>CM010615.1:5318097-5711881 GCA_003430845.1 Xanthoceras sorbifolium
AATGGCTAAACAGTACAAGTCTGCTATTTATTACATAGCTTCTTTGCGTCATCTTGTCTAAATTAAATAGAGCTGACTTCTGCTTTTTCACTAATTCTCTCTTAAATGTGAGCTTAGTACATCCGAGCTCGATTAAGCTGTCTTTTGCATATCCGTGTTCTTGTATAATATTGTGATCAGGATTATTTGATTATTGAAAAAAAATGCTTGTTTGAATTAGAAGAATATGAAACCAGTAGCCAGGCATTCCAAAATTGAACCAGACACATGAATAGAAAGAAAATATATTATTTTTGTATTAAAAAAATAACGTACCATGCGTCAGGTGCCTGATATAAGGCAGCTGAAGTGCCAAAGCATGATGCGAGCATGTCAGTGTTTATAACACCAGGATTTAGTGCAACAACTGCCATCCCATCAGGCAACTCTTTTGCGACTGATCTGGACAATCCTTCAATAGCCCATTTTGAAGCACAATAAGGTGCAACCTGTTAATACATAAACTGGTCTCAAGTATAAATCATCAAATGTTGAATAGGAAGTCTGCAGTGCACAAAAACCCGTGCAGAAGAGCAAACTAAAGTTTTATATCATAAAATAAGTATATATACAATTATAATAATGAGAACATTGAAAAGGTGATATTTGTATCAACTGCAGATCCCTATAATTCAAGAAATAAATTATATATTTGAGATGCTAGTACTATCAAAATTACCAGGGCAGCACCAGATCTTCCCCACCCAGAAGACATATTGACAATAATCCCTTGCTTGCTCGGAATCATTAGAGGGATGAAGTGACGCAACACATTTGCTACCCCTTTCACATTCGTATCCATGACAGAATCAAATTCTTCTGCAGGAACCTCCCAAATCTTGTTATTTTTATTAATGGTACCTGCATTGTTTACTGGTAACACCTTCATTTTAGTCCACAAACACGAAAGTTTCGAAAAAAGAAAAAGAAAAAAAAAAAAAAACCAAAAAAGCATCATCAAATCATAGCACATGCCAAATTTCCACCTTGCATTATATTTAGAGACCTTGCATTATATTTCGAGTATAGTAATCATCATTTTAAGGCAGCAAAAATCACAAATGATAAAGCAAACCACCAACCATCCACCAAGATTTAAATTTGATGAAGTGGGCATTCTCAGCTTCGTAATTATTTTCGAGCCATAAAATGTTAACGCATTGTTTCTTCATTCTTTTAATCGTCAAACTGATTGATGAACGTGACATTGTTAGCGAATTTCAGGCCTTTTTCAATTCACTTCCTCTCATATATAAAGCAACCGAAAAATTTTCAATACCCTTCGACACATTAATGGATCAACTACAACACAAAACGAAACAAAATCTAGCAGACAATCACAATCTATCTTTGTCATCACAGACAATCAACCCAAGCAAAATTAAAAATTCTCCAATTTTTTTTTTTTTTTAAAAAAAACCACGAAACAGCACGAAGAATTGATATATCATATACCTATGATATCGGGAACACCCTTCTTCTCCACCACAACACGAGCCAGCTCTTCCACACTGCTATTTGATTTCTGCAACCAATTATTTTATTTATTTATTCATTATTTTGCACAATTAAACAAAAAAAAATGAAGATAATAATAATAAATAAAAAAAAGAAAACAAGAACGAACCACGTCGACGTTGAGGAAGAGGTGGTTGTCGGAGTTGGGGAATTCTGATTGGAGGGAGAGGAGCTTCTCCTGAGTGCGGGAGCAGCCGATTACGGTATGGCCTCTCTTCGCGAGCTCCAACGAAAGAGCTCTCCCAAGTCCCTTGCTCGCTCCCGTTATTAGTACGGTCCGCGAACCGCCCTTCGCCACCGCGCTAAAACGGCGCCGGTTGCCATCACAATTCACTCACTACAACACAGAGACTTTGATTGATTCCCCTGTACTGGACACTGACTCTCTCTCGAGTGTTCGTTTCCGTCTTCGAGTTTCTTTTTAGGTATATATATACATACACGGAGTTTGGATAATCTCGATTCGGATGGAGGACACGTGGCACTATTAGCAAAGGCGTCTCCCAGTCCCCCACACACAAAAACAAGTCTCCAGCACCTGTAACCTTACCACTATCAGCATATCAGAAAGAAGGCACTGTTCTAACCATTACCAGGTCTCCACACCAGCCCTTTAGCAAGACTCTCAGCCCCAGCAGAAATGGCTCTCCAAGTGCTACTATCCCATCCATCCATGATCCATCAAAGAGTGATTCTTGAGATACTTACTAGCCTAACAACTGAACCCAAAGACCATCCTTTGTCGTTTAGAAGCCTCTACTCAGCTTTAGCAAGAAGAGCATGGTTAGAAGGCTTCATTTTCTTCACTGTTCAACCTCAAAAGGAAGCTTAGCAGTCTGCATAACATGTTTAAAAGGCTTCATTTTCTTCCATGCAACCAACCTGTTTTGAGTTTTCTCAACAATCTCCTTATAAGTTGATTAAATACAGAATCAGATCATCCGCAAAGAAAAGGTGGGAAATCTCAAAGACCCTCTCTAGAAAGCACACAAATTTCCACATACTCTTTTCACCTTTTGATTAATGATGTGAAATACCCCAGTTCTAATACCATATATATACTCAGGTTTAAACTCTTCTGGAGCTTTACCATTAATCAACACTTTATAACTCACACCAGAGATGCTACTCATAATTAATTCCCTAATATTGCCTCCAATACCAGCCTCATCCAACACCTTTTTAATAAATTACCATTGCTTCTTATCATACGCTTTAACAAGGTCTATCTTCCAGACAAAATATTCCCTCTTACCTTTAACAGTCTTAAGTTTATGCAAAACCTCTTGAATTATCATAGTATTGTCTTGGATTTGGCGCCTATACACAAAAGCAACTTGACTAGAGCCGGGTCAGGTTTTCATTTTGCAAAATTAGATAAAAATTATGTAAATATTTGTTATGTAATTGTGAGATAATGTGATAAAAATAAATAATTTGTCACATAATTTGTGGAAATATTTGTACAAGTTTTCTGTGTGATATAACATTACTTGTTCTAACTACCCAATTGGTTTGGTGTTAAATGAGGCTTATTCAGTATGACAATATTACAGGTTTGAGTCGTGACACAACATGTACGCTAAAATGATAGTATAAAATGTTCTCTTTTAAAAAAATTCTGAAATCTTCCGTTGACGTTTGATCGAATTCGAAAAATAAGCTTGTGATCTTAGAAATTGATAAAACTTCTCCTAAATTAGTTAAAAAAACTTTTGTTGTTTGCTTAAAAAAAAAAAAACAATCCGTGTCATAAAAGCTTTTATCTAACTTGGAAACTATAAATTTATATATATTTTACACTCCACCTGGTGTAATGATTTAAGAGGAACAAAATATGAGAAAGAAACAATTTTGCTAATCTAATGTGTTCTTTTTGAATTGCAGGACCCTGGTGTCTTAACTTGTAGACAGAGATTGGGTACAATGAGTCGGGAGTGGCAGCCTAGATCAGCGTATGTGTCAGGTATACTTTTTGTCAAGTGTTTACATATGAACTTGTACATATGATGAGATACAAAAACCACATGATTATACATGTTTTTGATTCAAACATCTCTATTGAAATTCAGATGATATGGCAGCCATACACTTCTGAGCTACTCGTGTCTCTACCAGATGTATGTGTCAGAGATCAGCATTTGTGGAGGACAATTGCTCCACTTATTTTCTTTGATATAGTTGAGTGGCATCGTCCTGACAGAGTTCTGCGCCAATTTGGTCTCAACCAAGAAATTCCTGTGCATTGTTATACAGAGGTGAAACTCCATGCAGTTGATAGGCGAGGGAGACAGCATTACAATTGGAAGGTTATCATGAACAATATATCAAGTTATGGGCGGCTCGTGAGGAAAGCAATATTGCTGTTGCTGAGCCTGAGTAGTACTCTAGAGTCACTCGTCGTTTGATTACCCCCACTCACTCAAACACCACATAAACGATTTCAGCCTAGCAGTGGAACAACACATTTACTAGTATGAAGTTTATTACAAGTTGTTGTCTGATTAATTTTGCATTTCTTGTTAGCAGAAATTGATGAGATATCTATATTTGGAAGTGGCAGGTTCATAGCTTGATCACTACCATTCACAACCAATGCACTAAAAAACCTTGGTGCCTTTTCCAGTGACATTGCAAGGCAGTCACTGGCGGATATTCAAATCATGTGTACCCGTGTTTTACAAATGATTGGGGAGACTCGACACCTTGAGGCAAGACCAGCAACTATACTAGCTTCTCGAATCACGTCCTTCACAAGCTGACGATATGGAGGGGCCAAAACATCTCATCCATGATGATGTTTCTCCTCCACCAGCATCAATGCCAGCCAAAACTAGAGCTCCTAAGGTTAGAGGGCGAGGCAGAGCCAAAGGTAGAGGTAGATAACTTGGCCGACAAGAAACTGTAATGGAACCTCTAACGGCATCTCCACATTCATCACAGCTTAATGACATAGACATAGAGGAGCAATCAACGGTCAATTTGGAGACGTCGTCTGCACCACCAGCAGTACCATTGGACCTGCCATACACTGATTCTAAGGGGAGGTGGTTGCAGACTCACTCAAGTAGAGTCCGGGCCGTGTGATTAGGCCTAAGAAGAAGCCTAAGCTCCTCTGATTTAAATCTTGTTGGTTTCTTGAGGGTTAAATGTTGACACTTCTTGTTCCTTTCATGCAACAAAATATGCTCACTTGTACATCATCAAAACATTGTAAAACTATCATGTGCTAAGTTATTTGATCTATTGCCAATGTCTAAATTAAAACATGAATTTATTGTGGGGTGGGATGGTTTTCTGTACATCATCTATATTGTTTTATACAAATTTTGATAAATATCTTGATGAGTATTATTGATATAAAAAACCAAAATTTTAATGGAAAAAAATCTTCATTGTTGTATAGCATAAGATCTTGTATGTGCAAAGTTTTAACTACCAAACCTGCTATCTTCATTTGTTATTTATGACATCTAGTTTTAATAACAAGTCATGTCCTTATTGTAGTAGTATTATTTTAGCGTGTATATATATATATATATATATATATATATATATATATATATATATATATATATATATATATATGAGCCACCACCGTAGGTGATAAGGGTGCTAATAATTTTTTTTACTAATATGAGATATTGGAATAAATAAAAATTACATTTCAAATTACTAGCACATAAAAATGTGAAGATTTATAGATATTTAGGCTCCGCAAAGAAAATGCATTTGACCCAATAGAATCTTGACCTGAAAACTTAATCAGATTGTCACTCCCATTCACATCCCATCTTTGTAGGTACGTAAGATCTTGTATGTGCAAAGTTATAACTACCAAACTCATTAACATCATTCATTATCTATATATTTTCGTAATGGTAGGTGCATAATGTTGAAAATGTGTCTTGAATTTGTTTGTCAAAAAGTTGCCATTAAGAAAGTTGGTGGAAGAGGATAGATGTTGAAGTTTTGTGAGCTTTAAATAAGGTGGGTGGAAGTTGGCGGTTGTTAGTTTATTTCCATGGCTATATAAGGGAGCCATGCATTTGAAGAAGGCATCCAAGCATTCAAACATTCAAGCAAGAGAGCTTGAGGTCTAGAGAGCCATTAGGAGTTACTCTTTTAGTGAGAGTATCTATTGGGTGTATTGGGGCTTTGGGTGTTTGAGAGTTTCCACTCAAAATTTGTAAAATTTATTCCCCTAACTTCGTCCTTGGATGTAGGTCTTAAGACCGAACCACATAAATTTCTTATGTCCATTATTTGTTTATTATTTTTCTACTATTTGAGTTGTCGTCAATTTGTCACTACTAAGCCGCACTTCCGCACAACAATTGGTATCAGAGCTTCCAGTTGTATTCCAAGCTGCTAAGGTGTCAGATTCTCTAAGAAATTCTTAGTATGCTCTGTGGTTGCAGTATTGTCTGATCTTCCACATCAGAAAAAAATGTTCTTGAGTTTATTGACTAAGAGTTTCCGATAGTATTTGTGGTTGTTGGAAATAAGTGTGGTGGTATGGATAGTGCATGTTTAGGAAAAGTTCTGGCTAAAGAAAGACTTGGTATTTAAGCATGTCCCTTGTGACCCACCTCTCTTTCCTGAGAACTTACTTGGTATACTATTCACGACTACATGCAATATTCTAGTATAAGGGTACTGTTCACCGATACAGTGCTGCTGTATTTTTTGGGTTTAGTAGCTTAAAGAAAGATGGCAGAGTTTTCATCAACTAGGATGACGGTGACAAATGTAAAATTTGAAGTAGAGAAATTTGATGGAACTAATAATTTTGGTATGTGGCAGTGTGAGGTATTGGACCTTTTATGTCAGCAAAGATTGGATCTGGTTCTTGAAGAAGAACCAAACATGATGTATGATAATTAAGGAATGAGTGAAGATCAATCGTCAGGCATATAATATGATTCGTTTATGTCTAAAGATCAAAAATATTCTGTCATGAATGATAAAGAAATTATGGAAGACACTGGAGGATTAATATATGATAAAAAGCCTCGAAAATCGGCTCTATTTGAAGAAAGAACTTTATCGGTTCACATATGCACTCGTCACGTTTGTCAACGATCACATAAATGCATTTAACAAGATATTGGCAAATCTCTTGAATTTGGATGAATACTTTGAGGATGAAGACAAGACTTATGCTGATAGATTCTCTTCTCGATAAATATGATCATCTCAGTACCATTCTGATTCATAGGAAGGGTAATATATCATTTGATGTTGTATGTTCTGCATTGTACAACTGTGAAACCCTAAAAAAGGATAAAAGAGATCACATAGATACATCGGTAGAAGTATTAATAGCAAGAGACCGGTTACTTAATCACAAACCTGGAAGAAGAGGCAGGTCTCAATCCAAATTGAGATATGCTAAAGATAAATGTGCCTTTTGTCATGAGAAAGGTCATTGAAAAAAGAATTGCCCTAAGTTGCAGAAGAAAAATAAGAGCAAGACTTTTTATGATGCTTGTATAGCGGAGCATAGAGATAACGAGTCAGATTTTGCTTTAGACAGTTCGTCTTTGTCACATCACTCTGATGAGTGGATACTGGATTCGAATTGCACTTATCACATGTGTTCGAATAAAGAGTGGTTTTCTAGCTTCAAGGAGCTGGATGGTGGAGTTGTTTACATGGGCAATGATAATACATATAAAACAACCGGAATAGGTTCAATCCAATTGAAAAATCATGACGGATCAATAAAAGTCTTAACAGAAGTTCGGTATGTACCGAGTTTGAAGAAAAATCTTATCTCATTTGAAGTTTTAGAATCCAAGGGTCTCACTGTCACTATGAGAGATGGATTTTTAAAGATTGTTTCAGGCGCACTCGTAGTGATGAAAGGTGTTAGAAGAAATAACTTGTACTATTTTCAGGGAAGTACAGTTATTGGATCAGTAGCTTCAGTATCCGGAAAGGATGAAGATTTAGAAACTACCAAGTTATGGCATATGCAGTTGGGACATATTGGTGAAAAAGCTTTGCAGAGTTTGATAAAGTAAGGCTTGTTAAAGGGAGCAAAAACCTACAAATTGAATTTTTGTGAGCATTGTGTTTTTGGCAAATAGACAAGAGTAAAGTTCGAGTTCGCAATTCATTCGACTGAAGGGATTCTTGATTATGTTTTTTCTGATGTTTGGGGTCCTAACCAAGTAGCTTTTTTGGGAGGTATACGTGAACTGGTAGAGTTTCTTCTTCAAATAGAGCCGATTGTTTGAGGCTTTTTGTCATATATTTATCCTCCATTCCATAATTTATTTGCAGACGCCTCTTTCATGACAGAATATTTATGATCTTTAACTAGACACAAACGAATCATACCGCATGCTTGACGGTTGATTTTCTCCTATTCCTTATCATTCATTATGTCTAGTTTTTCTTCAAGAATCAGATTCAATCCTTGTTGACATAAGAGGTCTAATTCCACACACTACTACATACCAAAATTATTGGTACCATCAAATTTGTCTACTTCAAATTTTGCATTTGTCACCACCGTTCTAGTTGATGAAGATTCTGACATCTTTTTTTCAGCTACTAAACCCAAACGAAACAACTATACTGTATCTGTGAACAGTACTCATATACTAGAATAGTGCACGTAACCGTGAACAGTACACCAGGTAACTTCATAGGAAAGAGAGGTGGATCACAACGGACACGCTTAAATACCAAGTCTTTCCTTAGGCAGAACTTTTCCTAGACATGCACTTTTCACACCACTACATTTATTTCCAACAACCACAAATACTACTGGAAGCTCTTAGACAGTAAACTCGAGAATAATTTTTTTCTAATATGGAAAATCAGACAATACTGCAACCACAGAGCATACTAAGAATTTCTTAGAGAATCTGACACCTTAGCAGTTTGGAATATAACCAGAAGCTCTGATACCAATTGTTGTGAGGAAGCGTGGTTCAGTAGTGACAAATTGATGACAACTCAAACAATAGAGAAATAATAAACAAATAATGGGCATAAGAAATTTACGTGGTTAGTCTTGAGACCTACATCCACGAACGAAGGCAGGAGAATAAATTTTATTAATAAAACAAAGTTTACAAATTTTGAGTGGAAACTCTCAAACACCCAAAGCCCCAATACACCCAATAGATACTCTCACTCAAAGAGTAACTTCTAATGGCTCTCTAGACCTCAAGCTTTCTTGCTTTAATGCTTGGATACCTTTTTCAAAAGCATGCCTCCCTTGTATAGCTATAGAAAAGAACTAACAACCACCAACTTATTTAAAGCGTACAAAACTTCAGCATCTACTACTTCCACCAACAATCTTAATGGCAATTTTGACAAACAAATTCAAGACACATTTTCAACAAATTGCACCTTACATTGCAAAAGGACCGTGAGATGTATATTCAGATATGGTTGCAAAGATCATAGTTGTAATTTGTAATATCATCTATGGTATATCATCCATCAAATATCGTCTAATTTGCTCAAATCCTACCTTGCTTTAACATATTCTTCATCAAATGTATCCAATTTTTTCAAACCCATCCTTGCAACGGAGACATGCATGCGACGAGTTTTCAGTCCTAGTAGTACGTATGGAAAAATAGGAGTTACGATTCGTATTCAAATCCAATCGTAGTATCATATTTTAAATCCATTTGTATTATTTTTAAGTACATAATTTAATTACATTTTTATTTAGGTTAAATTCTTATAATAAAAAAAGCTGGTTATTTTTTTTAGTATTGATTTATTTTAAATATGTGAAAATTTTATGTTTACAATAACTGATAATATGTTAAATAATATGGCAATACTAAATTAATTAGGACCAATTGATATATAGCATTTGATAAATATCTTGTTATCGTTAATATGAAATACAAAAATAGTATAATTTAAAACACAAAATTTTGATGTTAAAATATACATTTATAATATTTTTATTGAATGAGTATTTTGATGTTAAAATTTATTGAATGAGTATTTTCATGGACATTACAAAAATTTTCATTTTACCCTCTCATTTATTAAGTATTTACTTACGTTTCAAAATGACATTTGAAAATTTCAAGTAAATTTTATGTATGGCACAATTGATATGAAAATACCAATTATCAAATTAATTGTCTCGTAAACATATTGAATATACAAAAATTTAATAAATAGCTTGATGGATTTTTTTTTTTTTGAAATCTGACTCCTTTGCGGGTCAGAGGACTATCGAAACCGGACAACTACTCCTAACAACGGGAGGGGTCTACTCCTATCATGGGAGAGAGGTCTACCAACACAATTGCATTTTTTATGGACAATGGTGGGAATATATATTTACATGGCTATACAAGGATTTGAACCTTGGTGGCTTGAAGAATTTTAAGGCCTCCAACCATCAAGGCAATAGACCTTGTGTTAACTTGATGGATATTATACATATAAAAATACGATATTTTAAATGGAAAATACATTCTCTCTAATTTGATAAATAGCTTCATTATTTTTTTCTTTTAATGTATTATGAGATCTCGTATGTGCAAAGTTTTAACTACCTAACTCATACACTTCATTTGTTTTTTATGACATCTTGTAAACAATATTATTTTAAAATATCAACTCTAAATATATACCTAACAACCCCAATTGTCATTACAATTTACAAACAACCCCAATTGTCATTACAAGATGTGTTATTTTAAGATTTTTATTTTTGTAAAAATAAGCTTTCTACATGTGAGATATTGGGATAAATTAACTTTATATTTCATATTGAAAATTCATAAAAAATTAAATATTTTACAAAATCTTGACCGTAGAAGTAGCATAAGTTATTCTACCAAACCCTAATTCTGCAAAAGAATTATGCAACACAATTGTTACCGTACTTAAAATGATTATAACAAAACCACATACTATTATTTGCATATTGTTTTAAGATATTATAGTATTATATATCTTATGCAACAAGTTGTTACTGTGTACTAAATCAGAATTTAACAAAATTTTTATTTATTCTAAGTTCATATAAATTAAAAAGTCGTTACTTTTGTCATAATTTCTTTAGCTTTTATTTATTTTAAATCTATCAAAATTTTATGTGTATCACTTATATTGACTTTTGAGTAAATTTTGTGGTGTACAATATTATTCATAAGCACGGTAAATTATATTATAATACTAAATCAATTGCAATGAATTGATACACTCCTATGATAAATACGTTGATATGAAAATACAAAAAGTTCTAAAAAGAATAAAATTAAAAATCTTTATTGTTATGTTAGCACAACTTTACAAGATCATGCATATACAAAGTTTTAACTACCAAACTCATCTATTTATTAATTAGTCATGCCATCTCTTGTTTTATAATTTTGTTGTAAAGAATATTTATCATTTTAACATTTTGACATGAAAAACAATATGTTAATTCAAGTTAATTTCTGATATTTAAAAGCAAATTTTGTAGTAATATGAGATGTTGGAGCAAATTAAAATTACATTTCAGGCTAAATGTTTATATAAATGTTCGATTAATAGAATAAATTTCTTAAATGAATTTTTTATAAAATGTTATTTAGTTTTGATTTGAATAAGAAATTACTTCTAGGATGATGAGTAATTGTCATATTCATATCAAATCTCATTGTATGAATTTACCTATCCTTCAAATTTGAATTGTTTTTATTTCTAATTATCTTTATTATAATGGATTTTGATTAATCAAGGTTGATCAGATTTTAGAATTTTGAAAGAGTTATTTACTTGAAGGTAAACGTAAAAAGTTTGAAAAAGTTATTTAAGTGAATGTTAATTGATAGGAGTGGGATTTGAACTCGCTCTTTAAAACTCTAATAATTTAAGGCGTCGCCAATAATCCATGATTTTAGAAATTAGAATTTTGATATTTGAAGAAAAATAAAAATTATAAAATAATAGAAAAATAAATTGCTTATTTATTTTATGTATCCTTTAATGTATATGTATTTTTTTTTTTTTATATTTGATTATGCAATATTAAATTGTATTGTAATTTGGTAACAATACAAATGTTTTGTAATAGAACTATGAGTTATTCATAGATCATTTTGTATAACGAATTTTATTGGATGATTCATTTTGTTTGTTCCCCGATCTGCTAATTGGGAGCTCATTTTCTTACGCAATTGGGGTGTACTATTCACAATTTAATTGTTTGGATGGACGATTGCCCTCTTTCAATCGTTGATGTAATTCTGAATAATTCCTGATTATTTTCGGTTTAATGAATTTTTCCCTTTCAAAAAGAAAAAAAAGAAGAAGAAGCCTAAGCTCCTCTGATTTAAATCTTGTTGATTTCTCGAGGGTTGAATGTTGTTGACACTTCTTGTTCCTTTCATGCAACAAGATATGCTCACTTGTACATCATCAAAACATTGTAAGAATAGCATGGGCTCAGTTATTTGGTCTATTGCCATGTCTAAATTAAAACATAATTTATTTGTGGGGTGAGATGGTTTTATGTACATTAATATCCATTGGTATACAAATTTTGATAAATATCTTTTTTTTTTAAAGGGGTACAAGTACAACATTAATAATTATTGGGATCTGTCGAGATTAATCACTAAACGCGCGGTTCGAATATCTATTCTCATAACGAAAGACATCTACTCCCATAATAAGGGAAGAAAACTACCCACACATACTGGTATATGCATTGTGGGAATTGAACCCCTTACCACTAATGTGGGAGGGAGGTGTACTAATCACTTTACTACAGGTGGATGTGCATTTTGATAAATATCTTGATGAGTATTATATTGAAAAACTAAAATTTTAAATGTAAAAGAATCTCTATTATTGTAAGATTTTGTATCTGCAAAGTTTTAACTATCAAATTCATTAACTTCATTTGACAAGATGAAGTTGACCCAGTGGTTTGCTCCTCGCACTTACACCCTCGAGGTTGTAAGTTTGAGTAGTGTCCCTCCTTTCAAATTCCGAATTAATTGTAATTATTTTTTAAAAAAAACTTACATTTCAGAATGTAAATTCATAAAAAAAAAAGTCACTTAGCAATTTCAATTTAGTTACTTTACAACTTTAATTAATATTCCAACTTTCAGAAGTAATAGTATTTGTATTTGCATAATTTAGGTAACATTTGTAATTGTAATAATATTAAGTTCATACAAAATTTTATGAGTTAATTACACTCAACCTCCCTGAGGTTTGGCTAATTACATTCGAAATCAAAGTTTGCATTAATGAACACTAACCTCCCTTCACGTTAACGTTGACCGTTAAAATGACCGTTGACTTTTTTTAAATTTTTTAAATGACCAAAATACCCCTGTCATAAATTTTTTACTGTTCATTAAAAAAAAATTAATGGTGAGATCCAGATTGGATCTCCACCAAGAAAAAAAAAAGAAATTTTTTTTTTTGAACTTCATCTTCGAACCCAGAGGGTTCAAAGATCGAACCCTTCTGGGTTCGATCTCGAACCCTCTGGGTTCGAAGAACGAACCCTCTAGGTTCGTGGAACCCAGAGGGTTCGAAGATCGAACCCTTCTGGGTTCGTGGAACCCAGAGGGTTTGAAGATCGAACCCTCTGGGTTCCACTAACCCAGAGGGCTCGTTCTTCGAACCCAGAAGGGTTCGATCTCGAACACTCTGGGTTCGACGAACCCAGGGGGTTCGATTCGAACCCTTATGGGTTCGAGATCGAACCCAGAAGGGTTCGAAGATGAAGTTCAAAATTTTTTTTTTCTTGGTGGAGATCCAATCTAGATCTCACCATTAATTTTTTTTAATGAACAGTAAAAAATTTGTGACAGGGGTATTTTGGTCATTAAAAAATTTGAAAAAAGTCAACGGTCAACGTTAACGTGAGGGGAGGTTAGTGTTCATTAATGCAAACTTTGATTCCGAATGTAATTAGCCAAACCTCAGGGAGGTTAAGTGTAATTAACTCAAATTTTATAACAATACTTAGCATTTACTAATTTTAAATATACGATGATTTTACGTGATTTACATTGGATAATATGGTAAAAATAGCTGATAATACTAAACATCTTTTGATAAATAATTTAGATGAGAGTATCATGATATGAAAATACCAAAAACATATAAATAAGAAGAAAAAAAAATTAAAATCTTTCATTTTTATATAAATGTAACACAAGCCAATAAGGTTTTGCATGCACAAAATTTTCACTACTAAATTAGTTCATTCATTCATTAGCTATGACATCTCTTGTCATAATTAACAAAAAAATTTCTACTACCAAACTCAATTCACTTCATTTGTTAATTATGACATTTTGTTATTTATTAGGTTCATATTATAACAATTATATTTTAAAATGTCTATATTTTCTCTAAATATATGACGTTTATAATAATACCAATACCAGTATTACTAATGTGTAATTTCAAGATTTTTGTTATGGTACGAAAACATACTTTGTATTAATACGAGATATTGGAGTAAATTAAGATTATATTTTGAATTGATAGTCAGAAAAAATATATACATAGTCTTGATCCTGTAAAGAAGGCATACGTTATATGACAAAACCTCACCTAGCAAAACTTGACATTGCAAAGGGACTATGAGATGTATTTTCAGACATAGTTGCAAATATCAGAGGTGTGCTTAATTTGGAATATCATTTATGGCATATTATCCGTTAAATATCGTCTGATTTGCTCAAATCTTATCTTACTTTAATATATTCTCCATCAAATATCGTCTGATTTGAGTGAGGCATGCGTATAATATCCCTTGATTTGCTCAAATCTAAGGGAGATATGACGAGTTTTCAGTCCTATTAGCATGTATGACGAAGTAGTATTGTGATCAATTAATATGTAGCATTTGATAAATATGCTGACCGATCTTGAAGTTATCACTGATATAAAAATTCATAAATAGTATAACTTAAAACACAAATTTGATGTTAATATATAAATTTGTAATATTTTTTTTATGAATCGAATGTTATTACCAAAATTTTCATTTTAATTTAGTATTTGTCTGCATTACAAAATAACCTTTGAAATTCTATATAAATATTATGAATATCATAGTTTCTACAATAATACCAATTATTAAATGAATTGCAACGTCAATGCATACACAAAATTTGATAAATATCTTAATGAGATTTTATATATATATATATATATATATATATATATATATATATATATGAGATAAACAATCGTTTTATTTAATTGCTAACTAGGATTTCCCATAGGTGTTCAAATCATCTCTAACAAAAATTGTATTAATTTGTTCTCTGTCCATATAAATAAAACAGTTATTTTACTTTTATCGTAATTACTTTAGAATTTATTTATTTTAAATCTATTAAAATTTTATGTGTATCATTTAGGTTGACTTGATTTTTGAGTAAATCTTGTGTTGTGTAATATTATTCATAATCATGGCATATGACAATACTAATTGATATATGTATTTGATACGTACGTTGATGAGGATTTATTGATATGAAAATATAAAAAGTTCTAAAAAATATAAAATAAAATAAAAAATCTTTATTGTTATGTAGCACAAGAATAAGATCATGAATGTGCAAAGTTTTAACCACCAAACTCATCAATTCATAATTTAGTTATGCCATCTTTTGTTTTATAATCTTGTTTTTTTTGTGTGTGTATATATATATATATATATATATATATATATATATATATATATATATATATATATATATATATTAAATAACGTCTACCTCCTTTAAGGTTTGTTCAATTACAGGCGGAGTCAACTTTTGAGTTTATTGACAATGACTTCCCCTTCCGTTAGTTAACTTTTGGCTTTTTTTTTTTTTTTTACAAAGACTTCCTCCGGTCAATTGTTATATTTGATTAAATTTTTAATAAGAGTAAGGGAGGTGTTTGCCAATAAACGATAAAGTTGACTCCGCTTGTAGTTGACAAAACCTTATGAGAAATTTATGCAATTAGCTCATATATATATATATATATATATATATATATAAATTAACATGAAAAACAATGTGTTTTCTTCACACAAAAAGTTATTTGAAGTTAATTTCTGATATTGAAAAGGAAATTTTGTAGTAATATGAGATGTTGGAGTCAATTAAAAATACATTTCAAGTTAAAAGTTTATAAAAATGTTTGATTAATAAAATAAATTTTTAAATAGATTTTCTATAAAATGTTATTTAATTTTGATTTGGATAAAAAATTAGATGATGAGTAATTTTCATACTATTATCAAATCTTATTATCCGAATTTACCAACCCTTCAAAATTTAATTGTTTTTATTTCTAATTATCTTTAGTTTTATAAATTTGATTAATCAAAGTTGATCAGATTTTATAATTTTGAAAGAGTTATTTATTTGAAGGTGAATGTTACTAAGTTTGAAAGAGTTATTTAACTGAACGTTAATTAATAAGAGTGAGATTTGAACTCGCCCTTTCTATTGGTAGTATGTGACACCAGTTACACTATAGTAAAATGAATTTAGAAATTGAAATTTTGATGTTTGAAGAAAAAAGAAAATCATAAAATAATAAATAAAAAAAATTTGAAATGTGTTTTTTTTTTGTGAAATCCGACACATTGCTAGTAAAAAAATTGAAACGTGTTGCTTATTTGATTTAGATATATATATATATATATATAACTTGCAGTGGTGGCGACTCGAACCTGGGTCATTGCCAGGCTGAATGAGCGACTTTGCCACCAAGTCACATTGGGCGATAGTATTTAGGTATCTTTTATTGTACAGATTTTTTGTTCAAATATATTTGGTTATGCAATATTGAATAATACTGTAATTTGGTAATAATACAACGGTTTTATAACAGAATTATGAGTTTATTCATAGATCATTTTATGAAAGGAATTTTATTCGATGATTTATTGTGTTTTATTGATTTTATTTAAATATTTTTGGATACAGAGTTTGAGAATTTCGAAAAAAATAGGGTAACGATTGGTAAATTGGTCACTTAGATATGCAGATGATTCGGATTTTAGGAATAAAAGAAAAAATGGCAGTTTTTGGGGTCTGACTACAATGCCCGGATAAAAAAGTGTAGGTATCATACCTACACTACCACAACTGTTGGATGGATAAAATTTCCCATCTAACAATTAAGAAAAAAAACAGAATATAGAAAATAAAGAAAACAGGTAACCGAATATACCGATTACTTCACCAAACCAAATAAACCAGTGGAAAAAAAAAATTTCTCTCATTTTCTTTCCTCAAACTCTTCGCGAACTCACCTCCTTTCTTCACCGAAACATCGATCGTGCCGCTTTTCATCGATAATATCCATTGACCAACAGCATCGGCTTACCACTCCTTTGCCGGCGACACCCACCGGCGTTGGATCCAACGCCGACGAAGTCGAAGAGAACGACAAAGAAGATTTTGACGATATTTTCGGTCAATTCGAATTAGTTTGAAAGGTGAGTTTTGATTTTCTTTAGTTTTTTTTTTTAATGAGTTTTAAATAAAAGTTGTTTGATTTGTTTGTTTAATGAGAAAATGAGTTTTTTAGTGAATTTATTTTTTATTGTGTTTGATTTTGTTAAGTGGTCACAACAAGGTGCACTAGATCTGATTCAATACTCTATTATTTTTGCAACACAGTATCTAATGTGAGATTTGATTTCTTTTCTTTTTGACCTTTTTTTATTTGGTGGATTTGTTGTTGGTTATTGGAATTATTTCTGCTTTTTTTTTTTTTGGTATTTTGTCTTTAGGATTTCTTCTTGATTCAGATTGTGAAGGAAGAGATAAGAAAAAAATTGTAAATTTGAAAAGAATGAGATCAGTTCATGAGTTTCGCGAGTCAATCTGTTCAGCGAACTTTAGGTAGACTCTTTTTTTTTTTTTCTTCTTCTTCTTCTCTTCCTTTTTGATGTTTTGACTCTTTCCAAATCCATCAAAAGCCACAAATAAACAAAGCTCAAAATATCACTAGTTTTTAACACATCAAACTGATTATTATTGGAATCAAGATCCATGAATCTCTAAACAATAATATTTTCTATTCTGAGTCTTGTGATTTTATTTATCGATGCATCCATAATCATGAGAGAGAGAGATAGAGGGACATGATTTTTCAACTTCTAAAGGCATAATATTTCCAACTGGGATATGTAACATTTGAATTTTTTTATTTAATAAGCTATTAATAATATTATATCAAATAAGTTATTTTTTCTAATAAAAGACTAAATTAATATAAGTATTTGATATTCATAGTTTATGGAATCAATTATCTATCCAAACAAAACAATTAAAACGAAAGGTTTTTGGTTAAAATAAGCAATCTATAATAAATGCTATATTATATGATTAGTTCGCGAGAGACCACCTCTCGCGAACTGATTAGTTAGCGAGAGAGCACTTACTGTTGCGAACTGATTAGTTCACGAGAGATCACTACTTACGAACTGATTAGTTCGCGTCATTAAGTTTATTTTGAGAAAAAAACAAAATAAGTGCTATTTTAAAAATAAACAAAATAAGTTTATAACGTGACAAATCACATACATATATTTAAGCAGACAAAAATCATATAATATTTTATTATATAATTACAATTTATTTTAAACGAATTAAATTTTTTTATTACTAAACGTATTTCTTTTGGTTATATCATATATTGAAAACAATAACATTATTATTGTTTTTATATTTATAATAAAACTTTCAAGAGATGTAGATAGAATATATAGTATTATCAAATTTTAGGGTTTTTGTTTTTTGTTCTCATTATAGTTTCATTTTCTGAAAAATATTTTTGTAAAATAATATTAAACATATTATAATTAATTACAATAAGACCACAATATATGAATTTGAATTTCACATTAGTTTCACATTTTTTTTTGTGATTTATCACATTTTTAAATGTTTGTATTTTATTATACTAAAATCGTATTTTATCATATTTTTAAATATTCTTACTTTATTAGCATTTTTAGTCCTTATTTTTGTTATATCAAATAAGTTATTTTTTCTAATAAAAAACTAAATTAAAATAAATATTTGATATTCACAATTTATGAAATCAATTATCTATCGAAACAAAACAATTAAAACAGAAGGTTTTTGGTTAAAATAAGCAATCTATAATAAATGTTATATTGTATGAGTAGTTCGCGTCATTAAGTGCTGGTTTGAGAAGAAACAAAATAAGTTCTCCCACTAACGTTAAATTTCTTCCGTACATTAACTTCTTTCTAGGAGGAAGTTTAACGTTTACGTCAAATGTCAAAGTTCTTTCCCAAAGTCAAATTTCTTCCAACGGTAACGTTAATTTCTTCCCAAATGAACTTTAACGTTGGTGGGGAAAGTTGAAGTTCTCCCATCAACGTCAAAGTTCTTCCGCACGTTAACTTTTTCCAGAGAGAAAGTTTAATGTTTACGCCAAACGTCAAAGTTCTTCACCAAAATCAAACTTCCTCCAGACTTCTCCTCGAAGGAACTTTGACGTAAGTGGGGAATATTGAAGTTCTCCCACCAACATCAAAGTTCTTCTTAACTTCTTCCCGGGAGGAAGTTTAACGTTTATGCCAAACGTCAAGGTTCTTCCCCAAAGTCAAACTTCTTCCAACAGTAACGTTAACTTCTCCCCGAAAGAACTTTGACGTTGGTGGGGAACGTTGAAATTCTCCCACCAACGTCAAAGTTCTTTTGCACGTTCACTTCTTCCCGGGAGGAAGTTTAACGTTTACACCAAACGTCAATGTTCTTTCCAAAAGTCAAACTTTCTCCAAACTTCTCCCCGAAGGAACTTTAACGTTAGGGGGAACGTTGAAGTTCTCCCACCAACGTCAAAGTTCTTCCGCACGTTAACTTCTTCCCCGAAGAAAGTTTAACATTTACGCCAAACGTCAAAGTTCTTTCCCAAAGTTAAACTTCATCTCACAAACTAATATAGTATCACGAACTATTTTAAAATATTTTCGCCAACTAATTAAATCATTTGCAAAAAAAAATATTTCCTTTATTTATTTAACTTTGATGTATTTTAGTATTTATATTTACATTATTTATTATTAAATTACTATATTTATTAAAAAAAAATTAGAAAAGATTGAAACCGGTTGCTACAAAACAAAAAGTGGTGAATACGGTATTTACAGCTTTTTGTCCTGGCATAGTAGCTAGACCCCAGTTTTTGACATGACCGGTTACATCATTACTTTTTTTATGGAAAAAAATTTCACGTACTCGACGTATAGTACGTCTACCGCTCATATCACGTTATTACCCTTTTAAGTAATCAATCATGTTATTATGTGACATAATATTATTCTGATGACATGCCGATCACATTGGAACAACTACGATGACGTGACCGGGTAGATGACTTTTCTTGTATATTGGGCCTGGGCTGTTTGGTTGGCCCAATGTAACAATGTTTAAAGCCCAACTTGAGAATTGTTTCTGAAGACGACGGGGACAAGTTATTGTTCCGATAAACGTCGTCGTATATCACTTCTCGCAAAAACTTTCCTCGATCTCTCAATTTATTGAGTCTAGTAGTGTCAATAGTACGGTCTCTCAATAACTTCCATCACAAAAGATTTTCCCGGTAAAATCGATCAATTTTTCCCGGTAGCCAAACAGAATCTAACAGCGGTTTGCCGACATGGCCGACGAGGAAGGCAGCGAGGCGATGAGCCTGAGCAGGAAGGAGAAGAGGAAGCTGGCTAAGAAGATGAAGAGGAAGGAGAAGAGGAAGGAGACGGCGGAGAAGGAGAAGGAGGAGGAGGAGGCGGAGGATCCAGAGGAGCAGAGGAAGCTAGAGACGATGCTGAGAGAAGCGGAGGAGGAGAGGGAGAGAGCGTTGAAGGAGTTCGAGGAGCGAGAGAGGCTGTGGATTCAAGCGATGGAGTTGAAGAAGAAGAAGGAGGAGGAGGAAGAAGAAGCAGAGGAAGAGAGAAGGAAGGCTTTAGAAGAAGAGCAGGAGGCCAAGAGACAGCTTGAGGTGAGTTTTTTTGGTTTGGTTGGTTCTCTGGTGCGGACGGTCTTGATGCAGATTTATATTTTTGCCGGACGACAAAAATAAAAAATTAGGTGAATTAGGAATGTTTAAAGTTTACAGTATTCAGAGAAGTTTTTTAATTTATGACATGATTTTACTTGTTTTGTGTAAGGAATTTTGTAGAGATTTTATTGTTTGGATGCTGAGAAAGTAGTGTATAGGGACAGGTTTGGTTGGTAATTCTGTTTCTTTTTTTTTGCTGGGAAAGTGTGCGAAAATGGAAAATATACTGGAACTTTTGAACTCTAAAGTTTACTATTTTTGCTTGCTGTGAGGATTTTGGAGTAATGTTGTTGTTTGGGTGATGAGAAAATAATGTATGGAATCAGTTTGGTTGGTAATTCTGGGATGGTGTGGGAAAACCGAAAATATACTAGAACTTTCGAACTCTGGAATTGATTTCGGCGACTCACTTTTCTAACTGAGCAATGAACATAAAGAGAGAGGCTTGCACTGTTTCTGTGGAATTGTACATGTTGGTTATGCACATGATAGGAACTGTTTGGTATCAAATATGGCAAATTATTGGAAATAAGTAGAAATTTGAATTGTGGGATTGACAATCTTTTTTTCGGCTTTTGGTTCTGTGAAATTTGGGAAAGTAAAAGAGAATTTAATCTTGCTTGCTCATGTATTTGTCTTAGTAATTACTGCTTTGGTTTACCATGTTGAGGAGGTGTTTTGTTAATGAGAAAAAACAGAGGAGAGGAAAGATTATGATATTGTTAGTTCCCATAAGCTTAATAAACTACTTGGTTTGTTAAATTAATTCATTCTCTCTCTCTCTCTCTTGCCTTTATAAAGCCAAAATGTTTGTCAAATTTATTGGAATCAGAATTTTGTTATTGTAGTTGGTTTTTTTGTTTCTTAGGGAATATGAAATAGCTTTTCTTGTAAACAATAAGTGATTGTATAACATCTAGCAGGTTGGTAAGGAGACTGCGTGTGATGAGGATGATGATTGGGAATATATTGAAGAAGGGCCTGCAGAAATTATATGGCAAGGAAATGAGATAATTATCAAGAAGAAAAAAGTCAGAATTCCAAAGAAGGATGCAAACCAGCTGACTGGAAAAGAGGTACCTTATATTTATCATCATCTTGGTTCAGATGTTTTCCAGATTACTTTATGGTTTTGGTGATAGCAAGCTGAAGTGTATATGTTATTATCTGCTTTACAGAACACTGATAGGCCTACGTCAAATCCTCTTCCCCCGCAGTCTGAAGCTTTTTGTGATTACAAGAGTGCGCAACAGGCATTAGAGTCTGTTGCTCGACAGGTACCCAACTTTGGAACTGAGCAGGTACGCATTTCTGTCTGTCTGTCTATCTATCTTTTTGGTAATTCTTTTGATCATGAAAAGTTTGTTTCTGTGCATAGTTTTTATAACTCATGTCTTGTATGTTTGCCTTTTATTATCAAGTATCATGGTTACTAATTCTTTTTATATATTTGTATGTGGCAGGATAAAGCTCATTGTCCTTTCCATTTGAAAACTGGAGCTTGTAGGTTTGGTCAGAGTTGCAGCAGAGTTCATTTTTACCCTGATAAGTCGTGCACTCTGCTTATCAAGAATATGTACAATGGTCCCGGCCTTGCTTGGGAGCAAGATGAGGGGCTCGAGGTCTGTTATTGCTGATTCTAGTATCCTGATAACCATTATGGCATACTTCTGTAGTTTGGTGTCAACTTTTGGATTCATTTAATTTATATGGTATCCTTGCTTTATGGAGGAAGGTAATCTATGGCTGCAGTTCATATCCGATTATGTCTATGTAATAGTTCAGGAGGTCCTTGGTGAATTCATTAAGTTCGCATTTCTATTGCCTTTCTTTGACTTAATTAAATCAGAGATTTATGGTTTCACGTCGATGGAGGTTCATGGGTTGGCCTTGATTGGGGTCCAAGTGAAAGCTATGAGCTATTCTGTATCCTGCTTGCTGCAAACAAGAGTGGTTATTGTTGGAATTTCTCATTTGTTGTGTTTGACATAGTCTTTTGATATTTAATTTTGTACGTAATCATCTCTTTGTTACTTTTTTCCTTTTCTACTTAGCTTCCAATTTCTTATTTCTTAGAATGTGTGATCATTACGATTATTTTTGGGAACTTAATGTTCTTGCAATTAGAAAAAAGTTTATTACCATGTCTTGTACTTATACCTAAAAATTTTTGGTTTAAGTTTTATCTTTCAAGTGATTTTGGTATATGAAAATTTTATTCCCCAACAGCTAGTAATTTTATTGGCAATATGTATACATACAAGGGGTCTTTTGGCCCGCTCTGCCAATAAAGGTTGTACTCTGGAGGCTTGAGAACCTATTTATATGTGGATGTGATTGGCAGCATCTTCTCTTTGTTTTAGAATTTTGTTGAGGAGATTATAAAGACAAACCTTAATACTGGATAAGTGTCATTCAGTGAATGAAAAGGGATGGGAAAATAACAGTGGTTGAATGAAAATTAAATATAGGTTATATATCTCTTAGTATGGCAGTAGAGTTATAATATTTTGCATCCTTTGTTTATGAAAACCTTGGTTCAAAATCCACGCTAACCTACTAACGTTTGTAATTTTAGGAATAGGAAACTGCAAATAGATAAGCTAATTAAATTGATAGCCATCATGGTTTTGATTCGGTTAGGTGGATTTTGTCTACCATTGCTTGTTTTGCTTATGAATTCATAGATTCTATTGGATATGAGATGTTTTAGAATGAGTGAAAAACTGTGGCAGTCCTTTTAAATGTTTAATTAAATTTCTTCCAATTCTCTTGAACTTCCTGAAATTACAGTGCGATTTCCCTAAGGTCATTTAGGTAATGTTGTCCAATTTAGGTTCTAGTCAACTGGTAGCTGAAATTAAAACCATAATGATGCAGGACTTGTATATTATCTTGACAAATTGTGGGATAAATGTGTTTCCATATGGTATTAATTTTATGTTGCAGATCTCTCTATGTGATAATTTTATTTGGTTAATCTTTCTATTGCTTTCCAGTATACAGATGAAGAAGTTGAACGCTCTTATGAAGAATTTTACGAGGATGTGCATACAGAGTTCCTGAAGTTTGGAGAAATTGTCAATTTCAAGGTGGTTGACTGTCATGTGTACCTGTGCTAGTCATCAATATCTAGGAACTTAGCAAATTCCTTTATTTTGTAGGGGACTTCTTCTTCTTCTTAACCTAGCAAGTTTCTTTCTCATTTGGCAATTTAGATATGAGAAATATGTTAAATTTAAGTTTAAGAAGCTAGCTTTTGCCTCTCTTTTTTTCTACAAAGTCAATGAAGTCTTGTTTGGCCTTACAGGTTGGCTAAAATACTACAGTAATTAACTTTTGTGTTTTGCATGTAACATTGTTAAAGATGGTTCTGTAAGTCGAGGCCTGGAGCTTACTCCACTTCCCCTTTGTACTCTGTCTGTGCAGGTGTGTAAAAATGGTTCGTTCCACTTGAGAGGAAATGTCTATGTTCACTATAAGTCCTTGGAATCAGCTGTCCTTGCGTATCAGTCTGTTAATGGTCGCTACTTTGCTGGCAAACAGGTGCTTTATGAAGAAAAAATTAATTTCTACTATCTGTTTATATGTGCTTATATAAAGAATGCATTTTCATAGAGAATGCTTATCTCTGTATGAATCATGGAAGCAATATTTTGATTTCCTTTTGGCGTCAGTACATGTTTATAATTTGAAACTCCTATCAACAAGCTATGAAGGTATGTTTGCTGAGGAAAACAGTTGAGCAAGGATATTTGGAAGTGCATGATTGCTGGGGAGAACAGTTGAGCAAAGATATCTGCACGTGGCCAGGGGAGAATGTTGACCTCATAATAGTTTATTCATACACGATCCTATGCAACTGGATTAGGTTAGATATTGCAAACAATGAAAGGTGATGTAATTTCATTTGGGACTAGATGGAAAGGAGTTCATATAAAGTTGGAGACTCTTAGTTAAAAAAGCCTATGGAAATTGTTTCTCTCTCCTTTATCTTATTCTTTGGGGTTGATGAAATTAACTTTAGCTGATGTGTGGTGGTTGTGTTGGTTGAGTTAGAAAGAGCAATGATTGTTGGATGTACAATCATATTATCATGCAATTAATTGACTGTTCATTGTTATGAGTTGGGATTGTACTATAGATAAAGTAGTGAGGCAGACTTCTTAGCTGAAAAAACAGCCTGAGTAAGCACTCATGTAAATATGTATGGACATAGTTGAACATAGAAGTCTATTTTTTGTTCACATGCCTGAATTCTCATTTGTCCATTAACCTGACTTTATTCAGACATTTACTTAATTTCCAGCTTTTATTTGCTAGATGATGATGGTATATTGACCTGGGTGTGGTTCTTGGCAGGTCAAATGTGAATTTGTCAGTTTGGCTAGATGGAAAGTTGCCATATGTGGGGAGTATATGAAGTCGAGGTTTAAGGTAAAAACAGTTCCCTAATCATTGTCTATGACAGGAGCAGGTTATGTTCTTGTGATACGAGTTGTTTATTTTAATTTTATTATGGTAATGGAAGAATATCGGTTCTCCAGTAGTTGATGAAAGCCTTTTCACTTAAGGACTTCTCTTTCTTGTCACATTTTAACAGACATGTTCTCACGGAACAGCTTGCAATTTTATCCACTGTTTCCGCAACCCTGGTGGAGACTATGAATGGGCTGATTGGGATAAACCACCCCCAAAATATTGGGTGAAAAAGATGGTTGCTTTATTTGGTTATTCTGATGAATATGGATATGAGAAACAGGTGGACCAAGATACTTTGGGGCCAAGAAGGAACTCCAGCAAATTTACGGCAGATTCAGACAGGTGCCTTTTTACTTGTAGACTTGTAGTCACAGATCTAAAATCAGTGCTTAGAATACAAAAATATGGTGTATTTAATTCATGCTTTGTGATTTTAATTTCCTCACTGAAAGGGGTAGGTGGATTTCTTCTTTGTGTGCTTCCTCATCTGCATTTGATATGATTCTGCTTTTATAATTTTATCTAAAACCAGAAACGTGCTTTTTCCAACTTTTTGACTTTGATATGCTATATTTTTAAATGATTAGTTTTGCTTCGTCATTTTTTCTTCCTTTTGTGATTATAAAGTTCAGCATGAGTTCCCTAATTGTTTTTTGTAACAATCTATGCATGTGAATATCGAGATTTGATTAGTCTGATGCTTGTTTATGTTCTTGGGCTTAAATAACAATGCGTCTTTCTGTGGACATTTTGTTATATATGTTTTGACTTGTTGTCTATACTTCCTGTTGAGAGGGAAAAGCATTCATGGTTTTGTAATTTCCCATGGCAGGCATCAGTCTAGAAGATCTAGATCCCGGGAGATGGATCATGTGAAAGGTGGTTCTGGTAGAAGCCGTGATGATGAAAATGATCTTTGGGAGAGCACACACAGTCAGAGTCGCAATGATGACAATAGAAAGAGAATCAAACTTCTTGATGAGAAATTGCACAAAGGGAGTACAAAGATCAAGGATTACCATCACAGTGAGAACAAAAGCTATGAGACTGATTCTGATGAATATTGGTCGGATAGGGACATAGACAAAGATAGAGATAGACAGCATGTTCACCGTAGGAAAAGCACACAGCATGGGAGCAGATCCTCAGAAAAATCAGCTGATTATGGTAATAGCAAGAGAAGAATCCATGAAGCTGATTCTAATGGAAATTGGTTGGACGAAGACAGGGACACACAAATCAACCATGCTTGGACCAAGAAAAGTTTGAGATATAGTTATGCGAGGGAACTAGAAGTTGATAATGGTGATAACAGAAGTCATGAGGCTCATGTTGACCGGCAAGACATGGATGAAGATGGAGAAAGCGAACATAGTTACCTAGGGAAAGATTATAGGCATAGTTACAAAGGATCTCGTTCAGTGAGAGTGAATAGTGAAGCAGATTATAGGAATTCAAAAACAAACAGAGATCACAAATCTAGGAGTCCCGACAAATGTGATGAAAGATTTAACAAGCACAATCGTCGGGAAATTGTAAGTCTGGAAGAACATCCGAATTCTAGGAGAAAGACTAGTTGTGTTCAGAGTTCTGAATTTAGCAGTCCAGGTCGATATAATGGAAGAAGTAAATCACGAGATCTCAATTCCGAATACTGCTCTAATGATAAGATTGATGATGGTCGCTGGGAGTCTAATGAAGATGCTTATGAGGAACACCAAAAATCTAGAAGTAAGTCTACTTGTGACGATAAAGACCAATTCAGTGGTAAATCATATTCCTATAATGAGCATTCTAGTGAGCTCTACAATGAAAGGAGATCAAGGGCTTGTAGCCGTTCAAGTCGTGAGAGGAACCCAAAATGCACGGAGATGGAGATAGAATCTAGCAAAGAGTGCCAGGAATACGAAGAGAATTATAGGTCACATCGAGTGGCACGTAGATCCCATGGTCATAGGCGGCGTGATAAATAAATCAGTCTGTGATTAGGACAAAGAATAGGCTTTCTGTGAAAACCGCTCCTGAAGAATGTAGAGATTTTGGCATGTGAAGAAATGATGAATTAATTGGGATGTCATGTAATTCTAATAGCTGAAATGAGCATGATGAAAGCAGCATGAACACTCTAAGTTTTTTAGTTTTTCCGGTGATGTAAATGCGGATGCTATTAGGTAGTGGTCAAGAATACAATGTTTTTGTTTCTCATCTTTGACATGTTTACAATATCTTATAGTTTTGCTTTGGGTAAGTTTGTCTAATAAATTGTCAAAGTTTCATCTCATTCTTGGGGCAGATTCTCTTCAATTTCTTATGCCTTAATTTGTTTCAAATTCTTCATTGTTAATATATAAATAAAGTGTTGGAAAATTCCTCTCTCGTACCTGGAGAGAAGGTTGCTTTTTGAGTCGTGCTTTTAGTAGAAGTTGCTTTTTAGGTCATTCTTGTAGTGGTCAATCTCGACAGATACTTTTTGGACTGTGCTTGTAGTGAGTTATTTTTCAAACAGTGTCTTTCAGTGGTTGATTTCGACAAGTCCACAAACAGAAAATTCAAGTTTTTTTTTAATAATTAGATATCACATGTTTGACAAATAAAATCCTTTAGATAAAGGCATATATATTCTATATCTGTTACTTTTAATTGCATTTCTAATATTACACACTCCATAACACTAAAATTGCTAGTAGTAGCTGTTGGATAAAAAAAAAAAAAATTGCTTTTAATTGGAACTTCTTGTTGAAGCTTCCATCAGCAAACCAGATGCCTCCTTCTGGGTATTTTTTTTTACTTATCATCTTTACCCACTTGCTTGCGTCCTTCATAGAATGGGAAGAAGATGAGCAATCCATAACCAGAGCCTTCGAATTGTCCCAACATCAACATTAATGGGGAAAACTAAAAGGATAAAACAAATATATAATTTTTATTGAATTTTCATCTGGGTCCAGAAAGCTCTTTTTTTTTTTCTTTTTTTAAGTGAGGTTAAAAACTTAAAAGAGTAAAAATGTTGGGTCAAGGAGATATTAGTGCTATTATTATATTTTTACTAATTAATGTGCAATTATACCTATTACTACATAGGGTTAGTGCAATTTACCCTTTAATTATCAATTAAATTTTTTTTTAATTATATAAATTGTTTATTCTTTTAATTTTAAAAGATCTTTCATATAACAAATTTATTTAAAACAACATATAAGAATTAAAGTTAAATGGGTTTAGATTGTTTTTATTTAAAAAAGAAAATAGTGTCATTAATAAAATATCACGAGGATATTTTTGGCATATCCAAAAAAAAAAAAAAAAACTCTCAAAAAGAGCTTCTTGAAAAAGTTTAGAGACGGTATCCACCACCCGCAGATAACACCAATTCTGCATTTCCTTGCTCGAACATGGCACTGAATGATTTGACAGCTGCATGTGACAAACA
The DNA here is from genome assembly GCA_003430845.1 of Xanthoceras sorbifolium. NCBI lineage: Eukaryota > Viridiplantae > Streptophyta > Magnoliopsida > Sapindales > Sapindaceae > Xanthoceras > Xanthoceras sorbifolium. The sequence continues at coordinate 5,346,635 of CM010615.1, forward strand.
AATATTCAAGCCAGGAATATAACTAAATCTGAAGCAAGCATAAACTATCTTTCGCTTCCGGAACAAGAGACTGCTCAACATCAAAAGTTTCGCAGATCCTTCATTTCCTGGTCTAGTGTGATCACCTCTCTCATTTTGTCCAACATTTCTACAAGTTGGTCCATCGCAGGCAATAAATACAGCAATTATTTTAAGGGAAGAACCCAACTTAAACAATATATCAATTCCATATCTTCAGCATTCATGACTACATACTGTGATGATACTCCATAACTATCACATTGAACCTGCAAAAAAAGTTACATTTAAATTCTAAAATTCATAGTAAATTCACGTTGCTACAAGGAATACAAAATAATTACATAGAAGGGTTTAATTTATTACAGTCGTATTCGGAGCAATGAAAACATGCTCTTGGTGCTTCCTATTTGATTCCCATTCTCTTGATAAGGCATCTACATTGCAAATCCATGCTGCTTTCCTGACATTGAAAACACACTCCAAAAGAAATACATGTATGTCAATTATAGTGTTGCTACTCAACTGACATCATTTCAACTTGTTGGTTCTCGGATAGGAAATGATGGAAGTGAATTCAAGAATTCACGATAGTTTCCCTTCTTCACAAGCAAGTCTATGACTATGGAAAATATGGAAGCATCTGGAATCACATTTCTCTTCGCCATCTTATGGAAAAGTTCAACCGCTTTTGATTTCTCATTGTTTTGGATGAAACTACGCATAAGCGTATCAAATGTCACTACATTTGGTATACAACCTTTTTCCTCCATATCTAAACACAACGAGTTTGCTTTTTCTAGTTTTCCTTCTTTACAAAGGCCATTGATCATGATGCTATATGTTACAACATTTAGCACTAGACCTTTGTGAGGCAAACTATGGAATAGCTCCCAAGCTATTTCGATCCTCCCAGATTTATACAGTCCGTCAATGAGGCAATTGAGAATTTCAATTGTAAATTGAAATTTGTGATTTTCTAAAGTATGAAAGAATTTCAGTGCATCTAGAACACAATCATTCTTGCAGAGTCCGTCAATATAAGCAGTAAAGGTACATGAATCGGGTGCAACATCATTAGAGTGTATCTCCTCAAACAGTTTTTGTCCATCTCCAACTTTACTTGCTCTAAAAAGACCCCTTAGCAAAGTGTTGTAAGTAACAATCGTTGGCTTAATTTCCTTCGAAATCATTTCCCTATATAGGTTTGTAGCTTTGTCAACTTTTTTATTTTTACAATACCAATCAATCAAAATATTGTAGCTAACAACACTTGGCATACACCCCTTACTTTCCATAGAGACAAACAATTTCTCCGCGTCACAAATTCCACCTACTAAGCAATAACCATCCATAAGTATGTTATAAGTATAGGTGTCGGGTTGCACATCTCCCTTAATCATCAATTCATACAACCTATTTGCTTCATCTATCTTCCCAGTCTTGCAAAGTTCATCTAGTAACACACTAAATGTCACTGTAGTAGGCTGCACACCTTGATTCAACATCTCTAAAAAAAGGCTCTTAGCCTCTTCCCAATCACCAACACAACACAAACCGTGAATAAGAGAGGTATAAGTGACTGCATCCGCAGGGATTCCCTTGCCCTTCATTTCCAAAAACAGTTCTTTGGCTTTATCTATAAATCCATCTTTGCAAAGACCATCAATCATACTACCATACCAGACAACAGTAGGCTTACAACCATATTTACAGTTCCCATTAACCAATTGTTCATGTAACTTAAGGGCAACAATGGTATTACCCGTTCGACACAGCCCGTGAATCAAAGTCCCATATGTGACCACATCAGGCCTACAGCCAAATGCAACCATTTTCTTAGGCAGTCGAGTTGCTTCCACAATTCTACCCTCCCTACAAAGACCTTTAATGAAACAGTTAAAAGTCACAGCACTTGGGTTAAAACCCCTCCTCAAAAGGGAACCAAATACCACAAAACCATCACCAACCCGACCCATCTTGCAAAAACAATTAATCAAAATGTTTGAAGTGATTAAATTAGGAACCAACCCAACTGAATTCAGTTTCTTCTGAAGAGAAATAACATCACCGTAATGCTTACTCTTCATAAGAGCAGTAAACAAAATACTGAAACAAGCCATGGGTGGAATGGGTTGCAGATGAATCATGTAATCAAAGAAGTAAAGAGCTTCATGGAGGTCGATTTTACCTGATTTGCATTTCAGATGAAGGAATTCACGAAGCTGAGCTCGGTCTTCCTGGGCCATCAGCGATTCTTTTGAAATAATAGATTTAGGGTGTGAAGTGGAAAAAAGTTTGGACAGAGATGAGACTCCATGTCTCGGAATCGAAGCTCTTGAGTTAGCGAAGGAAGACATTAGTATATTATGAATAGAAGAGAGATTTGACAAAGAAGAGAGATTTTTTGCTGATGAGTTGAAGAGAGAGATCGAAACCGGAACTGATAGGGATCGGGTCAAAACTGGAACAAAAAGGGTATGGCAAAGTGTTGAACAAATAGGGTATGAATAAATTGGGTTCAACTGGTGGCCCAATCTCAATCAATCAATTATTAATTATTGCGCCAATTATAATAGATTACCCTAACGTTTGGTTATATTATAATGAAATCATAAATTTAATTTTAATTATATATTAGTACTTAGTTAACTCAGTTAAAAATAATAATTTGACCAGAAAATTTATCTAAAATAATAAAAATACTACTAATTAAAAAAATAATATTAATTAACTTGGATTAATTCTGCAGAATAAAGTTAATCCGTCAGTTTATTCTTCTTCTTAGTCAATCCGTTTTTATCCTTTTATTTTATAACGTATCATCAAGTTATTATTGCACACCTAAAACTTGTTTTTGGTTCTTCTTTGCATTTTAATTTTCCATCTTATTAATTCGAGACACAACCTTAGCAATTTAGAGTCTTTTTAAGGATTTATAGGCTCAAAAATGGCATATATATTTGCTTCCAAGAGTGATACTTACCACGTTTTTCCTGTTTATCCTTAACATATTAAAAGATAATATGGTTATTTACAACCTTTTGTAATGAAAAGATTTTGAGGTACAAATTTTTAAGTTTATCATTTGATTATGGTTTACAAAACGTTTCTAACAAGCTATGTACGTCAACTGTCAGCTCAGTTAACTAACTAACTACGAGTTTCTTCATTCAGCAAACTCTTCACTACAGACTAATTGATCTAATGATTGACTCCAACTCCATAACACCGACAACAAAGAGAAACAAGAGACAGTTCATGCGACTTACGATAATTAGTAATTACATAAAATTATTTCCTATAAGTCAATCCTTCACAAGCAACGGCAACCATCTAAAATTCAGCAACGAATCAATGGAAGAAGCCAACTTAAACATGCTTGGCAAGTTGAATAGACATATCTGTTATAGCCCCGTCAATTTCATCAAATACAGATTGTGTCACATTAGTGTTTAATCATGAAAATTGGCTTGTCTATGCTGATAATAATGGCAATAGCATCAAAGACACAAAGTTAAAGGATAACAGAACAAGATTTTCTGAATAAATCATGAAATGATTAGAAAACAAAGTTTATAATCTGAAAGACTTAATAACAGTTAAATGGTACATACCACAAAAGTTCTCCAAGAGGTTAGTAGTTTCTTTCTGTACAAAATGCTCATAGATTCCTTAATGTCATTTGATCAACCTCTATGGATGATGCACATTGCTTTGATGCAGGCTTAAAACGAGCAGAGCAGCGTGATACTTTTCCTCACGGACGTGGTTACCAAATTCAAGAATAGACATGAATCCCCCCTAGTAACTACTGTCTAATGTCTTTCCAAATCATAAAATATGCTTACTTACTAAAACTAGTAAAGTAGCTGCTATACATTTTGTGATTGTTACAGCAACATACAGGCACAAAAATCAAAGCAAGCACTATAATACTACTCCATAACGTAAGTTATTCAACAACCAACTACAAGGCATTATTCATCTCAAAGTTTTGCAACAACACATAAAACAACAGTTTGTAACCAAAATAAAAAAGAAATTGCAAACAAAACAATAAATGAATAAATATTTAACTAAACTGTATAAAAAGATTTGAGGAAGGATTTGATGGTGTTTACTGTAAACTGTCAACGAGTGAAGAAGGGGCACATGCACTTGTATACTGTCTGTTTGGATCCAGCAGAACAGGACAGAAAAAGAATGAGAATAGAACAAAAAATGCAATAGTAAGCATTTAAAATCGAGCCATTATGTTAAGGAAAGAAGCCAGCTTAAACAATTTATCAATTCCATCTCCTCAGCATTCATGACTATATACTATGATAATACTCCGTATGCTATCACAATGAACCTGCAAAACAATTACATAGAATTCCAAAATTCACAGTAAATTAACTTTGCTACATGGAAAAAAAAGATAATTACATGGAAGGTTACGCTTTATTACAATCGTATTAGGGACTATGAAAACATGCCTTGGCGCTTTTTATTTGACTCCCATTCTATTGATAAGGCTTTTACATTGCAAATCCATGCTGCTTTCTTGACATTGAAAGCACACTCCAAAAGAAACACTGGATAACAGTATAACCCTTGGTCAGTTGTGAAGGTCGTCTTCTCCTCATCTAATGGGTGCATTTTTATTTGATGATAACCTGAGTATACATCCATGAAGCTAAGGAATTCGTAACCCGCTGTACTGCCTAGTAGTTGGTCGATCTTAGGTAGCGGGAAACCATTTTTCGGGCATGCTTTGTTTAGATTCGTGAATCTACGCACATTCTCCACTTCATGTTCTTCTTTTGTTACCATACCACATTGGTAATCCAGGAAGGGTAATGGGATTTTCGAATGGATCCAGCTGCGAGGTATAACTTATTCATGTGATAAGTAACTTACATAACTCTAAATCTAATACTAGTAGCCATATGCAGAAACTTTATTCAGTGCCTCCAAATAAATCACTTCAGTGGTACAAAAAACTAATTTTATCAAGGTAGGATTTAAAAGTCGAAACAACTTTTGATATCTAAATTTACTTTTAAAATAATTAAAGCAACAGTTGACTGGAACCGCAGAAGTAATAAAAGAAAATGTACCCTCTCTCTCAATATAAGCACTCGAAAGAAAAAAATATAGCTTTTTTATCTATTGTCTGCAGAATTTTCTCATAGAAATATCGTTTTTATTTTCATACTCTATGACAAACATTGCAACTGCAAATGGTCCTTTCATCACAATATGGCATTTTGAGGTTACAGCATCCACTGCTAAAACCAATTCAATGATTGTTTTAGCTTGAGGGCCCAGTACAACCTATCAAAGGAACAATTTGACATTTCTTTGTCTCCTTCGTCAAAGCCATTCTCCAAGACCTTTCCCCCCTTACATCTTTCCTGTAAACAAATTAAATAATTAGTGTTGTCGAATTTAGACAATTCAGGTCATTCGTTGACATTTATTTACGTCCTAATCATTTGATAAGAAGTTAAATTCGGTGACGACCATATATGCGCAAGATTCTAAAATTCTACTTCCGTTCTCTATCTTCTTAGCAACCAAATAAGTACTGATCTCTTTAAACAGAATGAAATAAAAACTGCTCAGTCGTCAAATATCTGACACCCTCCACACATTATCGTTCTCGTATATCATAGACAAGAAACTAATGAAATTATCGTAGCAAATTAGCAATGCCACACAAGAACTCAACTTAATCATGCTCATTCAGTCAAAGATAATTATGAAAATATCTTTGACGCAGATGATTCAGGTTCATTCCAACACCATTGTTCAATCTCTCTGTCAAATATCAACAGATATCTCAATCCAACAAAATAGTGCACAAATCAGTACCACCTTCAAATCAAAATTTTCTCATTTGTAATCAACTAAACAGAGTCTTTACCAAACTCTAATATCACACTCACTTACACAGACACATACACAAATCCATAAATACATATATGGACATGCGCACATGCTTGCATACATGCATAGCTGTATAGATACAAGCATGCATTCACATGCACACGTACATCCATAAAAATATGCAGGCATGCAGGCATATTCACATACATACATAATAAGCATGACCAACATGTACAGAGCATATGTATAAAAAAAAAACAGAGTTAAAAGATCCAATGTCAGATTCAATCACAACCCATTTGACCAATCCATTATCTTATTATCATTCAAATCACAAACAAAACAAAACCTTCACAAAAACAGAAATCATCACTCATGAACAAACAGAAACATCCCACTACAAACATGAATGAGAAATCCGAAACGTTGACCCATCAATCCAGAGACTAGTGTAAATCAACAAAAAGTAATCCCAACCCATCAAAAAAGCACCATAAAAAACAGAAATGCATGTAACAGAAGTCACAGTCCACTGACCTGATGAGAAGAAATTGCTTCTGGTAACTCTGTCGATATCCAGATCAAGATGCATGTAACAGAAATGCATATTCGATATCCAGATCAATTCAGAGAAGGGTCTAATTTATAACGACCCTTGATGAGTCAAAATAACTGTCTGAATTGGACAAAATTTTTATTTTACTGTTTGTCTTTAATTTTTCTTGTTGGGTTTTTAATTTCAATAATACCCCTGATTTTAGACAAAATTATATTCTCCTATAATTTTTAATTTTATTATACAAATATTTTTTTAATAAGCATTAACAAACTGAAGATTTAGTATACCAAGGTTAATAATATTATTTTACATAAAAATATAATTAAAAAAATTAAAAATTTAGAAAAAAACCTTAAACATTTTAATATTATAAATTTAACCCAAAACAATTATGAAAAAAACTTTAAATTTTTTTCAATTTTTTTAAATTTTTTTTTTTTTAAATAGAAACATCAAGATAGAGAAACTATTCTTAGCCAGAAGATGTGCAACAGAGTTAGCACACCTTGAAATATAATTGAAAACAAGTTCAATGCAAGATCAAAGGGAAATGATATCAGAAATAACAAGATCAACTTTCGAAAGAGGAGAAAAACTTTGCTTGATGTAGGAAACAACATTCAAAGCATCATACTCCACCAAAAGACGAGTAAACCCCGACTCAATGGCCAAAAGAATCCCATTCAAGATAGCTGCGGTCTCCGCTACTTCAATCGAAACCGAACCAACCAGCTTGCACAATAAACCCGCCATGAAAAGGCCATGCTGGTCACGAATAGCAGCCCCTAGCCCAACCAGACAATCATCAGCCCGCAGAGAAGCATCTACATTTACTTTGAACCAACCATCAGGAGGCAGCTCCATCTAACAAGGGCAATAAAGCCAGTAGAAGAACCTGGCACTAAATTAGCTTCATCAAACTCAAAAAAAAGCCACTGGACCAAGAGACCACGTCGATAGCTGGAAGAAGAAACTGCTCATTCACCAGCTTGTATTAATCAATTAAATGTTACATAATCAATTACATATTGGATTAATAAATTATTGAACACAAAAAAAGAAAAGAAAAAAAAAAGAACATAATCAATTACATAGAATGTTACGTAATTATGACATAGAATCAATAGTAATACAATTAAGATAAGATATATCTAATGGTTAATTGTAGTCTTTCGAATATACATATGAAATTCTAATTTTCGGATTTATTTTCTCTACAAGTAAAAAACTTAACACTGAGCAAAAAATAGCATGAAGTCATGAACACAAGGTTTGGAGTTGTACATTCTGATCTACTCAGACTTCAATCAAATTCAGAATCATTCTCGAATACAAAAATGTAAGAAATCAAATTCAAGATTATTTTGCATTTTTGATGTTATACACGCCTAATTTTAGTTAAATACGTTAGACAACCGATCAAGAAATAAACATGTAAACCATCACAATTTGACTTGCATCATTTTAACTTCTTGTTGATTCTTGCACGGTAAATAATGGAAGCAAATTCAGGCAATCACGATAATTTTCCTCTTTTGCAAGCAAGTTTAGTACTATATTAAAAGTTGCTGCATTTAGAATCAAATTTCTCTCTGCCATTTTGTGAAGAAGTTCAACCACTTTTGGTGTCTCACTGCTTTGGATGAAACCGCACTTAAATGTGACTACATTTGAGACAGTACCTTTTTCCTCCATAGCCCATAACAAAGAGTTTGCTTTTTCCAGTTCTCTTTCTTTACAAAGGCCATTGATCATGATGTTATATGTTACAACACCTGGCACTAGGCCTTTGTGAGGCAAACTATGGAATAGATCCCAAGCCATTTTGATCCTTCCAGATTTATACAATCTGTCAATGAGGCAATTGAAAATTTCAATTGTAAATTGAAATTTGCGATTTTCTAAAGTATGAAAGAATTCCAGTGCATCTAAAACACAATCATTCTTGCAGAGTTCGTCAATATAAGCAGTAAAGCTATATGAATCGGGTGCAACATCATTAGACTGTATCTCCTCAAACAGTTTTCGTCCATCTCCAACTCTACTTGCTCTAAAAAGGCCAATTAGAATACTATTGTAAGTAACAACCGTTGGCCTCATTTCCTTCGAAATCATTTCCCTATAAAGGTTTGTAGCTTTGTCAACTTTTTTATTTCTACAATACCCATCAATTAAAATACTGTAGCTAACAACATCAGGCATACACCCTTTACTTGCCATAGAAACAAACAATTTCTCCGCGTGATGAATTCTACCCACCAAGCAATAACCATCCATAAGTATATTATAAGTGTAGGTGTTGGGTTGGACATCTCCCTTAATCATAAATTCATACAACCTATTTGCTTCATCTATCTTCCCAGCCTTGCAAAGTTCATCTAGTAACACACTAAATGTCACTACATCAGGCTGCACACCTTGGTTCAACATCTCCAAAAATAGTTCTTTGGCTTTATCTATAAATCCATCTTTGCAAAGACCATCGATCATACTACTATACCAAACAACGTTAGGCTTACAACCATGTTTACAATCCCATTAACCACTTGTTCATGTAACTGAAAGGCAATATTCGTATTGCCAGTTTGACACAGCCCGTGAATCAAAGTCCCATATGTGACTACATCAGGCCTACAGCCAAATGCAACTATTTTATTAGGCAGCCGAGTTGCTTCCATAATTCTACCCTTGTCGCAGAGACCATTAATTAAACAGTTAAAAGTGACATCATCTGGGCTAAAACCCCTCCTCAAAAGGGAACCAAATACCACAAAACCATTATCAACCCGACCCATCTTGGAAAAACAATTAATCAAAATGTTTGAAGTGATTAAATTAGGAACCAACCCAACTGAATTCAGTTTCTTCTGAAGAGAAATAACATAACCGTAATGCTTATTCTTCACAAGAGCAGCAAACAAAATACTGAAACAAGCCATGGGTGGAATGGGTTGCAGATGAATCATGTAATTAAAGAAGTAAAGAGCTTCATGGAGGTCGATTTTACCTGATTTGCATTTACCATAAAGGAATTCACGAAGCTGAGCTCGGTCTTCCTGGGCCATCAGCGATTCTTTTGAAATAATAGATTTTGGGTGTGAAGTGGAAAAAAGCTTGGACAGAGATTAGACTCCATTTCTCGGAATCGAAGCTCTTGAGTTAGCGAAGGAATAGATTAGTACAGCTTTGAAAGCTGTCATTTTCAAAACCTAAAGAAGAGAGATTTTTTGCTGATGAGTTGAAGAGAAAGAGATCGAAGGTGGAAATGATAGGGGTTTGGGAATGTATTAATATTGTAATTATACCTCTTTTAAAAAAATAATAATATTATTTTCATCCTCTCTATATTTGGCGAGAGTTATTAATATTGTCACTTTCTTTAATGATATTTATGTTGTTATATAAAATTGGTAGATTTTACTTCGATCTGTTTACTGTATATGTAATGTATCCTTGCGGCTTGATAAACTGCTAGCTGATGATTATGTGTTGTTTCGGTTGAGTTTGTGAATGGCAGAAGATGGCCAGACAGCGTGTTGCACTAATGTGTTACTGGCATGGGAAGGTAACAATTGATAGGCGATGGAGACATCATTACCATTGGAAGGCTTATCATGAACAATATATCAAGTTATGGGCGGCTCGTGAGGAAAGCAATATTGCTGTTGCTGAGCCTGAGTAGTACTCTAGAATCACTCGTCGTTTGATTACCCCCACTCACTCAAACACCACATAAACGATTTCAGCCTAGCAGAACAGCACATTTACTAATATGAAGTATATTACAAGTTATTGTCTGATTAATTTTGCATTTCTTGTTAGCGGAAATTGATGAGATATCTATATTTGGGAGTGGCAGGTTCATAGCTTGACTACCATTCACAACCAATGCACTAAAGACCTTGGTGCCTTTTCCAGTGACATTGCAAGGCAGTCAGTGACGGATATTAAAATCATGTGTACCCAATGTTTTACAAATGATTGGAGAGACTCGACATCTTGAGGCAAGACCAGAAACTATGTCCTTCACAAGCTGACAATATGGAGGGTGATGACGTTTCTCCTCCACCAGCATCAGTGCCAGCCAAAACTCGAGCTCCTAAGGTTAGAGGGCGAGGCGGAGCCGAAGGTCAAGGTGGAGAACTTGGCCGACAAGAAACTGTAATGGAACCTCTAACTACGTCTCCAGATTCATCACGGCTTAATGACATAGACATAGAGGAGCAATCAACGGTCAAGTTGGAGACGTCATCTGCACCACCAGCAGTATCATTGGACCTGCCATACACTGATTCTAAGGAGAGGTGGTTGCAGACTCCCTCAAGTAGAATCTGGGCCGTGTGATTAGGCCTAAGGAGAAGCCTAAGCTCCTCTGATTTAAATCTTGTTGGTTTCTCGAGGGTTCAATGTCCTTTCATGCAACAAGACATGCTCACTTGTACATCATCAAAACATTGTAAAACTATCATGTGCTAAGTTATTTGATCTATTGCCAATGTCTAAATTAAAACATAAATTTATTGTCGGGTGGGATGGTTTTCTGTACATCATCTATATTGTTTTATACAAATTTTGATAAATATCTTGATGAGTATTATTGATATAAAAAACCAAAATTTAAAATGGAAAAAATCTTCATTGCTGTATAGCATAAGATCTTGTATGTGCAAGGTTTTATCTACCAAACCTACTATCTTCATTTGTTATTTATGACATCTAGTTTTACTAGCAAGTCATGTGACTCATGTCCTTATTCTAGAAGTATTAGAGAGAGAGAGAGAGAGAGAGAGAGAGAGAATAGCATAAGATCTTGTATGTGCAAGGTTTTATCTGCCAAACCTACTATCTTCATTTGTTATTTATGACATCTAGTTTTACTAACAAGGCATGTCCTTATTCTAGAAGTATTAGAGAGAGAGAGCCACCCCGCAGGTGGTAAGGGTGCTAACAACCATATATTTAATATGAAAATACAAAAAGTTCTAAACAAAAATAAAATTAAAAATCTTTATTATTATGTAGCACAACTTCACAAGATCATGCATGTAAAATGACTACCAAACTCATTTATGTCACCACTAAGTGGTATGTCAAAAAAAAAATATTGTTGACACTTCTTATTCCTTTCCTGCAACAATATATGGTAACTTGTACATCATCAAAACATTGTAAAAATAGCATAGGGCTTATTTATTTGGTATATTGCCAATGTCTAAATTAAAACATAATTTATTTGTGGGGTGGGATGGGATGGTTTTATGTACATTATCTATTGGTATATAAATCTTGATGAGTATTATTGATATGAAAAACTAAAATTTTAAATGGAAAGGAATCTCCATTATTATATATCATAAGATTTTGTATGTGCAAAGTTTTAACTACCAAACTTATTCATTTTATTTGATAAGATGAAGTTGTCCCAACGGTGTACCCCACACACTTACTCCCTCGATGTTGTAAGTTCGAATAGTGTCTCCCCTTCCCAAATCCCGAACTAATTGTAATTATTATTATTTTTTCTAAAAAAAAAACTCATTAACTTCATCTATTATTTATGACATCTTGTTTTACTCACTAAGCCATGCCTTTATTTGTAGAAGTATCAATTTAACTTTTGTGCATATGATCTAACAATATATAGCTTGAAGAAAATGGCTTTAGTTAATGCTATTGATTTTATTTTGTTAGAATAAGTTTCTCCTAGCATTAGGACGCTAATTCAGGAGGAAGCTATCTTCTCTTAGTTTGTTTGAATTTTGTTTTGGTTCGTTTTATTCCAAAAAAAAAAAAAACAATTTATAAAGAGAAGCACCACAGTATGTGGCGAGGGCGCTAATAATTTTTTATAAATAATATGGTAAAAATATAATAATACTAAATAACTTCTGATAAATAATTTAGATGAGAGTAACATGATATGAAAATACCAAAAAGATTTAAGCAAGAAAAAAATTATTAAACTCTTTCATTTCTTTGTAAATGTAACACAAGCCAATAAGGTTTTTTGCATGCACAAAATTTTAACTACAAAATTAGATCATTCATTTTTAGTTATTACATCTCTTGTTTTAAAATGTTATTATATATATATATATATATATATATATATAAAGGGATAAAATCAAAAGTGACTTAAAAATTATTGGAAAAATTATTTTTAGCCTGAAATAAAAAATAATCGTTTTTAGTCATTTTTAGAGTAATAAATTATTTTTTAATCCTTATATAAATAGATAGATAAAATTTGAGTTCAACCCACTATTATATTTACAGATTTGATTTTCATATTTTAATAAATTAGATTTCTCTCTCTTTAAAAAAAAAAACTAGAATCTGAAAAGTTTTTTTTCCTCCCCTCCCTCACTGCCGTTGACCCTCGCCATCACCGCCGTTTTCCATCGACTTTCAAGCTCCCTCGCCACCATTCAACCTCGTCTCCGTCGCGGGCGCCGAAACCCATGCATGTACTATTTCAAGCTCCCTCGACTTCTGGGCATGGAATGCTTTTTTTTTTTTTAAACCATTGGTGACCTATTTGATGTTATTTTAGTTGGTTAATTTTGTGTATTATATGTTTTGGTCTGTTTATGTCAGTCTCTAGCAAGGAGAGGATTGAAATGGAGATGGCAGTGAATGAAAATTCAGAGCACTCATTTGATCATGGCCAAGATATATAATATGGTTTCTGAAGTTGGTAATTAATCATGGGTAAATGCTACTCCTGTTGTGCTGGAATGATATATTATATTTAGCTTTTGTCAAGACAATACAATTAATTTTATTTGTTTTCTTGGATATGGAGTTCTATTTTTATGTTTTATTATGATTCTACTTCTTGCAATTTTCATGTTCTATGTTTGGTAGAGATGGAGATCTAGTCACAGAACTTGTTACTTTCCTGTATTTGTATGATGTGATGGATAACTAAAGATGATTGAACAGGTACATGTTCGGAAGTGAAAATAAGGATCTAGTGAGTTGTGACCCTTAGGTTTTCTGAATTGATAGGTTCATTGAGATCTGGTTGTGTGTGATAATGCAAAGAAATTGAATACTTTTTTTGGAGAAACATGCAGTGTCTAATGTTAAGTTCATTAAGTTAAGTTCCAAAGCAGGAACTCTCTTAATAGCAATCGGAACAGGATAGAGCCTAAAGAATATCAATGAGTGATCCCTCGTTGTCACTCAAGAACTATTTCTAACGACAAATATTGTCGTTGGTGATATATATATATATATATATATATATATATATATATATAATTTTCCGACCAAAAAATTCTTTAGTAATAACCGAACTATTTCTAATGAAAAATATGGTCAAATACATTATCTTAACAATTGGTTGCCATAACATTATTGAGACATATTTTTATCAATTTTTACCATTCTTTGCCCTCGGAAAAGTTATATTTCTGACAGTCCGTTACCATACCATTTCCAACGGAGACTTACGAACTTTTTCCATTAGAAATGTGTATTTCTGATGGTCCTTAGTCATTACCGACAACTTTCAATCATCAGAAATACCATATTTCTTGTAGTGTCTTAATAGCAATCAGAACGGGATAGAGCCTAAAGAATATCAATGAGTGATCCCTCGTTGTCACTCAAGAACTGAGAAAGCAACACAACTTTTATATAGAAAAAAAGTTTTACGATTTGACAAAAAAAGATTATCAGTTGCAAAACAATAATAATTCTTCATTATAAATTGTAATACAGTGATTACAAGGCTTGCATAAGCTTCAGAGGCCACTGAGCTCTACAAATAATCAATTTCTTGCATATGAATTTAATTTTCCGCAGCTAATTGTCTAGCTTATACTTGGTGGGGTGCTTTAAAACAGTAAAATGTTGTTGGTGCTTGATGAATGGATGTTTTTGTTTCCTGCATCACATTGCATATGATATATAAGCAAACACAATATTCATCTTAGCCGAAGGAGAAATGTCCAAACACATATTTATATATTTATTATGCTTGAATTGGGCCCCTTGATTACTAGGACTAACACCTCCCTAGTAATCTATTTTTAGTCTTTTGATTGGATTGAAACTTGACATGGTAGTATCTCGGTATGTATATGCATAGCCTATTGTACATGAACATGTAATTTATAATGTGACATTTGTGTAGGATATTTCTCTCTTAATGTACGATCAGCTGCTAATTATATGCTATAACAATTTAGTTTTATGTTACAGAGATTTTTTTGACAATGAAAAGAATTTACATTACTTGAGTCACCAAGATCACATTAACTATGGAAAGAGGAGTCTAATCTTAGAAGCATATGATTCAAGAGAAACAAGGGAACAATTGTTGATGCATTAAGATTTAAAAGTTGATCTTAAATTCTCATGATTAGATTCTTGTTTCAGCAGTTCCTGTTGAGCCATTCACTATGTTCCTATTCTTGCATCAAGTTTAATTGACTATAAATAAAGATATGGCGTTAGCATTGTGGAGCGCGGCACCGTGACACCAACATGATGCTACAACCTGGTCTGACACTCGTGTGATGCTTCTACTGCTGTTGCTAACACTCACTTGTGTGACTATTGGCATCATAGTCATTGCTTAATATGAGACAAGATCTGCGTCTGCCTACTTTATAATTTGTGATAGGATGGTTTTGAAGAAAATAAGGTGTCTTGATGTTATAGGTGCTTTTCAGATTGGATGTTTGTCATTTGTGGACTGTTTGTCCACTTTTTGATTCATTATTTACTTAATATTTATATATACTTTGTATAGAATATATTGATTATTGAAATTACAAGGGTTTTTGTCATGAAGTACATGAAAAATATAATGACATATAAAGAACTAAATTGAAATTTTTGTAAAAAAGATATCAAAAAAATTCAGGAGAAAATTGTAATGGAAATTTTTTCTTATAGTGTATCCGTGGACTGATATATATATATATTGAAATTTGGTAGTGGATAGCTATTAAGTGCAATTTGTTTAATATCTGCATAGGAAATGATGTAAATTTTGGTATTATCCAAATGTACAAATGGACATTTATACTATATATTATGTTATTATTTCTGGTGTTGTTTACATTTTAATGAATTAATGGAATAATAGTTGTTCTTTTTAATGTATTTGTTATGTGTTTATTATCTTGGTTACTTGCCTTTTTTTTTTTAATATTGTGGTATGCTTGATATAAGAGACAAGAGTTTGACTTACTAACATTAAAATTTTAGATGATCAAACTTTACCAATCTGCTGAAAAACTGAAAGTTGCCATTTATGATTTGTAACCATAAATCTAAATCTAACATTGTTGTCCACATTTTCCACAAGATCTATATATTCCTGCGGAATATGTAGTGCATCAAGTAACAAAAATGTAACATCATCGTCGCCTAGAATTTATAACTTTCTCAAGTGATGACTCCAAGCGACTGTACTGATGTCTATGTCATACTGTGTACTGTCAATGTTAAACTTTTGATATATCCACTCAACCAACCCTGTAAGTTTCAACCCTTTAGAAACTAATACCCCAACCGGTGAACCACTAACATAATCTAGACTATCCCATTGTTAATTATAGTTGAGTAGAAACCTACGAGTATTCATTTCTTGAAATAAGAGATAAATATTTAGAAGATGCAACATTTTACAAAAACAATAATAAAATTTCACTGATAATGTTTCACTCCAAACATTTTAGTAACAACATTTCATTGAAAACAATAACACCTTAAACATTTCACTAATAAATATTTCACTTACATATATTTTATTAACATACATTTCACTAGCATACATTTCACTAACCGATACTTCACTAATCTACATTTCACTAACTAATATTTCACTAACAAATATTATTACCAAACGTTTCACTAACCTACATTTCACTAACAAACATTTCACTAACTAATATTTCACTAATCAACTTTTCACTAAAATATTCCATAACCAATAAAATTTCACAAAAATAAACTCCAATATCACCCAAATTCTTTCAACCACAAATCAAACACAATACACAAATAAAATAAAAAATAAAAAACTTAAAAAATCCATAAAATACAAAAAAATAAAATACAAAAAAAATCATAAATTACCTCCAAGTTTTGATTTCATTAATATAATAGAGTTGGTAAAGACAAGATGATCAGTGTCTGAAAAAAAATAGAGTGTAACTAGCTTTCATGAAAAAGACAAAAAAAAAAAAAAGAAAATGACAAGAAAGAGACAGTAAAGTGTTGCTGCCAAAGGAGGAAAAAATATATATATATAAAAGGGGTTAACATCGGTGCTGCTTTAGGAAGAAAAAAATATTTTTGTTTTAACTAGGTTAAGTATAAAATAAGTTCTAATTTTTAATGGGTTCTTTTTGTAATATTTAATTTTTTGGGATCATTTTATAATTGACCAGTCAATGGGTAATTGAGGGGTATTTATGTTATTTTTTATCAAAGTGGCTAAAAATAATTATTTCTTCATACGTGGCTAAAAATAATTATTTCAATAATTTTTAGATCATTTTTAACAATTTTTACAGAAAAAAAAGAATATATCATTTTAACAAGTCATTATACCCCGCACATCTACTCATAACTTAGTGTATCTCACTCACACCTTAGTGATGAGAGTTCGATTCTCATTATGCACATTTACTAGTATGTATATGTTAAAAGTTTATAGAAATATTTGAATTATCAAATACAAATTTTAAATAGATTTTAAATGAAATGTTATTGATGGTTGGTTTGGTTAATAGATTTTAGAGGTTATATCAAGAAATCTGTCAGTATTTTAAATAATTTCTATATGTGTTGTTAAATTTTAAATATTGGATTTTATATATGTTTCAACAGTAACGTTAATGATATATAACATTATGTAGTCGTTGTGTAGTATTTTTTATAGTATTTTTACGTAGTTATTAAATTTATAGTATTTTTTATCGGACTGAAAGAGTATATAAATATTACCAATTTTTATTTTACCATAAGTTATTAAGTATTTACTTAATTACTTTTCGAAACGACATTTGAAACTCAACATAAACTTTATGTAAATTACATTTCGTATGAAAAATGCCAGTTACCAAATGAATGGAACAAAATTTTCATTTGTTGTGTAGCATATAAGATCACTTGTATGTGCAAATTTTTTCAACTACCAAACTCAATTCACTTGATTTGTTAATTATGACATTTTGTTATTTATTAGCTTCTTATTGTAACAATTATATTTAAAATGTCTATATTTTCTCTAAATATATGATGTTTATAACAATGCCAATGCCAGTATTCCTAATGTGTAATTTCAAGATTTTTGTTATGGTACGAAAGTATACTTTATACTAATACGAGATATTGGAGTAAATTAAGATTATATTTCGAATTAATAGTCGGAAAAAAAACATACATAATCTTGATCCTGCAAAGAAGACATACGTTATGTCGCAAAACCCCACCTATCAAAACTTGACATTGCAAAGGTACCATGAGAAGTATTTTCAGACATAGTTGCAAATATAAGAGGTGTGCTTAATTTGGAATATTATTTATGGTATATTATTCGTTATATATAGTCTGATTTGCTCAATCTTATCTTACTTAGCATATTAATATAAATTTGTATTTAATGTTAGCGTATAAATTTGTAATATTTTTTTATGGATCAGATGTTATTACCAAAATTTACATTTTAATTAAGTATTTGTTTGTATTGCAAAACAACCTTTGAAATTTTACATAAATATTACGTATATTACGGTTTATACGATAATACCAATTATTAAATGAATTGCAACGTCAACGCATACATAAAATTTAATAAATATCTTAATGAGATTATATATATATATATATATATATATATATATATGAGATAAACAATCGTCTTATTTAATTGCTAACTAGGATTTCCTGTGTTCAAATTATCTCCCATAAAATTTGTATTAATTTGTTCTCGGTCCATATAAATAAAATAGCTATTTTACTTTTATTGAATTTCTTTAGAATTTATTTATTTTAAATCTATTAAAATTTTATGAGCATCAATTAGGTTCATTTGATTTTGAATAAATCTTGTCTTAGAATAATATTATTCATAATCATGGTATATGTATATGACAATACTAATTGATACACGTCTTTGATACGTGAGGATATATTGATATGAAAATACAAAAAGTTTTAAAAAAATATAAAATAAAATGAAAAATGTTTATTGTTATGTAGCACAAGAATAAGATCATGAATGTGCAAAATTTTTAACTACCAAACTCATCAATTCATTTTTTTAGTCATGCCATCTCTTGTTTTATAATCTTGTTTTATATATATATATATATATATATATATATATATATATATATATATAAATAATATTTTAATATGAAAAACAATGTGTTTTTTTAAACCAAAAAAATGAGTTATTTCAAGTTAATTTCTGATATTAGAAAGCAAATTTTGTAGTAATTATGAGATGTTGGAGTCAAATAAAATACATTTCAAATTAAAATTTTATAAAAATGTTTAATTCAAATAGATTTTCTATAAAATGTAATTTGGTTTTGATTTGGATAAGAAATTAGAACAAAGGATGATGAGTAATTGTCATACTACGGTCAAATCTCATCATCTGAATTTACCAACTCTTCAAATTTTAATTATTTTTAGTATTATAGATTTGATTAATCAAAGTTTATCAAATTTTTTTTATTTTCAGAGAGTTATTTATTTGAAAGTGAATGTTTAATACGTGCCACCACTCTTCACTTCATAGGTGATGGATTGTTGTACTAGTCATCTGTCTTCTTGTTCTTAGGCTAGTGGTTCTATTTTTATATAGTTAGTGGTTAGTTGGCTTGTTAAAAATATGGCCTTATTTTTCAGCAGCTAGTGGCTAGAAAATAAGCTTCCACTGGTTTAATTATTTGCATTGTTTTTCCTTCTTGTTAAGTGTGTAATTCGGCTATGAATTGCCTAATGTCAGATGAATTAAGGATGAGAAAAATATATCTAGTTTCCATACATCTCTTGACTCTATTTTCTTCAAACTAAATTGTTCATAACAATTGGAATCAGAGTCGGTTCCTTTATGGAAACCCGGAGAAAATCAAATACTGAATTTCGCAGTGAAGTTACTGAAATACTCTCTAGACATGAGACGAGTTTCGACACTTTGACCAACAACTACAACCAGCTAAATTCTATCATTCAAACTGTTATCACCGAGTTACAAGCCATCTGTATCAATTCCTCCACCAACCTGCCACCCCGCAACGTTCACCCACTCGCTCCAAGAGAAAATTCTAACAACACCATTTCACCACCACATCAAAATTCCTCCAATGTAATGTATGGTCGCAACCAACCCCATCTCAAACTGAATTTTCCTACCTTTGAAGGGAATGATGCGACTAGATGGATCTACAAGGCCGAACAATATTTTGAATTTAAGAGCATTCCATACCATCAATAAGTTCAGTTAGTCTCATTTCATCTAGAAGGGGTAGCCTTACAGTGGCATCGTTGGTTTACTAAGTTCAAAGGTCCATTGACTTGGGATGAATTTAATCAAGCCGTTCTACAACGATTCGGACCAACAGATTTTCAAAACCCATTTAAAGCTTTAACCCGCCTCAAACAAGCCACAACAGTCACAACATATCAGGAGACTTTCAAAAAACTTTCCTATCGAGTTGACGATCTATCAGAAAAATTCTTGGAGGGCTGTTTTATTGTAGGTTTCAGAGATGAAATCCGCTTGGACGTTAAAATTAAACAATCCAGCACTTTACTATAGGAGTCGCTCGGCTAATCGAGGAACGAAATCAATTACAAAAGATACTAAGCCAACCATTTCGCTCCCAACCAACTTCAATGTCATTAAAGGCGAACTAGAACCCAACCACTTGCCTACTATGTAACATCCCAAATTTCGAGTAAGTAATTTTGAATATATGGTTAAAAATATTTGAGAGTTAAGGGGTATAAATGTAATTAAAAGTATGTTTATTTTGATGGTTTCCAGGTGGACCAGATGGAATGGTCCAGAAATGATGCGTGAAGAGAAGAGTGAAAAACTGAGACAGTGAGTATTGCGACCTGGCCATCGCGACCACAGATCGCGATGAGCTGCTCGCGATGAAAAATGGTGATTCTTGGCAGTGAGCACCGCGACCAGTCACCACGACCACAAATCGCGATGACTGGCTCGCGATGAAAAAGTGAAAATCCTGGCAGTGAGTATCGCGACCAGGGTATCGCGATGGGTGATCGCGATGAAGGCGGTGGAGTTGCTCCAGAGAGCAACGCGACCAGGTCACCGCGACCACAGGTCGCGACGACCGAAATTTTATAAAAAAAATAAGTTATCGCAGAAATCTCCAGAAAACAGAAAACAGAGAAAGCAGAGAGAAAAGAGACCGAGAAAGAAAAAGAAAAGAGAGAGAAGAAGAAGAAGAAGAAGAGAAGAAGAAAAAGAGAGAGAAGAAAAAGGCCGAAGAAGAAGAAGAGAAGAAAGGAGAAAAAAGAAAAGAAAGAAGAAGAAAAGAAGAGAAAAGAAAGAAAAAGAAAAGAGAAGAAGAAAGAGAAAAAGAGAAAGAGAAAGGGAAAAAAAAGAAATCCGAAAATAAAAAGGCGTAAAAACGGAATCTAGGTAGGTGTACACTGATTTCTGAAATGATTATAATTTTTGTTATATATATATTTTCATTTGAATCTTCGATATTTTGTCAAATTGATTAATAACTTTATATATGGATTTTGTATAATTATGTTTTGTTTACGAATATTGTTAGAAACTGTCTGAAAAATAATTAGGAACTATGAGAGTTTAATGAAATTTCTGTGTTTTCAAAGAAATCGTTTTGCGAGTAATGTTTGGAAACGATTTTTGAAAAAATCATATATAATTATTGTTTCGTAAATACGATTTGAAACTAATTGTAGAATGTATTGGTTCTATGAAATTAATTGTTGATTTTGAAAGAAACGGAAGGTTTTGATATGAAAGTGACGAAGGTTTTGAATGTAATTTTGATTTGTGAATGATTGTTGGATATAACAAGTTGAGACTATTGTATCTCGCGGGGCAAACCTGGTATAGTCCAGTTTAGGCGAATCTCGGAGATAACCATGGTACCGATAATGACGATTACTGCATCTCGCGGGGCAAACCTGGCATGGTCCAGTTTAGACGAATCCCGGAGATAAATATTGCACTGATGATATTGATGATTGTTGCATCTCGTGGGGCAAACCTGGCAAGGTCCAGTTTAGGCGAATCCCGAAGATAGCCATTGTACTGATAGTGATGACTGTTATGTCTCGCGGGGCAAACCTGGTATAATCCAGTTTAGGCAAATCCCGGAGATAATCAGTGCACTATATCCATGACTGTTATATCTCGCGGGGCAAACCTGGCAAGGTCCATTTTAAGCGAATCCCGGAGATAGCCATTGTACTGATAGTGATGACTGTTATGTCTCGCGGGGCAAACCTGGTATAATCCAGTTTAGGCGAATCCCGGAGATCGATATTGTAATGGTATTTCTAACAGTTACATCTCGCGGGGCAAACCTGGTATAATCCAGTTTAGGCGAATCCCGGAGGTGAACGTTATACTGATGTTACAGAAATAGAAATGTATGATGAATATACGGTCAGAATAGAGAATGAAAATGAATAAAATATTTAGATTAGAAAAATGTTACAGAATGAATAAAATGATTATAAAAGAATGGAAAACTAAATGTTGTATGTTTTACTGTTTTAATTTAGCTGCTTTTATTCATATGTATTTATATGATTGCTTTCAGTGAGAAATTGAAATATTTTTATTATGAAATTATTATTGATTTTGATACTTGAGTTGAGTGTACATCTACTAGGCATTATTGCTTAGCGCGTCGATTTTATCACGCGCAGGTATCAGAGACACAGGGGGAAACAAATAATAGAGAAGAAGTAACAGCAGATTGAAGGTCCAGAGTCACAGTTTCTTTTGAGTAGTTATAATTGAATTTGAAATTGTATATCGTATTTAGTTAAGCATGCATATACATAAATCTGTAATTCAACATGTGTATATATGTTTTATAATAATTGCTTTATGATTTATATTCTTTTCAAATGTTTGTAAATCTTAATTAAATATGTTTTATTTGAAACTGTTTAGAAGTCGCACTAAACGGCAGAGTGCGCAATTGATTGAAAATGATATTTAGAAGTGTTGTGGATTTTGTGTAAATTGAATTTTATTTGAAACAGGTTTTGGAAAAGCAGAAAAACAGAGGGAACTCTGCCGAACTTTTTAAAACTGTGTTTTTAATGGGCTCACTAGAAAAATGTTTTTAAATTATAAACTATGTGGTTTTCCAATGGTTTAAACATTTATTTGATGGGCTCACAATGGTTTGAAAATTTATAAAGTGAATTAAGTAAAGTTTTGATAACCGGTAGCGCTTCCTGGGTTGATCCAGTCGGGTCGGGTCAGGGGGTGTTACATACTAGGTCCCACACCAAACCAACGTGTGAATATTAGCTCCAATACGACCCCGACCACATTCCAACGAATCACAGGTCAAAAGGCTAAAGAGCGTAGGGAGAAAGGCTTGTGTTACTATTATAATGATAAATATGCACCTGGACATCACTGCCAACGGCCGCAACTCTTTATGATTGAGGATTCTCCACATTTCGATTATTTTTCGACCGACGAAGACCAATTCAAGTCAACTCAAGCATAGCCAATATCCCAATTTCATCCTTGCTGACAAGGATAATTTGAAAGGAAAGGAATGATACGTGGCACCACTCTTCATTTCATGGGGGATAGATTATTGCACTAGTTATCTGTCCCCTTGTTCTTAGGCTAGTGGTTTTATTTTTATGTAGTTAGTGGTTAGTTGGCTTGTTGAAAACAAGACCTTATTTTCATCAGTTAGTGGCTGAAAAATAGGCTTCCACTAGTTTGTTATTTGCAATGTTTTTCCTTCTTGTTAAGTGATGTAACTCGGCTTTAAATTGCCTAACCTCAAATGAATTAAGGATGAGAAAAATTTATCCAGTTTACAAACCTCTCTTAACTCTATTTTCTTCAAAGTAAAGTGTTCATAACAATGTTATAAGTTTGAAAGAGTTAATTAATTGAATGGTAATTAATAAGAGTCAGATTCGAACTCGCCTTTCCAACCACAATATGTGGCGCCAGGTTTGAAGAAAAACGAAAATCGTGAAATAAAAAAAAATGAAATTTGATACCTTACGGGTAAAAAATTTGAAACGTATTGGTTATTTAATGTAGGCATCTTTATTGTATAGGTATTTTTTTTTTCAAATATATTTGGTTATGCAATATTGAATCTTATTGGAATTTGGTAATACAAAAGTTTTATAATAGAATTATGAGTTTATTCATATATCATTTTATAAAAGGAATTTTATTAGATGATTCATTGTATTTTATCGATTTTATTTGAACATTCTTGGATACAGAGTTTGAGAATTTGAGAAGTTGGTGGGTTGTTGATGCCTTGTCAGCATTGACAATTTATATTCCAATGTGCTACACAATAAAGTAAGGTAGATGGTAGTTATCGACACAATCCATGAATATACCACAAACGTCAAGTAAACTTAACAGGTTAGGGTTGATCGGAACAAGATTAAGATTAAGATATAGTTGACACGAACATGAAAAGCCATGCGTGTTCAATTTGATCCAAAATAAAATGGGTTACATTGACAAACATAAAGACAATATTGTAACACGGATTGCCGCCGTTAACAAGGAGTGTAAGTCTAATTTAGAGGAAAAAAACTTGTATGCATCAGAATAATAGTGCATTTTCTGCTTAGATCTCGGACAAATACATAATATGATAATATTTCGCCAACTTAGTTTAATATTTGGAAATATTTAATCATAATATTTATTTTTGAATAATATTTAATGTTATATTTCTATCAAAGGGCCAATATTTTGAAAGTTAGAATACATCACTTTTGTCTATAGGGAGATTCCTTATTTGTCTCCAATTTATTATAGAGATAATACTTATTTAGTTAGACCTTTTCTGTTTTGGAGTAGATGGCTTTTCATATTAGAAGTTAACGACTTTTACTATAGAAGTAAATGTCCGGATCGTACTAATAAGAGTTCAATATCGGTAGGTCTCAGTAGTTTTCTGACCCACAAGGTGTCAGATTTTAAAAAATTAAAAAATAAATAAATAGGATCAATACAAATTCATATAAAAATAAAATTATATATATTTTTCAAAACAAAAAATACAGAATCTACTTAACATTTGTTGAATTACACTCGCAATCAGAGTTTGTAAAAACTCACACTGAACTCCCCTGACGATAAGTTTGTCAGTTAACAAGTAAGCTCGAATTTTCCCTTATCTGCAATCCATGGTGAATCCATCATGAATCTCTCACTTTTGCTTTTTCTAACAATCAACCCTACTTTTTATCTGTCAAAATTAACGACAGAAAAATTCAGTATAAGTTTCTGTAAACTTTAATTGTGAGTGTAGTTTACCAAATCTCGAGTAGGTTCAGTATTATTTGTTTATTTTTTTTAATATGTAGTCAAATTTAATAAATAGTAATCAAAATGTGTTAAAAATATTATTGTTGAAAATAGATAAAAGTTTTAAATAATGAATAGTTAAAATAAGTGGTTTTTTTTTTCACTATTTAAAATTTGAGAGTTAAAAAAAAAAAACATAACTCAAAATAACAATCTAATTGACATTGGTGTGAGAACCTTATCATATCGCCCTAACTTGCATCGGTCATTTTTTAGTATTTATTAAAATTTATATTAGTACATGTTGAAATATGACTGATTTTAATTTCTTTTGCCAAAATGTGTCCAATTTTATATTTAAAAGGAAAGGTAAAACAATTCGATTGTTGCCAAAAAAAAAAAAAAAGCAAGTAGATCATTAATGATATCAGTGTCTAAAATTCGGCCTAGGCAGCGGCCGACTGCGGTAAATATGGCCAATTCGGCCATATTCCGTGGCCAGCTGTCTAGGCGGCCTAGGCGGTCTTCACGACCGCCGAGCCGCGGAAATCCTTTTTTTGATTTTTTTAGCTAACACTCAAAATACAAAAACCTTCGGTAAATAATCAGTCCCTAAACATCATGATCATCTCCAAAGATAAACAATATATGCATCATCATCATCATTTTTCTAGATGGTCAACGGTACGATTAACTCGTTGACCATTGACCCACCAAGGAACCGCCTAGGCGTGAACGCCTAGCGCCTAGGACATTTTAGAACACTGAATGATATAGAAAACTATTTTCTTTTTTTTTCTTTTTTCTTTTTTCTTTTTGAGAGAATAACAAACCAAAAACAAACTAAACCAGAATATCAGACAAAAGACCCTGATCCAGCCAAAGAAGAGCATCCCCCAATCAAATAGAAATATCAAGAATAGAGAAACTATTCCTAGCCAGAAGATGTGCAACAGAGTTAGCACACCTTCGGATATAATCGAAATCAACTTCAATGCGAGAGCAAAGGGAAATGATATCAGAAATAACAAGACCAACTTCCGAAAGAGAAGGAGAACTTTGCTTGATATAGGAAACAATAGTCAAAGCATCTGACTCCACCAAAAGACGAGTGAACCCCGACTCAATGGCCAAAAGAGTCCCATTCAAGATAGCTGCAGCCTCCGCTACTTCGATCGAAATCGAACCAACCAATAAACCTGCCATGAACAGGCATGCTGGTCAGGAATAACAGCCCCTGGACATGTTAGAAGAACCTGACACTAAATTAGCTTCATAAAACTCAAACAAAAAGCCAAGAAACCACGTCGATGGCTGAAAGTAGAAACTGCTCATTCACCGGCTTGGATTAATCAATTAAATGTTACATAATCAATTACATATTTGGGTTAATAAATTATTGAACACAAAAAAAGAAAAGAAAAAAAGAACATAATCATTTATATATTGGATTAAAAAAATTAAATGTTACGTAATTATGACATAGAATCAATAGTAATACAATTAAGATAAGATTTTATATAATGGTTAATTGTAGTCTTTTGAATATACATATGAAATTTTAATTTTCGGATTTATGTTCTCTGTTTTTATACAAGTAAAAAACTTAACACTGAGCAAAAAATAACATGAACACAAGGTTTGGAGTTGTACATTCTGATCTACTCAGACTTCAATCAAATTCAGAATCATTCTGAGTACAAAAATGTATTGTTAATGAAATCAAATTCATGATTATTTTGCATTTTTGATGTTATACAAGCCTAATTTTAGTTAAATACGGTAGACAACCGATCAAGAAATAAACAAAATGTAAACCATCACAATTTGACTTACATCATTTTAACTTCTTGTTGATTCTTGCACGGTAAATAATGGAAGCGAATTCAGGCAATCATGATAATTTTCCTCCTTTGCAAGTAAGTTTATTACTATATTAAAAGTTGCTGCATCTGGAATCAAATTTCTCTCCGTCATTTTGTGAAGAAGTTCAACCACTTTTGGTGTCTCATTGCTTTGGATGAAAAAACCTCGCATAAGCGTATTTAATGTGACTGCATTTGGAATACAACCATTTTCCTCCATATCTAAAAACAACAAGTTTGCTTTTTCTAGTTCTCCTTCTTTACAAAGGCCATTAACCATGATGTTATATGTTACAACATTTGGCACTAGACCTTTGTGAGGCAAACTATGGAATAGCTCCCAAGCCATTTCGATCCTTCCAAATTTATACAATCCATCGATGAGACAATTGAAAATTTCAATGGTAAGTTTGAGCTTGCAGTTTTCTAAAGTACAAAAGAATTCGAATGCATCTAGAACGCAATCATTTTTGCAGAGCCCGTCAATATAAGCAATAAAGATACATGAATCGGGTGCAACATCATTAGACTGCATCTCCTCAAACAGTTTTCGTCCATCTCCAACTCTACTTGCTCTAAAAAGACCAATTAGCAAAGTGGTGTAAGTAACAAGCGTTGGCCTAATTTCCTTGGAAATTATTTCCCTATAAAGCTTCATAGCTTTGTCTACTTTTTTATTTTTACAATACCCATTGATCAAAATATTGTAACTAACAACACTTGGCATACACCCTTTACTTTCCATAGAGACACAATTTCTAGGCGTCACAAATTCTACCCACCAAGCAATAACCATCCATAAGTATGTTATAAGTGTAGGTGTCGGGTTGAACATCTCTCTCAATCATCAATTCATACAACCTATTTGCTTCATCTATCTTCCCAGTGTTGCAAATTTCATCTAGTAACACACTAAATGTCACTATAGTAGGCTGCACATATTGATTCAACATTTCTAAAAAAAGGCTCTTAGCCTCTTCCCAATTACCAACACAACACAAACCATGAATAAGAGAGGTAAAAATGATTTTCAAAAAAAAGAAAGAGAGGTAAAAATTATTGTATCCCCAGGGATTCCCTTGCGCTTCATTTCCAAAAATAGTTCTTTAGCTTTATCTATAAATCCATCTTTGCAAAGACCATCAATCATACTACCATACCAAACAACGTCAGGCTTACAATTATATTTGCCATTTACATTAACCAATTGTTCATGTAACTGAAGGGCAATATTTGTATTGCCAGTTCGACACAACCCGTGAATCAAAGTCCCATATGTGACCACATTAGGCCTACAACCAAATGCAACCATTTTCTTAGGCAGTCAAGTTGCTTCCACAATTCTACCCTCCGAAGACCTTTAATTAAACAATTAAAAGTACTTGGCTTAAAACCATCATCAATCCTACTAGTCTTGCAAAAACAATTAATCAAAATGTTTGAAGTGATTAAATTAGGAACCAACCCAACTGAATTCAGTTTCTTATGAAGAGAAATAACATCACCGTAATGCTTATTCTTCACAAGAGCAGTAAACAAAATACTGAAACAAGCCATGGGAGGAATGGTTTGCAGATGAATCATGAAACAAGCCATGAGCTCGGTCTTCCTCGGCCATCAGCGATTCTTTTGAAATAATAGATTTAGGGTGTGAAGTGGAAAAAGCTTGGACAGAGATGAGACTCTATTTCTCGGAATCGAAGCACTTGAGTTAGCGAAGGAAGACATTAGTATAGCTTTGAAAGCTGTCATTTTCAAAACCTTTGAAGAGAGTTTTTGCTGGTGAGTTGAAGAGAGAGATCGAAGGTGGAACTGATAGGGATTAGGGAATGTAACTGGACAAAGTGTTGGGTATTTAAAGTTGGGTCCAACTGGTGGCCCAATCTCAACCAATCAATATTAATTAAATAAAATACTTATTATCAATTATTAATTAAAGAATATTTATTTTTTTATTTTTCAACTAGAGATATTTTTATCTTAATATAAATAAAATACTTATTATCAATTATTAATTAAAGAATATTTATTTTTCAACTAGAGATATTTTTATCATTTGAGATAAAATTTTTATTTAAACCTTTATTTTTGACCAAGTTAACTAAAGGTGAGATACTAATATGTAAATAAGGGTAAACTCACGATTTCATTATAATATAATCGTTAGGATACTCTATTGCACTTCGCCCTCAATTAAACTTGATTAGCCACGTGCAATTTCAAAGTTAATCCGTCAATTTATTCTTCTTAATCCGTCCGTTTTTTGTCCTTTTATTTCATAGCGTATTATCAAATTATTATTGCACACCTAAAACTTATTTTTGGTTCTTTACATTTAATTTTCCATCTAATTAGTTCGATACACATCCTTAGCAATTTAGGGAGTCTTTTTACATATTTATAGGCTTGAAAATGGCATATTTTTGCGTCCAAAAGTGATACCACGTTTTTCTTGCTTATCCTTCACATATTAAAAGATAATATGGTTCCTTTAAAAAAAAAAAAAAAAAAGATAATATGGTTACCTACTACCTTTTGTAATGGAAAATTATGAGTTACAAAACTTTTAAGTTAATGATTTGATTATGGTTTACAGAACTTTTCTAACAAACTATGTACGTCAACTGCCAGCTCAGCTACCTAACTAACTTGGAGTTTTTTCTTTTAACAAACTCTTCACTACAGACTGATTGATCTGATGATTGAGCCCTGAGATGCTGCTACAGAGTAGTTAGCTGTGGCTATTAGCAAATTGATTTAGATGTTCCTCAAATGAATGCAACTTCCGCAACTCAGCAGGATACAGGGTGTTGCCCAGGGAAACAGAACTGATGCCGGGCATTTTAAGCCTGTCCTCAACAGTTAAAAAAAAAACGATCGTGAAGTAATCTTCGTCTTAAATTGGCGGAATGATTATATGCTCAATACAACTTAAATGGAAACGTGAATCTTAAGAAAACCATCAATTTGAAACACTCAAATCGAAGAAATAATCCAAATCAACCAATTCAAGTATCTAGAAATGCTGGCTGCTTTTAGCAACCAACTAGAAAGGTAGATCAATCTAAATGTGCAACCTCAAAAAAGAATGAAAGAGAACAGTAAGTTACTTGGAAGAAAGGAACATGAAATCTAACATCCTATATTACCAAGGAAAAAGAGAATTCACCAAATGGAAGAACGAAAACCAATCACATAAATCCAAGGGAAGAAACAAGTAACATAAACATGATCATTTCTTCCAAGGAAACATCAAACTTACGAATAAAAGTTATAACACGCTGGGTTATTAAAAAAGAAGAAGAAAAGAATTCACTCACTCACCTAAAGTAAAGAGAAGCCAGAAGCCTATCTCTGGTGAGCCCTGCCATAAACATGGTCCAACCTCACAGTCTACTCACACTCCAACACAGCCTCACTCAACCTTCCCATCACCGCCAAAGCCGCCGCCCAGTTACTCCGATTCAATGAATTGGCCTTATCATACAATATGAGAGCCTCAACAATGTTCCCTTTTTAATAAATCTCATTTCTAGAGCTCCAAGGAATTTTGCACTAACACATCACCGCTAACAAGTGAAACAATATCAGTTGAAAAACCTTCGTACATTGTATTGGAAAAAGTTTTTTTTTTTTTTTTTTTTTTTTTTTTTGAAAATCTGAAACATTAACATGTAAACAGAAGCAGTAACACCATAATGCCATATTGTAAAACCAGTAACGACATCCCAAAACCTTGCATAGTGTACCTTCTTTTGTTGGTATGTGTTTGCTTTTGGGCGTTCAAGTAACTAAGCAAAGAATAATTATTCTTGTGTTCGAGAATAACAGTTTTGTCATTAAATTGAAATGAGATGGACACATTTAAGATTCAATTTATAACATGTCTAGGAGTACAACGGGACAATTAATTGTTCGTATTCCTCGAACTCCATAACACCAACAACAAAGAGAAACAAGAGACAGTTCATGAGACTAACGTTAATTAGTAATTACATACAATTATTTCCTATAATTCAGTCATTTACAAGCAAATGCAACCATCTAAAATTCAGCAACGAATCAATGGAAGAAGCCAACTTAAACATGCTTGGCAAGTTGAATAGACATCTGCTATAGCCCCTCAATTTCATCAACTACAGATTGTGTCACATTAGTGTTTCATCATGAAAATTGGCTTGTCTATGCCAGATAATGATGGCAATAGCATCAAAGACACAAAGTTAAAGGATAACAGAAACAAGATTTTCAGAATAAAGCATGAAATGATTAGAAAACAGAGTTCATAATCTGAAAGTTTTAATGACAATTAAACTGTACATACCAGAAATGTTTTCCAAGACGGCCCGTAGTTTCTTTCTGTACAAAACGCTCATAGATTCCTTAATGTCATTTGGTCAACCTCTATGGATGATGCACATTGCTCTGATACAGGCTTAAAATGAGCACCATGATACTTTTCTTCATGGATGTGGTTACCAAATTTAAGAATAGACATGAATCCCACCCCAATAACTACTATTTAATATCTTTCAAAATTGGAAAATATGCTCGCTCACTAAAACTAGTACAGTAGCTGGTACCCATTTTGTGATTGTTACAGCATCATATAGGTACAAAAATCAGAGAAAGCACTGTAATATTACTACATAAATCTTTGTCCTTATTAATTATATATCACATGTAATTTGGCTGTTTTGTTTTGTCAATGAGTGACCATAGAAAGACCCATTTATGCTGGCCCTGCCTGCAGGTGTGAGATTCATATTAAACTGTTTTGCAACAACCAATTTATCGATTCCATATCCTCAGCCTTCACGACTACATACAGTAATGATACTCCATAATCTATCACAGTGAACCTGCAAAACAATCACATAGAAATTCCAAAATTCAAAGTAAATTAATTTTGTTACATAAAAATGCAAAATAATTACATAGAAGGTTTCACTTTATTGCAACCATATTTGGGGTATGAAAACATGCCTTGGTGCTTCTTATTGGACTTCCATTCTCTTGATAAGGCTTCTACATTGCAAATCCATACTGCTTTCTTGACATTGAAAACACATTTCAAAAGAAATACATGTCAATTATAGTGTTGCTAGCCAAAGTACATCATTTGAACTTCTTGTTGGTTCTCGGATAGGAAATGAAGGAAGTGAATTCAACCATTCACGATAGTTTCCCTTCTTCGCAAGCAAGTCTATGACTATGGAAAATATGGATGCATCTGGAGTCACATTTCTCTTCGCCATTTTATGGAGAAGTTCAACCACTTTTGATTTTTCATTGTTTTGGATGAAACTGCGCATAAGCATATCAAATGTCACTACATCTGGGATACAACCCTTTTCCTCCATATCTAAAAACAAAGAGTTTGCCTTTTCTAGTTCACCTTCTTTACAAAGCCTATTGATTATAATACTATATGTTACAACATCTGGCACTAGGCCTTTGTAAGGCAAGCTATAGAATAGCTCCCAAGCCATTTCAATCCTTCCAGATTTATACAATCCATCAATGAGACAACTGTAAATTTCAATTGTAAATTGAAATTTGCGATTTTCTAAAGTATAGAAGAATTCAAGTGCATCTAGGATACAATCATTCTTGCAGAGCCCGTCAATGAAAGCAGTAAAGGTATTTGCGTCGGGTGCAACATCATTAGATTGCATCTCATCAAATAGTTTTCGTCCGTCTCCAACTCTACCTGCCCCAAAAAGACCAATTAGCAAAGTATTGTAAGTAACAACCGTTGGCCTAATTTCCTTCGAAATCATTTCCCTATGAAGGTTCATAGCTTGGTCTACTTCTTTATTCTTACAATACCCATTGATCAAAATATTGTAGCTAACAACACTAGGCATACACCCCTTACTTGCCATAGAAACAAACAATTTCTCCGCGTCACGAATTTTACCCACCAAGCAATAACCATCCATAAGTATGCTATAAGTGTAGGTGTCGGGTTGAACATCTCTCTTAATCATCAATTCATACAACCTATTTGCTTCCTCTATCTTCCCACTCTTGCAACATTCATCTAGCAACACATTAAATGTCACTAGAGTAGGCTGCACACCTTGATTCGACATCTCCAAAAAAAGGCTTTTAGCCTCTTTCCAATCACCAACACAACATAAACCGTGAATAAGAGAGTTATAAGTGACCGCATTCGTAGGTATCCTCTTGCCCTTCATTTCCAAAAACAGTTCTTTGGCTTTATCTATAAACCCATCCTTGCAAAGACCGTCAATCATACTATTATACCAAACAACGTTAGGCTTACAACCATATTTGTAAGTCCCATTAACCACTTGTTTATGTAATTGAAGGGCAACGATTGTATTGCCAGTTCGACACAGCCCGTGAATCAAAGTGGCATGTGTGACCACATTAGGCCTACAGCCAAAGGCAACCATGTTCTTAAGAAGCTGAGTGGCTTCCACAATTCTACCCTTCATACAAAGACCTTTAATTAAACAAGTAAAAGTCACATCACTTGGGTTAAAACCCCTCCTCAAAAGGGAACCAAATACCACAAAACCATCACCAACCCGACCCATCTTGCAAAAACAATTAATCAAAATGTTTGAAGTGATTAAATCAGGAACCAACCCAACTGAATTCAGTTTCTTCTGAAGAGAAATGACATCACCGTAATGTTTATTCTTTACAAGAGCAGTAAACAAAACATTGAACGAATACATGGGAGGAGTGGGTTGCAGATGAATCATGTAATCAAAGAAGTGAAGTGCTTCATGGAGGTCGATTTTACCTGATTTGCATTTCCCATGAAGGAATTCACAAAGCCGAGCTCCGTCGTCCTCGGCCATCACTGATTCTTTTGAAATAATAGATTTCGGGTGTGAAGCTGTAAAAAGCTTGGACGGAGATGAGACCCCATTTCTAGGATTCGAAGTTGCAAAGTTCCTAATGCTTGAGTGGGTAAATGAAGATAATAATTGAAGTTTCAAAGATTTTTTCGCAGAAAAAAAAGCATCAAGTGTGATTTTCAAAACCATTAGACACAGAGAGAGTGAAAATATGCAAAGGATTCGAAGATGAAAATTTTAACTCGTCAAAAACAGTGTTTAATGATATATAATCCGAGTGGGCCGAGTTGGAGTTTCGATTGGGCTTGGATCAATATGTGTTTGGGCCTGACATTTGGCCCAACTTTTTCATTTAATATTTCGAATATCTATCCACAATATTCACCGCACATGTTCACATTTTTTAGTTAAGAACATGGGATTTGAGTTTTGCTATTTCATCTTCAAAACCAGGGGCGGAACCATGCCCCCACAATTTTTTTAAAAAAATTTTTATGTATATTAATTGTCAAAGAAAAAAATATTACTAAATGACAAAATAGTGCTATTTAACTTAATTAAAGACTAAAAAGTTAGAATATAAAATAACCTAATGTCCTAAACTCTCCACTTTTCTTACTTTTTTCAGGTTCTTCTTTCATGGCCGCAGATCTGCCCAAGCACTACTCTATTTTTTACAATCTCGTTCGCAAAAAATAAAAAAAGCTTCATGCCTCCATACTTCATCGTTGATACAATCAAGCTTCAGGCTACTATTTTTTTGTGATTCAACCAATTTCAATGTTATATCCTTCTACTTCTACATTTTCCAAGGTAATTTTATATTTTTTATATTTATTTACTTTATTTAAATATTATTTATTACTTATTAGTTATTTAATTGATTTAAACAGTATTTGTTAGTTTTATATAAGTAATTTATATAATTATATTGATCATTTCATAATTTCATTTAATAATTAGATTACTTATTTCATTTATTTAAACTGTATTTGTTAATTGTTAGCACTCAGTAGTAAGTTAGTTTTATATAAGTAATTTATATAATTATATTGATCATTTTATTTAATAATTAAATTAGTTATTTAATTTATTTAAAAAATATTGGTAAGTAGTTAGTTTCATTTAATAATTAAATTTATTTGAACTACACTCTACATAATATAATTAGGGCTTATTAAAAAATTGGAAAAAAATTAATAATTTTATAATTTTTAGTTGTAGACATATTTCTATTTTTTAATATCTTGTTGTTTTTTAATATGATATTGTGTAGCATAATTTATGCTTTTGTCTTGTATGAATTGTTTATTGTAGACATATAGTTGAAAATTTAAATAAATCTCCTAAATGTTTTACATTACAGGTTTGTGATTGTGCAATCTTAAAAAATCATTCTTAGAATTATGGCTAAGTCGTCTAGGACAATCGATTCTTTTTTTAAAAGAAAAGAAGTACATGAAGATGACGCACCTTTTTGTCCTCCTCCATCTAAGCCGGAACCTTCCACGGACGAGCATCGTCCTTCTAAATCTCCTAGAGTTGAACCAGAAGAAGTTGACAATAATAAAAACTCTTTAGTACGTGATCCGGGCTTGCGTCAGCAAATTTGTGATTATCCAATTAATGAACAAGATGAAATTCGACGAGCTTACATTAAAGCTGGATCGTATCAATTTCAACTTTCAGAGTATCCATTTTCAAAGTCGAAGCATCCTCGTAGAATTCAATTTTGGTGGTTTGAAAAATTCCATTGGTTAGAATACTTTCCTTCAAAGGATGCAGCATTTTGCTTGCCATGTTTTCTCTTTGCAAAACCTGGAGGACCTGGTCCATATGGATCAAATGCATTTACACTTGATGGGTTTCGAAATTGGAAAAAAGTTAATGATGGCACAAGGTGTGCTTTTAAAAAGCATGTGACTGAAGAGTCTTGCTCAGCACATAATGTTGCCGTGCAATCTTGCAACGATCTAATGAATCAAGGTTGCCACATTGACAAGGCGATTAATCGCCAAACTTCAGAACAAATCATGAATAATCGCTTACGGCTCTAGAGCTCTATTAATTCTATTAGATGGCTTACATTTCAAGGATGCGCTTTTAGAGGACACGATGAGTCTTTGGAATAAAAAAATCGGGGTAATTTTATTGAGTTGCTTAAAATTTTAGCAAACTACAATGATGATGTTGCAAAAGTTGTACTAGAAAATGCTCTGAAAACTGCCAAATACACCTCACCAAAAATTCAGAAAGAAATAGTTCAAATCCTCTCCAATAAGGTGAGGATGCACATCCGTGAGGAAATTGGAGATGCTAAGTTTTGTGTTCTTATTGATGAGGCTAGAGATGTAGCTAAGAAGGAGCAAATGGCTCTTGTTTTGATATTCGTGGATAAAGAAGGTTTTATAAGAGAACGTTTTCTTGACATTGTGCATGTCAAAGATACCACGGCAATTACTCTTAAAAAAGAGTTATGTACCATTTTTTCTCGTCATGCTCTCAATGTTCAGAATATTAGAGGTCAAGGATATGATGGTGCTAGCAACATGCGTGGTGAATGGAATGGGTTGCAAGCTTTATTTCTTGGTGAGTGTCCATATGCTTATTATATACATTGTGTGGCTCATCGACTACAATTAGCATTAGTTGCCTCATCGAGGGAGGTAATTCCAGTGTATCAATTCTTTTCTAAGCTCACTTCTGCTGTGAATATTATTGGCGCCTCTTGCAAACGCAATAGTAAACTACAATCTGCTAAAAAAGATGCAATTGAACACATGATAACTATTGATGAGCTTGAGACCGGTAAAGGGGCAATTCAACTTGAAAATTTACAAAGAGCAGGAGATACTCGGTGGGGTTCTCATTTTCATTCTATTTGTAGTTTACTGAGACTTTTTGGTCCAACTTGTGTAGTGCTTCAAAATTTATCATAAATGATGGATCTAATTGTACTCAGCGTGGGGATGCAGATGCCGCTTATGATGCTATTACTTCATTTGAGTTCATATTTATTTTGCATTTGATGAAGGAAATAATGGGATTCACCGATATTCTTTGTCAAGCCTTGGAACAAAAGTCTCAAGACATTTCTAATGCAATGCATCTCGTTTCTACAACGAAGGCACTTATCCAGAATATGAGAGAATATGGTTGGGAATCTTTACTTAAAAATGTGAATTCATTTTGTTCGAGGTATGAAATTGATGTGCCTAATATGAGTGACTGTTATTTAATGGGTCGAGGTCGTTCTTCTCACAAAAAGGAGCACATCACAATTGAGCATCATTATCGAGTTGAAATATTCACAGCTACAATAGACTCTCAATTGCAAGAATTAAATAACAGATTCAGTGAGCAAGCAATTGAACTACTTACTCTTAGCTCAGCTTTAGATCCAAGGGACAGTTTTAAGTCATTT
The DNA here is from genome assembly GCA_003430845.1 of Xanthoceras sorbifolium. NCBI lineage: Eukaryota > Viridiplantae > Streptophyta > Magnoliopsida > Sapindales > Sapindaceae > Xanthoceras > Xanthoceras sorbifolium. Next base: position 5,383,755 of record CM010615.1, read on the forward strand.
AACATTGATAATATTTGCAAGCTAGCAGATAAATTTTATCCTATGAATTTTACAGAGCATGAGAGAGATCTTTTGAGCTTTGAGCTGAAACATTATAAATTATATGTGTCTCAACAGCAGGTTTTTCAGAAAATGTCTACAATTTCTGAATTGTGCCGAGCATTGGCAGAAACAAGGAGTTCACATCACTTTCCTTTGATTGATAGATTAATTCGTCTTATCTTGACACTTCCAGTTTCTACAGCAACTACAGAGAGAGCATTTTCAGTTATGAAACTAGTTAAAACTGGTCTTCGCAATAAGATGGATGATAAGTTTCTAGCAAATTACTTAGTGGTCTACATCGAAAAGGAAATTGCAGAAAAATTTAGCAGTGAGTCGATAATAGACGACTTTATGTCATTAAGAAAACATCCTGGACAACTTTGAGAATTGTAGACATCTTTCTTTTGGGTATTATTATTTTTGTAAATTCCTTAGTCACACTTGACTAGATATTTACAGGTAATTAAAGATCTATTATTTATGTTGTATTTTCAATTTGATTGTGGCTTTTGAATTCAAAAAAATAGAAGATATCTACATAATGTCTGAAATTTTTTATTTATATCATAAGATATTAAAAAAACAGAGGCAACCAATTCAAAAGCCACAATCTAATTGAAAATACAACATAAATAATATATCTTTAATTACCTGTAAATATCTAGTCAAGTGTGACTAAGATATTTACAAAAATAATAACACCCAAAAGAAAGATGTCTACAGTTCTCAAAGTTGTCCAGGATGTTCTCTTAATGACATAAAGTCATCTATTATCGACTCACTGCTAAATTTTTCTGCAATTTCCTTTTCGATGTAGACCACTAAGTAATTTGCTAGAAACTTATCATCCATCTTATTGCGAAGACCAGTTTTAACTAGTTTCATAGCTGAAAATGCTCTCTCTGTAGTTGGTGTAGAAACTGGAAGTGTCAAGATAAGACGAATTAATCTATCAATCAAAGGAAAGTGATGTGAACTCCTTGTTTCTGCCAATGCTCGGCACAATTCAGAAATTGTAGACATTTTCTGAAAAACCTGCTGTTCAGACACATATAATTTATAATGTTTCAGCTCAAAACTCAAAAGATCTCTCTCATGCTCTGTAAAATCCATAGGATAAAATTTATCTGCTAGCTTGCAAATATTATCAATGTTAAATGATTTAAAACTGTCCCTTGGATCTAAAGCTGAGCTAAGAGTAAGTAGTTCCATTGCTTACTCACTGAATCTGTTATTTAATTCTTGCAATTGAGAGTCTATTGTAGCTGTGAATATTTCAACCCGATAATGATGCTCCATTGTGATGTGCTCCTTTTTGTGAGAAGAACGACCTCGACCCATTAAATAACGGTCACTCATATTAGGCACATCAATTTCATACCTCGAACAAAATGAATTCACATTTTTAAGTAAAGATTCCCAACCATCTTCTCTCATATTCTGGATAAGTGCCTTCGTTGTAGAAACGAGATGCATTGCATTAGGAATGTCTTGAGACTTTTGTTACAAGGCTTGACAAAGAATATCGTGAATCCCATTATTTCCTTCATCAAATGCAAAATAAATATGAACTCAAATGAAGTAATAGCATCATAAGCGGCATCTGCATCCCCACGCTGAGTACAATTAGATCCATCATTTATGATAAATTTTGAAGCACTACACAAGTTGGACCAAAAAGTCTCAGTAAACTACAAATAGAATGAAAATGAGAACCCCACCGAGTATCTCCTACTCTTTGTAAATTTTCAAGTTGATTTGCCCCTTTACCGGTCTCAAGCTCATCAATAGTTATCATGTGTTCAATTGCATCTTTTTGAGCATATTGTAGTTCACTATTGCGTTTGCAAGAGGCGCCAATAATATTCACAGCAGAAGTGAGCTTAGAAAAGAATTGATACACTGGAATTACCTCCCTCGATGAGGCAACTAATGCTAATTGTAGTCGATGAGCCACACAATGTATATAATAAGCATATGGACACTCACCAAGAAATAAAGCTTGCAACCCATTCCATTCACCACGCATGTTGCTAGCACCATCATATCCTTGACCTCTAATATTCTGAACATTGAGAGCATGACGAGAAAAAATGGTACATAACTCTTTTTTAAGAGTAATTGCCGTGGTATCTTTGACATGCACAATGTCAAGAAAACGTTCTCTTATAAAACCTTCTTTATCCACGAATATCAAAACAAGAGCCATTTGCTCCTTCTTAGCTACATCTCTAGCCTCATCAACAAGAACACAAAACTTAGCATCTCCAATTTCCTCACGGATGTGCATCCTCACCTTATTGGAGAGGATTTGAACTATTTCTTTCTGAATTTTTGGTGAGGTGTATTTGGCAGTTTTCAGAGCATTTTCTAGTACAACTTTTGCAACATCATCATTGTAGTTTGCTAAAATTTTAAGCAACTCAATAAAATTACCCCGATTTTTTGATTCCAAAGACTCATCGTGTCCTCTAAAAGCACATCCTTGAAATGTAAGCCATCTAATAGAATCAATAGAGCTCTTGAGCCGTAAGCGATTATTCATGATTTGTTCTGAAATTTGCCGATTAATCGCCTTGTCAATGTGGCAACCTTGATTCATTAGATCGTTGCAAGATTGCACGGCAACATTATGTGCTGAGCAAGGCTCTTCAGTCACATGCTTTTTAAAAGCACACCTTGTGCCATCATTAACTTTTTTCCAATTTCGAAACCCATCAAGTGTAAATGCATTTGATCCATATGGACCAGGTCCTCCAGGTTTTGCAAAGAGAAAACATGGCAAGCAAAATGCTGCATCCTTTGAAGGAGAGTATTCTAGCCAATGGAATTTTTCAAACCACCAAAATTGAAATCTACGAGGATGCTTCGACTTTGAAAATGGATACTCTGAAAGTTGAAATTGATACGGTCCAGCTTTAATGTAAGCTCGTCGAATTTCATCTTGTTCATTAATTGGATAATCACAAATTTGCTGACGCAAGCCCGGATCACGTACTAAAGAGTTTTTATTATTGTCAACTTCTTCTGGTTCAACTCTAGGAGATTTAGAAGGACGATGCTCGTCCATGGAAGGTTCCGGCTTAGATGGAGGAGGACAAAAAGGTGCGTCATCTTTATGTACTTCTTTTCTTTTAAAAAAAGAATCGATTGTCCTAGACGACTTAGCCATAATTCTAAGAATGATTTTTTAAGATTGCACAATCACAAACCTGAAATGTAAAACATTTAGGAGATTTATTTAAATTTTCAACTATATGTCTACAATAAACAATTCATACAAGACAAAAGCATAAATTATGCTACACCAGGGACGTACCCAGGATATTTTGCTAGGGTGGGCTTAAACAATACTAAAAACATTTTTTAGCGAACATTAACTATTCGAAGAAATTTAATTCATTAAAAATCAAAGATAAAGCAAAATTCCCTCAAAATATATATATTAAATAAAGTACATTTATTTTTGATAAGATAATAATAATAAAAAAGAACATACAATTAAATACAATATTTATTCATCCAAAAACCTAAAATATCAAAGAATCAAATAATCCTAATATTTAATAGACAATCTTTTCTGTTGTAATTTCAGGATTCCAAGATATCAAAGTACACATTGTTAAATTTATTCTTTATTCATGAAAAAAAAAAATAATAAAAAAAATCAAAGAATCCTAATATTTATTTTTTAAAAACCCTAAAATATCAAAAAATCCTAATATTTACTAAATATTCTTTTCTGTTGTAATTCCAGAATTTCAAGATATCAAAGTACATATTATTAAATTTATCATAATATTTATTCTTCTAAAAACCTAAAATATCAAAAAATTCAAGAATCCTAATATTTATTAGACAGCCATTTATGTTGTAATTTTAAGAATCCAAGATATTAAAGTACACATTATTAAATTTATTCTTTATTCATGAAAAATAAAATCTAATAAATAAATAAAATATTAATAAAATAAAATAAAGATAGAAAATATTAAATAAAATGATAAAATTAACTCGACTTGGGTTGGAGAAGAAAAATTCAGACCTACACTTGAACTTGAAGAAGAGGAACTTAAGCACATGAACTTGAAGAAGAGAAGTTGGACGTATAAGGAGAAAACTGAAAATAAATGAAATAATAAATCAAAATTTAGTAAAGTTATTTTAATAAAGTAAATAGTGATTATAATATTATTAAATTATAAAATAAAACGTAATAATAAAAACTTTTAAATTTTTTTTAAAAAGTTTGCTTTAATAAAATAAATAGTAAATTATAATATTATTAAATTATAAAATAATAGTATAAATATAATTATAAAAAAAACTTTTTAAAAAATTTTAAAAGTCTGGCCCGGGCTGGAGCCCGGGCCAGCCCTCCACATAGGTCCGTCTCTGTGCTACACAATATCATATTAAAAAACAGCAAGATGTTAAAAAATAGAAATATGTCTACAACTAAAAATTATAAAATTATTAATTTTTTTCCAATTTTTTAATAAGCCCTAATTATATTATGTAGACTGTAGTTCAAATAAATTTAATTATTAAATGAAACTAACTACTTACCAATATTGTTTGAATAAATTAAATAACTAATCTAATTATTAAATGAAATGATGAATATAATTATATAAATTACTTGTATAAAACTAACTTACTACTAAGTGCTAACAATTAACAAATACAGTTTAAATAAATTAAATAAGTAATCTAATTATTAAATGAAATTATGAAATGATTAATATAATTATATAAATTACTTATATAATTAAATAACTAATAAGTAATAAATAATATTTAAATAAAGTAAATAAATATAAAAAATATAAAATTACCTTGGAAAAGGTAGAAGTAGAAGAATATAATATTGAAATTGGTTGAATCAAAAAAAATAGTAGCCTGACGCTTGATTGTATCAACGATGAAGTATGGAGGCATGGAGCTTTTTTTATTTTTTGCGATCGAGATTGTAAAAAATAGAGTAGTGCTTGGGCAGATCTGCGGCCATGAAAGAAGAACCTGGAAAAAGTAGGAAAAGTGGAGAGTTTAGGACATTAGGTTATTTTATATTCTAACTTTTTAGTCTTTAATTAAGTTAAATAGCACTATTTTGTCATTTAGTAATATTTTTTTCTCTGAGAATATTGTGGGGGGCCATGATCCCCCACCCCCCCAAGGGTTCCGCCCCTGCTCATGATGGTTAAACATTACCTGTTCCTTCACTATATCATATCATAGTTGTGGAATTACAAATATTGCACGATCACTCTGCTAGATTTGAGATTTACTATTAGCAAACTCTGCCAGTTAATGCATTGTCCTACTGATTCTCATTTTCGAAGTGTTAAGAGAATACTGAGATACCTTTAAGGTACTATTGGTTTTGGCCGATCTCGATTTACCTTTTACCTGCTTTCACAGATGCAGATTGGACAAGCTGCTCAGATGATAGATGAAGCACGAGTGGTTATTGTGCCTTCTTATGTTCAGATATTGTATCTTGGTCTTCATCAAAACAACGTGTGGTGTGCAGATCTAGTGCTACTGCTGAATCAGAATACAAGGGTGTAGCTAATGCGGCAGCCGAGGTTAGTTGGATTGAATCTCTTCTATCTGAACCGCATTTTCAGTTGCCTGCTCCTCTGTTGCTTTGTGACAATTTAAGTCTAACAAATACTTATTTACTATTTCTAAATGAAAGTTAATTAATCACAACTTTACTTGCTTTTAGAAGATTTAGGACCTTACGATGTAACCACTAACTGGTATGGTAATTTTACCATGTGGTTCGGTTCAGTAAACCGAAGATTTCATAGTAATTTAAGTTTACCTATAGCATCTCAAATTTCCGGAATAATATTAGTAATACGATGATTGATGCACCTTGGCATCAATTAAAATAGGTTTGACCGCCCTACCACTTGCTGACGTGAATTCTGTATTGCTCTTCTAAATCTTCATTTAGCTGCTTATAGAAAGTTACAGTATCTTCTTGTACAAGACTTTTAGTTTGCACAAATTCAAGCCAACCTTCAGGTTATAACAAGTTTCCTGCCCTTCAGGAGTCAGAAAAATCTCCTTAATTCGTTTATTGAAGGCCCAGCCCTCACATTGTGACGTGGCCTCAAACATCAGAAAATCACTCACAACGCATTTAAACAAAAATAGCAAGCACAATTTTCTAATCTTTAAGTAATAGTGTTAATTTGCACAAAGCACAATTGTATTGGTTGTGCACCAATGCATAAACAACAAAGATAATTTGCACCAATGTATAAGCTGTGTGTGAGTGAAAAGTGAGGAAAAATTGAGGGAGGGAGGGAGGGAGGGAGGGGGATCTGATGAGAAGATAAGGGAATGTGAGGGGAAAAAAAAAAATTAATGAACTGAACCGATTGAAAGGTATGAACCGGTTCCAGCGAATTGGACTGATTCGTTTTTTTGTTTTTTTGGTTTTTTGGCCACCCCTAATTAAGACAACCATGAAAATTTCCTGGAAAAAAGAAGAGCGATTAAGAAAACTGAAACAGAAAAAATTGGTAATCTGATAAAAAACAATGCAGAATTATCACTGATAAGCTGAATATATTTAAAAAATCGTCACAGTTTTCTTATGTAAAAATTACTTATGTCAAGTTTTAATTTAACGTAAGTTGGCAAATTACTTATCAGCTTATGTAAAAATGGTTTATGGCTTGACACTTGATTATGCATGGCTCATTCACATTTGCGATAAGTTTTCGATAAATGGAGATTTAATAGAAAATGTCAATTTTATTTTTAAAAAAGAATTGAGAGGTTGTATTTCAAAAAAGAAAAAAAGAAAAAAAAAGTTATGATTCCATGCTCAGTATTAGCTTTGTCCAAAATTATTTTTATGGATGAAATAAACCCCTCTAAAGTGAGGGGATTTCGTTATCCTCTCTCTCCTCAGTTTTCTTTTTTTAATTTCTCATATTTTATTAATATATATATATAATTAAATTTTTATTAAAATAATTTTTTAAAAGTTTTTAATTTTTAAATATCGATTAAAAATAATATTATTTTGTTTATAGTTAATTTTTATAGTTTATTTATTTTAAAATACATTATAAATATTTTATGTTATTCAAAATTTAATTTAAATTTAATTAAAATACTTGAGTAATTATATTCTTCTTAAAATTGATTTTAATTTTATTTTAATGTTAATTTAATATAATATTTATTTTGATTAATATCACACAATAGCAAGCATAAAATAAGATTTTGTGTTTTGTCCATTCCATACAACATTAAGTGATGGACAATATTTTTTTCTCAATTTTATACAATACTAAACACTTTACAATATTAGTTTAGTTTTTAAGTGAAAATTGTTAAAAATAACCTAAAAATTATTGACAAAATTGTTTTTAACCACAGATATAAAAATAATCGTTTTTAGACAATTGGAAAAAAAATAACATAAATAACCCTCAACCACCCACTTTTTGATTAATTATAAAAAACACCCGTAAAAATAAAAATTACAAAAAATTCCATTAAAAATTATAAAAAAAACTCATTCAATTTAACATTAAAAAACATACACTAGTAAAGCTGCCGCCGTACACCCTTGCATTGAACTTTATCCCTTTTATTAAAGAAATTTCTCTCTTATTATATTATTTCTTGTTTTGTTTTTTTTATTAAAATCAAAGCCTATTTGTCTTTTTTTATCACGTTTATTTGTCTTCACCAACTCAAAAATTAAAAGTAATTTTATGAACATTGTTTATATTTTATTTAGAATGTATTTTATAGATTTTTTTTAAGTTTTTTATTTTTTTTCTTTTATTTGTATATTGTATTTGTTTTGTAATTGAAAGAATTTGGGTAATACTGATTACTCGGGCTTAGTTTTGTGAAATTTTAATGGTTATGTAATATATTAGTGAAAAGTTAGTTAGTGAAATGTTTGTTAGTGAAATATTTAGTAATAATATTTGTTAGTGAAATGTAGGTTAGTGATATGTATGTTAGTAAACTGTAGGTTAGTGAAATATAAATTAGTGAAATGTTGGTTAGTAAAACGTAGATTAGTGAAATGTTGGTTAGTGAAATGTAGGTTAGTGAAATGTATGTTAGTGATATGTAGGTGAGTGGAATGTATACCAGTGAAATATAGGTAAGTGAAATGTATTTAAGGTGTAATTGTTTTCAGTGAAATGTTATTGCTGAAATATTTGGAGTGAATCATTATGTATGAAATCTACTTTTATTAATGTTTTTGTGAAATATTGCATCTTCTAAATATTTCTCTCTTATTTCAGGAAATGAATACCCGTAAACTTGTACTCAACTATAACGGACAATGGGATGGTCTAGATTATATTGGTGGTTCAACTATAACGGACAATGTTTGGTCTAGATTATTTTAAACCAAATAAAAAAAAATGTACATACTATTAAAAATTAAAATTAATAAATAAAATAAAATCCAAATCTAAACAATCATAAATTAATTTTTTACGTGCTACTAAAAATGAACAATAATAAATAACATAAAATCCAAATTTAAACAATTAAAAGAACAAGAAAATTAAAGTCGTATTAATGGTTCTTCGTCATGTATTCCTTCCACAGCATATACTTTTTTCCTCGGGAATGGCACCTAATAAAAAAAATAAAGTAAAAATAAAAGTTAAACGTGGACTCAAAAATTTACCCCAATACTAAAAGCGGACTCAAGAATTACAACATGTCTGGATGCATTTCTTGATACATTACATCAAGAGCAACACTATCAAAATTACATATTTAGAGAATCGTACTATACTTAGCAGTGAGCAGACAATATAAAATCAATGCAAATATCAGAATCAAACCAACACATTATAATAGCTAACCAAGTAAAATGCAGCTCTCTAAAAATTGCCAATTTAGCATCAAAATCAAAACTGTCGTCTAATAAAAAATTGACAAGCAATGTAATTAAAAAAAAAATGACAGCAATGTTAAATACTTAATTAAAACCAACATGAATCCAAATGGTATAAACTAATTTAATGACAGAAAATGTACATGACACAAGTAGAACAAACACATAAACATACCACAAGCATCAATACATCAAAACTGTAATTATATCATCCCACATGCATACAGAATCAAGAACCCAAAAAACATTAACATACCCAGAAAATATCAAACCCACATACATCTTTGCTCAAAAAAACAACTAATCATAAACATACCACTAATAGCTTAGATGCAAGAGTCAATCTACCACCAACAAAGCTTTTCACAGCAAGATAATGTTATGGCAACCAACAATAGCTTAGATGCAAGTGTCAACACCTGAACTATTTACAAAACTATTTTAAACCCAGATACCAAGAACAACAATTAAAGAGTTCAAATCAAAGTACAAGTAAACCATCAAAGCATGACATTCACTTCAATTGAAGCAAACACAAAAAGTGAGACCTTCAATGTGAAATTGAGTGCAACATTACAATACAACCAAGCAAGTAATTAGAGAAATCTCAAAAAAAATAAAAATTGTAAACAATGAAAATGACAGAAAATTATTCAACAGATTGAAGACAACAATTGCTACATTAACATAACACATCCAAACTAATGTAAACATAATAAAATTTTGGATTAACCAGACAAAAATCAATCCCCCTACAAAAACAACACTAACCACAACCACAACGAACACCAAATTCTTCACACCTGCCCACCACCCAACTCATAACTATTATACAGCAACCAAAAAGATAAAACACAAATCAATAATTACCGAGACCAAAAGAAGAAAAGATAGAACACTGAAACTCGTGAAAATGAAAGAAAGGGAACAAAATGGATTCTACAAAAGAACACTCAAGCCTCAAAGGCTTGCCTCAATGAAGTCCATACTGGGTTTTGAGGAATTAAAAGAAAAGTACCTGGATTTCGAAACGGCGAGAAAGTTCGAAACGGCCAGAGGCGACAAGGACAGGGTAATGTGCGGCGAACGAAAGAGGGAGACGCCGAAGTCCGGGTAACGGCGAAGGAGAGAAGTCCGGGTAACGGCGAAGGAAACCGAAATGGCGACAGGCGACAAGTCAGGGTAACGGCGAAAGAGAAAGAGGTAGACGCCGGCAGTGGTGACGGAAACGGCACGGCGAGATGGACGGAAACGGCACGGCGAGATGGACGGAAACGGCACGGCGAGATGGCGGCGAAAGGGTAAGGGTGAGGTGATGTGTGCGGCCGAGAGAGAGGACAAAAAATCTTACTGGGTCTGGGTTTGACTTTAGGGTAATTTTTAATTAGGAAATGTATTTTAATTAATAAATGAAATCTGAAAAATAAATATTTTGGGTTCAAGTGAGATTTTACCCACCTATATATATTATGACTAAATTATAATTTACCAATTTTAAAATGGCTAAAAACGATTGTTTCGTTTTTTCAGACTAAAAACAATTATTTCCATAATTTTTTTGTCACTTTTGATTTTGTCCCATAATTTAATTTTATCATATAAGAATAATTCTTTGTTTCTAATAATAAAATATTAATGTTACAAGACTTGTTTACCCTTCTACTTAATATAATATTACAAGTTTACTTATTATGTAATAAATTTAAAATAAGTTCAGTTCTTATTAAATATTATAAAAAAATTTATATTTTAAAGAATAGTTAATTGAAACTTAAAATGATTTAGCTTTAAATTAAAATAATTATTTTTTTTAAAATTAATAGAGGCCATCTTCTACTATTATACAGTATATATAATATGTTTTGAGACTAAATATTTCTCACGCTGTAGAATTAAAATGATGAATTTTTAATAATTTAAAGATTATGGAAATTAAAAATATATAATATTATTAAAAATTTAATCACTTGGAAATTAAAATAATTTTTTTCCTGAAGTGATAAAATTTTAAAAATTAAAAAATTATAAAACAATTTTTTGTGTCAACTGGACAACAGAGAAGGCAAGCTCTATCATGTTTCGATCTTTTTCGACATCTGTTCTGCTTCCTGCGGCAGCGAAAACAGTCATAACAAAACCCATCAGTGATAGGACCAAAGAAGCAACGAGGACATCAAACTGGTTTCCTCCAATTTGATCAAGAGCAAATGATGTGGCTTCCAACACAAGGAAGAGAAGTGCTATTAACAATCGACTGCGGCACAGAATCCCCTGCAGACAGGTTTTATAATTCATGTATATAACAATATAACTACTGTAATAGTAAAATAAAATAATAAGACAAAAACATTTCATTAAAAAAAAAAAATTACTTAATGACAGTACAGTTACAGTTTAAACTATAATCATAAGAAATTACTAATTATGACCTGCATAATGACGTTTGCAGATAATACTCTGTTGATTGAAGTGAAGAGGTTGCAGAATGCAGAGAATTGTTCGATGGTCTTTTCTCTTTTGGATATGAAATTGGAGCTCCAAAGGTTAACACGTTTTCTTGATTTTGATTATTCAAGTGTATAAACTGCACCAATTTTTATAGTAAGTCTCTATTCTTCTGTGAATTTTCGTTAAGGAAAAAAGGGAATCTATGTCGTTAATGTGATGTCTGTAGAGTTAAAAAGCACCAATATGCCCACTTGCATGTGTATTAGTGATAAATGGAATAGAAAATAGCTATTTATATATATATATATATATATTATATACCCTCTCTCTTATTTAATTATTTATTATATGATTTATTTTATTTTACAACATAATTGAGAGATTGTACAAAAATAAAAAAGAAGTCTATTTCCATATTAGTGATATGGATTATTTTTTATCTAAATTTATTTTTATAGATTTAAAACAAGGGGATTAGTTATCTTCTCCATCCTTAGTTTTATTTTTCAATTTCTCGTATTTTATTAAAAAAACTGTATAATTATATTTATGTAGTTAATTATATGTTTTATTAATTTTTTTTATAGTTAATTTTAAATAATTTGTTCATTAAAATACATTATAAATATTTATTTCATTCAAAGTTTTATTCAAATTTCACTTAAAATATTTGAGTGATTTTTTTCTTAAAATTGATTTTAAATTATTTTATTTTATTTAAATACTAATTTAATCTAATATTATTATAATAAATCTCACATAAATACAATTGTTTGTTTTGTTCAAGCCATATAAATTAACGATGAATAATATATATTTTTTAATTTTATACAATATTAAATATATCACAATATTAATTTAGTATGTAGTTTTTTTTATCTCTAATAATAAAATATTAATATTACAAGGCTTGTTTACCTTCCTACTTAATATGATATTACAAGTTTACTTACTATATAATTTTATTTTTTAAAAAAATTTAAAATAACAAATTAAAATAAATAAAATCCTTAGCAATTATTATGAAAAGAAAAAAAAAATTAAAAATAACTACTTAACCAATTCAATATTAAAATATAAAATTTTAACAAATTAAAAAAATTAAATTATTTTTAAATAATTGGACTAATTGCAATGGAGTACCTTGACGTTTGATTATACTACAATGAAATTGTAAATTTAACCTTAATTATATATTATTACCCTACTGTTGGTTGACTTAGTTAAAAATAACGATTTGATCAAAATTTTTACCTAAGATAATAAAAATATCTCTGGTTGAAAAATAAAAAATTATTATTATTAATAAAATTAAAAACTTATTTTTTAATCAGAGTATTTTTATCATTTTAAGATAAAAATTTTAGTCAACAATTGATTTTAATTGAGTTAACTAAAGGAAGGGTATTAATGATAATTAAGATTAAATTTATAATTTTATTGTAATATGGTAAAATGTTAAAGTGTTCTATTTTAATTTGTTTTAAATAATATAAATAATTTTTTATTTTAAAGAATAACTGACTTAAACTTAAAATGATTTTGTTTTAAATTAAAATAATAATTTTTTAAAAAAAATTAATAGAGGCCAATCGCCATCTTCGGCCGCTATATTATATATTTAACATAAATTTGAAAAAGCAGTCAAATAAAGTAGCAGGCTCTTTGCAGTTCATACACGCCAGAGGGATATTGTAAATATGAATTGAACAATGAGGAAGTTGGTACCATTATTGATTTTCCGATTGATTCGAAAGACTTATGGGGCAAGTTTCTGAGAATCAAAGTTAGCATTGATATTACCAAACCGCTGAAAAGGGGTATCAGGTTGAGGTTGGCGAATTTTGATACTATGATTACGGCCCTTATTAAATACGAGAGGCTTCCAGACTTTTGCTATGGGTGTGGGTTTATCGGACATTCTTTCAGGGAATGTTATAACAGCGAGGTGAGGAGAAATATTATGGAAGGGGTCGAACCAAAATTTGGGGGGTGGCTTAGAGCATCACCTTTGGATCGGTCAAAGTTTCGGCAAAAAGGGGAGGACACTTCAGAAGCTATTCCGAAAGTCCAGGAAGATATTGAGCATGTTGCCGGAGTAGGGGCAGAGGGTGCCAGCAGATCATTGTCCACTATCCCAACATCTTCTAACAAGCGTGGTGGAAAGTCTAGTGGGGATTTGGGGGTTTCTGAACCCAACAGAGCATTGATAGCTGAGGATGGCATCTCGACTCAGATTATCCAGCCGGTGAATCCCCCATCTAGGGAGATTTTTACAGTAGCATCGACGGAAGATGGTCACTCAGAGGCGTTGGCTCGGATGGATGAGGAAATAGTGGGGTCAAACCTATGTGATGAAGGTGATGTTGTTATGGCAGGGTCTTCTTGTGGTAAGCCTAACTCCAAGAAGTGGAAAAGATTAATCAGGGGGAGCCCCTTACAAAGGCTTATCCCAGGTTGTCCAAGCCCAATCCAGAAAATGCTGCTAGCCAGGCATTATGCCAAGAGGGATCGCAAACCAGTTAAGAGATCTCTGAGTCACAAGTTTTCAGGTACTAAAGCTGGAACATCTTTTTCTGAAGTGTTTGCTATAGATCCGGGTGGGAAACGAAAAGTTGTGGAAACTGTAGGGGATCATCTGTCTGGGAAGAAACAGAAGTTCCTGGAATCTGATTTGTTGGCGGAGTCTGCTGCGCTGGCTCGCCGGGAGCCATGAGTATATTATGTTGGAATGTTCGAGGATTGGGGAGTCCCCGAGCATTCTTAGCTCTCCGGAAGGTTATCCGGAAACAATCCCCTAATCTAGTTTTTCTTTCTGAAACTAGATTAAAAGGCGACTGGGCGGCGAGAGTTAAGGTGCAGTTGGGTTTTTCGGGGGGTCTGCATGTGGATTGTGTGGGAAAAAGTGGAGGTCTGATGTTATTGTGGAATGATGTGTGGGATGTCTCAGTATTGTCCTTCTCCAGGGGCCATATTGATGTGGTGATTAAAATGGAGAACAACCTCAAATGGAGGTTCACAGGGTTTTATGGTTGTCCTGTCCCTAACCATAGAACCGATTCGTGGGAGTTTCTTCGACGGCTGAAGGCAGTCAACCGACTTCCTTGGTTGTGTGGCGGAGACTTCAACGAACTTCTTCATATAGAGGAGAAGCTGGGCGGGAATGAACGAATTGGTCCGGGTATGTTTAATTTTCGTAGTATTGTTGAGTTGTGTGATTTTGTTGATTTGGGTTTTTCAGGGCCTTTGTTTACCTGGAACAATAAAAGGGGGGGCTCTAGAAATGTTCAAGAAAGATTAGATCTTTTTTTGCTACCAGTCAATGGATTAATTTGTTTTCGGGAATTAAAGTTGAGCATTTAGGGTTTATGTTTTCTGATCATAGACCGATTTCGGCCAAGTTTGTGCGTGGTGGCCCTAGTGGTAGTTGTGGTGGAGATCGGAAGTTCAAATTTGAGCCTTTTTGGCTTAAAGACGAAGAGTGCTATTCTGTGATTTGCACGGCCTGGGGAGGGTTTGACAGTGAAACTTCTGGTAGAGGTCTAAGAGATAAGCTGGTTTTGTGTACTGATCGGCTGGAGAACTGGAGTAAAGTTAAGTTTGGGTCTCTGAAGAAAGCCATTGATAGAAAAAGATGTGAGATCAATCTTCTCTACGATCGGAAGCAATCTGAACAGGTTCTTGATACTATTATGTCCAGGGAACGAGAATTATAAAGCCTCCTCTCTAAGGAGGAATTATACTGGAAACAGCGGTCGAGGGCTAATTGGCTACTCGCAGGGGATAAGAACTCTAAATTCTTTCACAGAAGAGCGACGGCCAGAAAGAAGAAGAATCAGATTAGCTCTTTGCTGGATAGTAGAGGGGTCCGTAGGGAGTCAGAGCAGGGCATGTCCAGTGTGGTTTTGGATTATTTCTCAGACTTGTTTAGGTCTATCCAGCCATCATCCTCCAATTTCTCTGCTGCCTCCTCTTTTCTTGAATGTAAAGTTAATGCCCAAATGGCAGGCAGGCTTGGAGAGACCTTCACTCGAGCTGAGGTACATGCTGCAGTTTTCGAAATGGGTCCAAACAAGGCCCCTGGTCCCGATGGCTTCCATGCTCTCTTCTTTCAGAAATTTTGGAATGTGGTTGGTGAGGATGTTTCTAGCATGTGCCTTAAAGTTCTTAATGGTGGAAGCTCAATCGAGGAGTTCAATACCACTAATGTTGTCCTGATTCCAAAGGTTAAAAACCCAGAGCGTATGACCGATTTCAGACCCATTAGTCTTTGCAGTGTTATTTATAAGACTGTCTCAAAGGTTATGGCAAATAGGTTGAAAGAAATTCTGCCCTTTATTATATCCTCGGAGCAGAGTGCTTTTGTACCAGGGCGGTTAATTTTTGATAATATTATGGTTGCTTTTGAGCTTCTCCATTCTATCAAGAAACAGAAAAAGGGTAAAAGAGGGTATGCAGCAATTAAACTGGATATGAGTAAGGCTTACGACCGTGTCGAGTGGGGTTTCCTGGAGTTCATTTTGGAGAAGTTAGGTTTTCCTAATCACTTTAGAGCCCTTGTTATGGACTGTGTGTCGACCTCCAAGCTTTCCTTCCTGGTAAATGGGAAGTCTGTGGGGGAAGTCTCTCCGCAAAGAGGGTTAAGGCAGGGGTGCCCATTGTCTCCTTATCTTTTCCTTCTATGTGCAGAAGCTCTATCTACTCTTATTAAAGGCAACGAATCTAATGGACAATCTTTGGGTATGAGATGTTGTCGCGGGAGCCCTCTGGTGATTCATTTGTTTTTTGCAGATGATAGTATCGTTTTTTGCAGGGCTTCAGTTCAGAATTGTGAGAAGTTGAAACAGATCCTTATTGTCTATGAGAAAGCCTCTGGCCAGCGGATTAATCTGCAAAAGTCTAACATCACTTTTAGCCCTAATGTGGAAGATGACCGCAGCGCTAGTATCTTGAATTGCCTGAGTCTAGCTAATGCCCAAGCTCATGATAAATATCTTGGCCTTCCAACCATGGTAGGGAAAAATAAACGGAAAACCTTTAGTGATATTAAGGAGAGGGTCTGGCGTAAGATCAGAGGGTGGAAAGGCAATCTCTTCTCGATGGGCGGGAAAGAAGTTCTTATCAAAGCAGTGGCGCAAGCTATTCCTACCTTCACTATGAGTATCTTCCAGTTGCCTTCTGTTCTGTGTAATGAGCTGTGCTCCATGATTATGGGCTTTTGGTGGGGTACCTCTGATGGTCATAAGAAAATTTCCTGGGTCGCTAGAGACAAGTTGTGCTCTCCGAAAATCCACGGGGGGCTTGGTTTTAAAGATTTATCTCTTTTTAACCAAGCTCTTCTTGGCAAGCAGGCATGGAGAATTGTTATGAATAAAGACTCGTTGGTTTCTAGAGTTCTTAAGGCAAAGTACTTCAGGCAGGAGGACTTCTTATCTGTCTCACTGAAGCAGGGGAGCTCTCATCTCTGGAGGAGTTTGGTTTGGGGTAGGAGTCTTCTTGTTAAGGGTCTCCGTTGGAGGGTTGGTAATGGTAAGGATATCAGGGCTTTTCAGGACCCTTGGATTCCTAGGGCGTACACTTTCAGACCCTTCTCGATTGCTCCTGTGGAGGATTTTAAGGTCGCATCTCTTATTTCCCCTTCTTCCCATTCTTGGGATTTGGCTAAGCTTGATCAGGTTTTTGTGGCAGCGGATAGGGATTCTATTCTGGAAATTCCTCTGAGTTTTGGTGATTGTGCTGATTCTTTAATCTGGCATTTTGATAAGTCTGGGGAGTATTCTGTGAAGAGCGGATATAGAGTTGCAGTGCAGGAAAAACTCTCCCTTTCTGGTTCCTCCTCGAGTCCGAATTCGAAATGGTGGCTTGCACTTTGGAATCTCAACATTCCCCCTAAAATCAAAATTTTCATTTGGAGAGTTTGTCATAATGCCATCCCGTCTCTTTGTAATCTTTGCTCTAGGAAGATTGTGGTTGACCCGTGTTGTGCTAGGTGTGGCGATGCTCCCGAGAGCTCAGCCCATGCCCTTTTTTGGTGCAGCTCCGTGCGCCCTATTTGGGAGTCCACTGTTTTCTGGGATGTCCTCAATTTGCAGCGCCATATTTCTTGTTTTAATTTGGTTTTGTGGGTTTTTGTTAGGGCCAAGAGAGCAGAGTTCGAGGATTTCTGTATGATCCTGTGGGGGGTTTGGTCTGATCGGAATGCCGTGTTTAATTCTAAATCCCTCAGGGTTAGTGCTGATTTGGTTTCTTGGTCTCTTTCTTTGCTCCGCGAATTTCAGGGCACCCAGAAGGTCTTTGGCTCTCCCTCGCAGCCTCCCAGGCAGCATTGTTCTGCTCTGTGGTCGCCTCCTCCTGCAGGCTCCCTGAAGTTGAATACCGATGCAGCAGTGAAGTCTGGCTTTTCTGTTATGGGTTCTGGTGCTGTGGTGCGTGATTCTCAGGGCAAGGTTGTTGCAGCTTCTGCAAAGCCCCTCTCGGGGTTCTTTCCTGCTGAGCTTGGCGAGCTGCTGGCGTTGCGAGAGGGGTTACTGGTGGCTAAGGAGTTGAGCCTGATTATTGAGTGGGTTGAGTTAGATGCTGTTAATGCTGTGGCTAGGATTATTAACTTGTGTCCTAGTTCTTTTATGGACCCTATTGTTTCTGATATTAAGGCTCTTTTTAGGGCTGTAGGAGTTTCCAACTGTCATGCCATTCCTCGTTCAAGGAATGGAATGGCACATTCTCTTGCTTCCCTAGCCTTTTCCTCTAAGGAGGATTTTTGTTGGTTCAATCCTGAACCTAACTTTTTTGTTGGTCTTCTGTAATAGAAATTTTGGTGAAATAAAAAAAAAAAAAAAAAGTAGCAGGCTAGCATTTAGAGAATGATATACAACCAATCACCATTCTTGCTTGTTACGCAAATCGCACTTTATATCGAAATGCTTTTTCTCTATGAGGTCAAGATTGACATATTTGGCCCCTCATATTTATTTATATATATAAATAAATATCCACCACTCTCTTACTGTAATGTAATTAATATCATTTAATAATAGTTTTTAAATTAATTTAAGAGTTATTATTAAATAATATTTATTAATATATTAATTAAAAAAATAATATAAAAAAAGATATTATTTAATAATTAATAATTAATATATTAATAAATACTATTTAATAATAATTCTTAAATTGATCTAAAAATTATTATTAAATTATGCTGTTTATACTTAGCATCCACGCCTTTTTTTTTTTTCTTTCTTTTTGTAGTCAACCAATTTGAGATCAACTGTATAATCATTAATTAATTCAAATAAATTAATCCTAATTATATAATAAGTGTGCACACCTACTTTTCTCTCGGAGAGGAAAATGCTATAAAATAAGATTATAGGCCACACCATGTCTGAAATGGAGAATAACTTCACATTTACTCTTTCTTCTTCACATAAGACTCTGATATCTTCCATAATAAAATTGGCAATCCCATTCAAAGGCTTCGTCGATTTTACTTACGCAAGCATTTACCTCAGCAAATATATATATATATATATATATATATATATTTTACGAAAAACATCAATTGAAACAAAACCAAACTACAAACGAAATTAAGAGCGAATCAGATAACATACTTAAAATAGTAACCTTATAAAAAGTTACTCAATATTACTTTTTTTTATAAAAATACATTTGTTTAAATAGTTAAATTTTGAATGTGTAATATTATTTTTAGTTATTATTACCATACCTGTTTTGAAATTTTAAAAATATCAACTTTTCATTTATTAAATGAAAATTAATAAAGTAAAAAATCAAAATTAAAAAAAAACATTAGGGGAATCGATAGATTTTCATGCACACTGGTATAGGACTAATCCCCGCTCGATTTGAGAGATCAATAAAAACTTGATCATAGATGTATTTTACCAATATTAGGGGAAAGGATAGATTTTCCTGTATTGGCTAATAGTCCACTAATTTTTTTGAAATGTGAGGAGATTGAGTTTGGGGTTCAAAGAAAAAGAACACAAGGGTAGTCTTTTCTTAACCTTGAGTTTCTTGACTTTTAGGTGGGATTATAGTTTGTTCAAACACCGGTTTCTTTGAAATCCGTCCAAAAACGTTACCTTTTTTATACCAAATAGAAGCAAGAACACATAAATACAATAATATAATATAAAAATTAAAAATTAAAAAAATGTTATAACTAATAAATAAAAATATGAATTGTGAGAATGTAGTACGAGCGTTCGTTTGAAAGAGTTTTTTCAGTAAAACTTTTAAAATTAGATACTTTAATAGTAAAGTTTTTATAAGTAGAGTTTTTAAAGAAAAATGATTATCCTTTTAATATCAATTAAAAATATCCTTAAAATGATAGAATTATAAAAAAGGATATGATTTTAAGCATCGTAAAATTAACAAACTTTAGCAGGGTTATATTAAAAATTTTAATATTTTTAAAAGCTCAAAAAGATTTACTTAAAAAAATTTAAAATTTTAGTTTCTTCGAGCAGACGTAAAATAGTTTTTCTAATCATACAAAAGCTTTATTGGGTCAGCAGCTAAACGATAGAAAAAAAAAACTAAAAAGAGTTTTTATGATTAAATAAACTCTTCCAAACGTATATTAAGGTCGTCGCCAAATAGTCTCTATTTTATTTCTAACCATTCTAATAATGGAAGAAATATTTTCCACGAAGGATATATATTTTATTATATATAAATTATAATAATTCATACTTGGAATGCTAATATATACCTCTGATCATGCATATTCAAAACGAATATTGGAATGACAATTTCCATTTATCAATCTTGTTTTAGTTTCATGTTCAAATTGAATGATAATTTCTATTTGCTCGTAGATATTGAAGTTACAGATATCAATCCATTTATAATATTTATCAAGGTAAATTTAATAATGGTACATTGGTATACTAATGCATAGAAGTTTATATATATATATATATATACACACACTTCAACTGTACCTTAATGTACTAATAGCGCTATAAATTTTTTATCTTCTTTTGGTACGGTTATATACAGTGCGCATGACTTAAGACATTGTCATAGATATTAGAATTGAGGGCTATTCACATTCATTCATAGCTCAAGTGGTTAGTATATCTTCCTCTCACCTTAATAGTGAGGGTTCAAGTCTCACTATACACATTTACCAGCATATGTAGGTAGTTTTCTTCTCTTATTGTGAGAGTATATATCTCCTGTTATGGGAGTAGATATATGGACCGCGCGTTTAGTTATTAATCTCGGCAGATCCCGACAGTTATTAATCATGTAATTGTACCCTTAAAAAAAAAAAAAAGGAATTGAGGGCTATTCACGATATATATACATCTCTAAGATCTTAAACAATATTGATAAATGAAAACTGTTAATTAATTATTCATTTGAATATAACCTTAAATTGTAAAGCCTGAATCAGTATTATTGTATTTTGTACTTTGGGGAGCCGAGCTTTTGTATTTTTAGGGTTTCTAAAAAAAGAAAAATATAGTAATTTTAAGTGTGTACATTGTAAATGATCATTTGATAATAGAATTAGTTACCGGTGTGCTTCGTGGAGGTAGGAATCACAGTGATCGCTAAACTGCGTAAATTATTATTTTTTTTACCTATTTTCTTTATTTGTTAGAACTAATCATCAAAAGAGCTCAATTAGTTTCAAAATTAACTTAAATAAACCAAAATTATAGCATCAAAACATGGAAGTTGCAAACTAGGTTCCGGACATTATCTAACCGATATGAGATTAAAAAAAAAAAAGGGAGAACTTTTAATAAAACATCATTTTTTTTATTTATATATTTTTTTAGTTTGCGTGGTCCCTGACGTTTTTAAATTGATCAAATTGGTCCTTCTGACCAACTTTTTTATGGTCAAACATTACAAAATCATCTAAAAGACAATTTTACCCTTACAGAATTTAATTAATAAAATTATAATTTTACCTTCTAATTAAAAAATAATAAAAATAATTAAATAGAAAATTAATAAAATAATATTAAATTAAATTATAAAAACTTAAACATATAAAACCTGTTAAAAAATATTCAAATTAAGTTATTTTATTAGAAAAATTAATATTAAAAAAATTTAAAAAAATGGAGAATTAAAAAATAAAAAAATAAAAAATATTCAAACTAAATTATTTTATTAGAAAAATTAACATTTAAAAAATTAAAGAATAAAATTTAATTTTCAATTTAATTTATTTAATTTATTTTTTAGCAATTTTTATATTTTATATTTTTTAAATGTTAATTTTTTATAACATAATTTAATTTGAATTTTTTTAATAGGTTTTATATATTAATAACATAATTTAATTTGAATATTTTTTTAATAGGTTTTATATATTTAAATTTTTATAATTTAATTTAATATTATTTTATTTATCTATTTTTATTATATTTTAATTGAAAGGTAAAATTATAATTTTATTATTTTTTAAGGGTAAAACTATCAAATAGTGATGGTTAACCGTCAAATAATTAGTTAAATGACCAATTTAATTTATTTAAAAAACGTAAAGGACCACAAACTAAAAAAAGAAAAGTAAGTAAAAAAAATGATATTTCATCATGCATCAAAGACTAAAATGAAGTTCTCATAAAAAAAAATAAAAATAAAAGAAAGAAAACAAGAGAAGAGAGAGATAATAACCTGCTATGAAGGAAGCTAGAAGAATCCTTGTAGCTTCTTCCTTACTTGACTTCATGAAAAGTCTTCTTCTTCTTCGTCGTCTTCGTCTTCATTGAGCAAAATAACGTCGTCTTCATTGAGCAAAATAAAGACAATGTCAACAAGCAAAGCAACACTCCGCCATCAACCCAGATCCTCTTCTTTGAAACCTTAGTGATGCATCGTTAGTCATCAAATTATTGATAGTTCGATACTTTTATGTCATTTTAATTTTTTTTTAATATTTAAATAATTACTATAATATATTTTATTTATAACTAATTTTAAAATTAATATAAATATATTTAAATTTTGTTTAGATTAATTTTAAATAATTTAATTTAATTATATAATATTTAAAAATAATTTTATTTTATATGAAATTAATTTAATCAAATTTTATTTTATCTAATCTCATTCTATACCAAATAAGGGACAGTATTATTTTTAATCATATCTATACTATATCCAACATATCACAGTACTAATTAATCTAATCCAATTCAGTTCAATCAAATCCTATTATATCTCATAAAAATAGTCTAATTTAATCCCGCGTACTAAACACACCATTAAAGTTTCTGAAAAATGAAAAATAGAGCCGTTTTGAGTATGTATATTGAAAATAATTGTCTAAAAGTCTCCCCAAATATTATCTTCTTCTTCTTCTTTGAGCAAAATAAAGCTGAGGACAATGTCAACAAGCAAAGCAATACGTCTTCCTCCATCAACCCAGATCCTCTTCTTGGTGATGCATCATCAGTCTCAGAAATCAAGTCTTTGACATGCAAATATTCTTCTTTTTTTTACGGTTAATTAAGGCATGGCTAGCAGATTCAATCTCCATTTTAGATGGACATCAAAGGGAAGATCATTTCCTGTCTACATCTTACTAAACTCATTCGCTTTTGCTGCTTCATTTCTTCACTCATATGCCAATACCTACATAGTTTTTATTGAAGCAAATGTTATGTGTTAGGACTATGGACACCACCTATCTCTACATTGGTATGATATTGTCCACTTTGGGCCTAAGCCCTCATGGATTTGCTCTTAGGCTATACCCAAAAGGCCTCATACTAATGAAGATATTTGTCCATCCTTATATACCCATGAACCTACCCATTTCTAACCAATGTGGGACTTTGTTTGTCACCCAACATTATGTGACCAATTGAATCCGAAAAACCATGAACAAATAACCAATTTTGAGTGAAAATTCTTGGTTCAATTCAACAGAGGTTGATTCAATTTCACTGAACATGAAGGACAACAAATTGACAATGACAGGAGACATCGATCCAGCATACGTTGTGATCGAATTGAGGTCGATATGTTATACAGAGCTAGTTTCATTTGAACAGCATGGAGAGAAGAAGAAGGAGAAAAAAAAGCCTGAAAAAGATTCTGTAGCTGGGCTTGTTAAGGCTTACCAAGCCTACATTTCTTACAAGACTTCATATTATCATATTAAACGTGGGTAGTGGAAACAAAAAATAAATAGTAAGAATTTATAAGAAAGATTGAAAAGCATTATATATGTTCGGATAGCAGAAGATACAAGTGATTTCGATTTCAATTTGAGCGAAATGAACGATCAATGTAAAAGCGTTACTATTTTATTGTTGTATATAGTGATTGATTTCAACAGATTTGGAAGACTCTTAATCCATTCGTTGTTGGATTTTCACTGAATTTGCTTTATGTATCGACATATTACTCCCACCATGAGAAAGAGTTCTCTCAACACATTATTTATTTATTGATTTGTGAGATTTGAACATCTATCACATAGGTAAAGAGGAAGCACGCTATTAAATTTAAGCTATGTGTGGATGTATGATTTCACCTAGTTTCAAAATCTTATAATTGTTATTTTTAAACTGAGATGTGCTATTATAATAGAACACAGTTAATAAGTAGTTAAAAAGAGATATATTTGTGGGTAGACCCCTCTCCCGTGTTGGGAGTAGACTCCTCCCGTTATTGGAAGTAGGTGTCCGGGCCGTTAGTCCCGATAGTTCTCATCTCCCGTTGTTAGAAGTAGTTGCCTATGTCGTGCTTGTATGATTTAATATCGGTTGGTCCCGATTGTTCTCTGATCCACAAAGTATCAGATTTTGAAATATATATATATATATATATAGGGGGAATTGCAATTATTCTCCGTGCATATAGGCATAATTGCACAAAAATCTGAAAATATATGATAATAGCAATAACTCCCCTTTGACCAGTTGACTAACGATAGTCAACCGTTGATCACAGTTAATCACTAACGGTCAAAAGAGTAAAATCGTCTTTAAAAAAAAAATCTGAAAAAAAAGAGAAGAAGAAGAACAACAAAAAAAAGAAAAAAAAAATTTCTTCTTTCAAATTTTTTTTTTCCAATTTCTTTATTTATCATTAAACCAACCATCGTCCAAAAACCTTCGATTCATCTTTTTTATTTTTAGATTTTTTTTCCTTTCTCCTTCTTCTTTTCTTCTTCTTCTTCTTCTTTTTCGAATTTTTTTTTTCAATACTTTTATTCATCACTTCTTCTTCTTCTTTTTTTTTTTTTTTTCCAAATTTGTTTTTTGGGTTCTTCCTCTTCTTTCTTCTTCCTTTTTTTTTTCTTCAGATTTTTCAAATTATAATGAAATTTCATTCATAGGTTTCACGTTAAACGTTAACAAATTTCACATTGAGTGTTAGCAGATTTTCATATTGAGTTTTAGTATGTTTTACGTTAAATGATAGGAAGTGTCAAGTTAAATATTAGCTTGTTTCACGTTACATTTTAGTATGTTTCATATTATATTTTAACAGGGTTCACGTTAACTTTTAGCGTAAAATCTTTTGGGAATTTAAAAAATTTAAAGTTTTTTCACATTTTTGGGATTATTTATGTAATTATATAGTAGGTACTTTTTATAATTATTTATGAGTATTATATGTAAATATTTGATGTCAAACATATTAATATTTAAAAAATTAAAGAAAAGTATTATAAATAAATAAATATTTGAATCACCAAAAGCAGAAAAAATCCAAAAGTAGTTGAAGGAAGTGTTATAAATAAATAAATAAAATCTCAAAAAAAAAAATATTGACAGGTCAAGTGTGAAAACAATATGCACATCCACTTGTGGTAAAGTGGTTAGTGCACCTCCCTCCCATCTTAGTGGTGAGGGGTTCGATTCCCACCATGTGTATGTGTGGGTAGTTTTCTCCCCTTATTGTGGGAGTAGTATTCTTCCGTTATGGGAGTAGATATCCGGACCGCGCGTTTAATGCTTAATCTCGGCAGGTCCCGACAGTTGTTGATATTGTAATTGTACCCTTTAAAAAAAAAAGTGTGAAAACAATATAAATATATTTGGATTAAGTCAAGGCAAAAAATATTTAAAAATTGATAGTTCTTTAAAATTTAAAATTTATTTAAAAATTTGTAATGAGAGACGTAGCTATAAATTTTATAAATGCTATACTATTATTAAAATTAATTTTTTAAAAAAATATAAAATTAAAACCAATTTTTTTTTAAAAAAAAAATAGACTGGGCTATCCGTTATAATTTAATGTTTCTGTTTTTTAATTATACAAATTCGAGAGTCAAGGAAAGAGATATTGATTTGAATAAAAAAATCTCATTAATTTGATCATATAATTTTCTATTCTTCTCGATCATTTATCAAATTTGATAATCACAATTTGATAATCAGGGGATAACAGGATTAATAAAAACTGTATATATATTTTTTAAACAAATAATAGTGAACCTATATTGAATTTGTATAATTACACTCAGAATTAAAGTTTATAAAAACTCACACTGAATTTTCATGTTACTAAGTTTAATAGTTAAAAAGTAGGATTGAACGTTAAAAATAAAAAAAAATAGAAGAAAAAAAAAACAAGAGATCTATGGTGAATCCACTATAGATTGCGAATTAGAGGAGACTCGAGCCTAACGATCAAACTTAATATCAGAGGAGTTAGATATGAGTTTCTGTAAACTTTAATTACGAGTGTAATTTAACAAAATTTATATGGATTTAATATAATTTATTCGATATTTGTTTATAAATTGTATTAATAAGTAAAATAAATAAATAAAAGCGCATCTGTTACTATATATGGTCGTTTATTTCACTTTCAGCGTTCAGGATCCATATAAAGAAATGTTCGCGTAAAATGGACCTAGCAACCACACTTTATCCTCATTAGGCATTAGCAGACCAAAAGTACCATCTCCTAGACATAGACCATACGGGAAGCTCGTGGTCCACACGTGTCCCTTGTCACCACTTTGGGCAACGATCAGAAGCTGAGGGGCACGTGGCGCCTATTTGATTGGGTGACAATAGAGGGCCCTATCGTGTACGACCAGAGACAAAATTTTGTTAGAACAAGAATACCAGATGGATATGAATCATATGATCAATCATATATTGCCTTCAAGTTTCAACTAGAAATTCAGAAAAAAAAAAAAAAGTTTCTCTTGTCTGAATTCAATGGGGTCCACATCTAGCACTCACTGAGGACTATTTATGGGACCCAGTGATCCTACTTTCATTTTTCAATTTTTGTTTCCATCGTGAATAAATGATAAAAATTGAAAAAAGAAAAAGAAAATTAAACAATTTATCCTTTTAAAACGTAAAGAAAAACTTGTACGTTCGAAAAAAATAAATATAAATTTTTTGAAGACTCACCCACTATTCTTAAAGACCTCACAATCACAGCAATATTATGGACTCGGATAATGTCCACATTCTTCAATTTTTAAATTTTTAACGACACAAAAATATAAATTTATGAATGTATAAAAACTGTTATTTATTTGATTGAATGATAGATATTTTTTTTAAATAAATAATATTGATCCTACTTTAAATTTAATAAATTATATTTAAAATTAAAATTTATAAAAATTTACACTAAACTTCTCTAGCATTAAGTTTGATCGTTAAAAAATAAGTTCAAACATTTCCTAGTTCGTAATCCATTGTGAATTTTTCTTTTTTATTCTTCTAATTTTTCTTTTTTTTTAATTATTTAATAATATTTAAAAAAATTCAGCATGAATTTTTACAAATTTTACCACAGAATGTTATTCAATAAATTTATATAAAATATCATTAAAGGTAGTATGATTGTATTTAGAAAAATTAGGTTATTTTTTCAAGTGATAATTTTCTTTTAAAAATATAACTTTCCCAAAAGCTAACCGGAAAGAGAAACACGGAAAAATGGATTATAATATTCCACAACATTGACTGGTGTCTGGTTTGGTTTCCTCCAAATTTCCTTCAAACTTCCTCCTTCGTATCCAAAACCACAGAAATGGATTCGAGCAAGATGCTTTTCAATAAATTTACCAACTTTCCATCACTTTCCTCCTCATCCAAAGAGCAAAAAAAACCATGGATGATGCTCTGTAACCACAACACTACTGCTTCTCCTTTCCTTTCACTTGTTTTTTTTTTCCGGAAAAGCTACAATTTCCCCAAAAAATAGAAGAAGAAAAAGAACGGCAAATTTTTCAATCGTTGAAGAATTGGGAGATTCAGGTGGAACATGGAAGGAAAGCTAGATTGTCATCTTCATCTTCCAAGTGGCTCTGTTTTGTGGGGTGTTTGCTGCTTTTTCGCTTCACTCATTAGTAAGGTGAATTTTTTTTTTTTTTTTTTGGTTTAATTTTTGTATAATTTTGCAATTAATTTATTATTTAATTTTTGTGTATGTTTACAATTAAATGATGTGCCTGTGATAATTTATTTAGGGGAATATCAGATATTTGTTGCATTTTTTTACCAATATGTTTTTGTAATAAATTATAGGAAAATTACGCAATCTTACCTTGGTCTTTATAGATATTTCATCGGATAGAGAGGTTTTGTTTCAGTTAAAATGTAATCCCTTGATTTAACCGACGTTATTAGACTAGTTAATGGTAGAAGGATATTTAGACATTTAAGTAGTTTGAATTTTTTTTTTTTTTGGGAATAAATATTTCAAAAAAACCTTGCATTTATATTTATCTAATAGAATCATGTTATGTCCCTTTTATATTTAAGATATAATTCAATTTGATAGTTATGTGTGTGTGCATACGCAAAAGACTCTCTATTGATGATACTTTTTATTTTTCTTTTGATTTGGGTGTTTATTTTTGAAATAAATCCAAGTTATTATTTATCATATATATTTTGTTCATTTGTTTGATTTGGATGTTAGAATGTTAGATAGTTGACATAAACTAAATTTTTACTTAAAAGAATAAAAATAAATTAATCAATGGATTATATTTTAATGTGTATAAGTAATACAATACAATTCAAAAAGTTAAACCTAAAAACTAGCCCAAATGATGTAAAAAATAATTTGATTTTGTCATATAAATCTTCAGATTACATAATGAATAACACGGTAAGTAGAAATCACTTCCCACATCATTTGGGTTGTGTAGTATCGTGTATATACATTAAGTTTCTTTTTTTTCTTTTTTTTTTTGCTTTTTAGCTTTCTTGCTTTATAATATATCTACATCAGTTATATGATAAGTTTAATTGGTCTTCAAAATCATAGGGTTGTAAACTTGTTGGTACACATAAGGAACGTGCACTTGCTCTCTTCTTCTTTGTGATGGAGGTAGTATCAGTTGTGGTGGATCTAATTGGGAAAAACAAGGAGGTTTTTCTCCTAGCTGCATTTCTCTTGTCAGCATTTGGTTTTGCTATTACTCTATATGCTTGTGTGGAGGAGAAAACCAACACCAAAACCATGGCCGAGAGGCAACTCAAGGCGGTTGAAATCATCTTCTCAATAATTCAGTTGGTTGTTACATTCATTCAATTTCTTCTTACAGTTTTGCAAGTGAAGAACAACTACAATGCATAAGCTTTTCCACTTGCCTTCGCGATGATTACTGTTGTATTCATCTTCAAGAAGGGTGGAAATATCGATGGTGATCATTCGCCACCAAAAGAGTTTGATTTGCCTCTTGTGAATTTTCAACCTCTTGATTCTCATGTGCCTAATAGTACTCCTACTGAACTTGATCTAACCGGGACCTCCTCGCCGAACCAAGTTAACCCCTTGAGTCCTTCAATCAGGAGATCCGCACTTGCCTCTGTTCTTCTCTCCAAGAATATTGAGGTATGAATGTATAAAATCTCCATATTCGTGATAATTCAGGACTAGTGTTAACGTAGCATCTTAAGTAAAAATGAATCTTTTGTATATATGGATGATTGAATAGCAAAACGTTGTATGCTGTAGTGAATACATGGTGAATTTACATGAAAACATGAGATTGGTCTGACAAACCCCATTTCTACAATGTTGTCAACACTGTAAGGTATTCGAAAATTCAAATAATTTGACTACATACACTCTGTCTAGTCTATATACATTCATTGCAACTCTTGAGCCATTGATTCTACTGTCTAGACCAAAGTTTTTTTATGGTGATACTTTTATTTGAGTTTTGCTAGCTATATATTCATATGTGTCTGTGTGTGTGTGTGTGTGTGTATAAGTAATGTGGACATGAATTTTGCAAATGTTTGATTGGGCATGTATGGTTTTACAGCTTCTTGTGCCGGAATATGGAGTTCAAAGAGCTATTGATTTGATCATGTTTACATGTTACAAGGAACTTTATAAGGAATTGAAGAACATGTTCAGCATTCGGTTGTATTTTAACAAGCAACCAAAGAGCCATTGGGAACTTATCTACGCAGATGATAATGGTGACATGTTTTCGGTTGGACATGATTCTTGGGAGTAAGTGCATTTGCTTTAGTCATTTACTCCTTATTCTCTGGTGTTGATATTGTCTGCTTATACAGAGTCCCTCACTAGTTTGTGTTTAAACTTGAAGGAGCTAATAGGGTATTTAAATTAGTCAGGACCGACCCTGTCTTGCTAGCGACGTAGGATTTGGTAGCTCAAAAACAGTACTTTAATGGTCTAATAACATATACAGATAGACTATTGAAAATTTTTATAGTCACTTTCAAACATCTGTTGCTTTTTGTGTTCTGAGTTGGTTTAATTTTGATTTTGTAAACTTGTATTTGAATGCAGAGACTTTTACCACAAAGTGAGGAAACTATATCTCTACAAAAAGAAGTCACTGAGAAACAATTTCATGGCAAAGCCACGGCGACTGATCCATGATGTTGTTTCTCCTCCACCGGCACCATTGCCAGCCGGAAAACAGACTATAATGGAACTGGTGGCTGCATACGATCCTCGTTCACCACATCTTATTGATGTAGATATAGAGGTAGCATCAACTCTCAATTCGGGGAAGACTGCACCACCACCACCAGCATCAGTATCGCTGGACCTATTAAAGGCTGATTTCGAGGGGGAATTTTCACGAATCACTCAAGCGGAGATAATGGAGGCCGGCGATGTGAACGACAGGCCTAAGAAGAAGCCTAGGCTTATCACATCTGATTTAATCTTGTTGGTGACTGAGAGTTCAATGTTGGCAACTTCTTGATGATCATTTCTGCAATAGGAGTATATGGTGACTTCACTTGTACATTTATGAAAAACATTGTAAAAAATAACATGTTTCTTCATTTTCCATTGTTTAAATGCATACTAAAATGTTTTTCACTTTCAGATTATTCTCTTTCTTCATTTTCTAACATTCATACTGCTGATGAATTAAAATCAGGATACAGCATTTGCCAATTATTTCATCCAGGATTTCTGTTACAAATGATAACATAAAAGTAACTTATTTCATAATTAACGTCAACTGAAGATTTTTATTTGTTTTGATTCCTTAATTCATATGAGATATATAGTCATTGTAATAGAAAATTTAATTGCAAGTATTTAAATATATCTCACCGTCAAATACATTCAGGTAAGTTATTAATCCGATGAGAGCGAATTTTCTCCATTATCATCATCTTATTCATCTTTTGATCTTACTTCACCTACGTACCCCCTCTCTTGTTCTTTCCTTTCAACAACTGTAACCATGATTATCATATTACAACTTGAAAAACAAGTTGTAGTTGAATGTGTATGATCAATGGAGTTTAGTGAATTTATAGGGAGAACTATTGTGATTTAAGTGAAATTTAATAAGTTTTATTAGTTAAAAATAGATTCATATTCTGAAAAATTCGGGACAAAATTCGTCTTATAATCTACATATATTACCAATAAAGTATATGGTAGGAGGCAAAATTTAGTATAATATAATGAATGTAAATGATGAAATTCTTTGGAGGGCTTTATTGACTTGAAAAAAGTTAGAGCGCTAGCGCTCCTTGTTGGCAAAATCACTATTAATACTTGTTTGTGAGATAGACATTAAATCATTACAATTCATCTAAAACTACTTCTAATAACATAAACATATTTCTATTGTTACAAAAGGGACCAAACTTAGATCAATTTGGTTTTTACAATTTAATATCCGTAACCCGGAGTTATGTGATGTCAGGTCGTGCTTACAGATCCTAAACTGTTCTAAATTCTCCTTTCCATTAATAGAAAACCTCACAACTCTATAATAAGACTAAACTAGCAAAGTCTCTACCTTATAAAAAAATATTGTCACATGACGAAATGATATTTTCCTCGCTTCTTCCGTAGAGGTCATCTGTTTTTTTAAAAATTATTTGTATTTTTGATTGTCTAAAGTAATAGATTGAGTACTTAATAAATTATTTTAATCATTTATGCCTTTTCATATCAATATCTATTATTAAAATTTTAATTATATATAGATTAAATTGATGAATGTATTATAATTTAGGGTCATAAAAAGTAAAAATATAAATATGAGAATTAAAATAAAATTATTTAAAATGACATTGGTCGCTCTAAGAGTGGCTCTCGGAGTGATAGTACTGCAGCCATCCACTTCTTTTTTTTTTTCTTTTTGTAGTCTACCAATTTGTTGACTTCTTTATTAGTCTATCAATTTGATATCAACCATATAATCATTGATTAATTCAAATAAAATAATCCTAAAAATACATATATTTGTTTAAATAGTTAAATTTCGAATGTACAATATTATTTTTAGTTATTATTACCATACCTGTTTTGAAATTTTAAAAATATCAATTTTTCATTTATTAAATGAAAATTAATAAAGTAAAAAATCAAAATTAAAAAATATTAGGGGAATCGATAGATTTTCATGTACACTGACATAAGACTAATCTTCATTCGGTCTAAGAGGTTAATAAAGACCTAGTCATAGATGTATTCCACCAACATTAGAGGAACGGATAAATTTTCATGGATTAACTAGCAGTCCACTAGATTTTTTGAAACGTGAGAGGATTGAGTTTGGGGTTCAAAGAAAAAGAACACAAGGGTTACTAATAGTAGGTATAAATAATAATATCTCTCGTCTTTTCTTAACCTTGAGTTTCTTGACTTTTAGGTGGGAATGGGATTATAGTTTGTTCAAACACCGGTTTCTTTGAAATCCGTCCAAAAAGTTACTTTTTTTATACCAAATAGAAGCAAGAGCACATAAATACAATAGAATAATATAAAAATTAAAAATTTTAAAAAAATGTTACAACTAATAAATAAAAATATGAATTGTGAGAATTTAGTATGAGCGTCCGTTTGGAAGAATTTTTTTAGTAAAACTTTTAAAAGTAGATATTTTAGAAGTAAAATTTTTATAAATAAAGCTTTTAAAGAAAAGTCATTATCCCTTTATTGTGAATTAAAAAATCTCTTTAAAATGATAGGATTACCAAAAATGATTTAAGTTTAAATTAACAAACTTTAGCAAGGTTATATTAAATATTTTAATATTTTTAAAGCTCAAAAAGATCTACTTGGAAAAGTTTAAAATTTTAACTTATCCGAATAGGCGTAAATAAGTTTTTCTAATCGCACAAAAACATTATTAGGTTAACAACCAAATGATAGAAAGAAAAAAAAAAACTAAAAAGAGTTTTTGTGATTAAATAATATCTTCCAAACATACACTAATGTCGTCGCCAATCAGTCTCTATTTTATCTCCAACTATTCTCCAAATTTAGATTTAAAAAAAAAATGAAGATTGAAAATGGTCTAAGGGAATAACAAATAAAAGAGGAGATAAAACCTTTTTACTCTTTTCTTATATTTTTCTTTTGAGCAAACAGAAAACACACGCGCGCACATATATATATATATATATATATATATATATATATATATATGTATGATTCTATGTAAGTATGTATATAGCAAATTTGGTTGGCTTGGATCCGCTACAGAAAGTGAATTGGTTCAGCTTTCATGCTTGCCTATTCATTGACCAATTAAATTTGTGAACCAATAAAACTTTACCTTCATGTAAACTAATGACACATGTACCATGACAGGTGGAATGCCACCATTTCACATCGCTCCCTTTATTTTGTTTAAATTGGGTAGGAAAAATCTAGCGGGACAAAAGCCTTATAAGTGGTATTAGATGTATTTTAATATGCCTCATTAAAACATTGCTAGTAAAACTCATAGGAATAAAATCCGGTCGAAGGTAAAAGAGTACAGTGCACAAATATTCAGAATTATTATTTTCTTCAAAAATTTGCTCACCGATTGGATGCTCCCCCTAACGAAAATGCTAATATCAATATTGTAATTTTTATAGACGACTGATGTCAATTCCATATACTAATTTCTCAAATGTTGATATGGACAATGTCTTGGTAAACAGATCTACAAGATTATTTATAAACCGAATCTATTTGATATCTATTATCCGGTTTTGTTGAGGTTTATGAGTATAAAAGAATTTTGGAGAAATATATTTGGTTTTATCTTCTTTGATATATTCCTCTCTTATCTCAGCAATGCAAGCCGCATTATCTTTAAATATTGGAGTCGGTATTTCCGTGAATGATGAAAATCTGCATGTATTTCGAATATAATAAATAACAGAATTTAACCAGACACATTTTCGATTTGTTTCATGAAAGCAAAGCTCTTAGAATAATTGGAGGATGTAGTATCAAAAGTTTACTTTGTAGAGTGTCATGAGATTGCTGTGCCATTATAGATAAAAATATCTCCCGTTTTAAATTATCTTTTCAAATATTCAACAGTTTTTAAGAGTCCTTCAGCCAAGAGTTCAAATTAAATTCTTATTGTATATTTTTTATTTATTAAAATAAAGAGTTTAATACAATTACAGATAAAACAGGCATAATTAATGGATGTATAAAGTTTTAACTTTTAATAAAATAATTTGCCCTTACTTGTCCTTTCCCCTAGCACTCCTTTGCTAATGGCAAGTTTCAAATCCTGAAACAGCCCACTTTGGGGCTTCATGGTTTTGGGCCCCAGCAATTTGGGCTTTGAACCCTTTTTTTTTTACCATTACATGATCAATGTCGAAATTATTCGCAGGAACATCTTCATGTTGCTAAGGAAACTAATAATTTTATTTTCTGTTATTATTTTTATACTTTCCACTTAGGGATTACCTTATTTCCATTTTTTTTTTTTACCTTTTATAAAAAATCATTGAATAGTTCTCTTAAGGGTTGATTCAGTAATTGAACGATAAAAGTGCTCAATTTTCTATTTATTTAAATAAAAAGATAAATCCATAAATCATTATGAGTATATTATTTATTAAAAATTTAATGGTACTTTTAGAAGAAATAATTAGATAGGTAAAACAGACTGTATGACATGACTCTAAGTATGAGCAGGAGGATCAAACTTATGTAATGATTAGATCGTTGGACGCTGAAATCAGTTTATATAAAATATTTACAGTTGTGAAAGTGTATTATTAGATTTTTAGTGGAGTAATATTAATACTAACAATAGTGAATTATTAATTAAGTCTGAAATTTTTAAAGCTTAAAATTGTAGGTCCATTTGGTCATCTTGTTAGTTCACGTACACTATAATAAATTAGTTATAGATATAAATAATTATATTGTCCAATTATAATGTTCACATAATTAATTGAATAATATTGATTATTTATATTAATAATTATGAATTATAATGTTCAGTACATATTTTTGCTTTATTTTTTAGCATCAATTTGTATACATTTATCATTGAATACTGTGATTAATTTGTTTCCCTTCCTTGAACCTTTTTGTCCTTTTTTGTTTTGTTTTTTTTTTTCTTTTCTTTTGTGGGTGTATTCTCTCTCGCTTTTTCTGTTCTTTCTTCAATATATTTTGAGGAAAATTTATGTAACCGGAGTAACCCCTTAGTTTACATTTGTAACCAGTTATGAATCCTAATCAGAAGATTTAGTATCTTGCTATGTAACCTCTAACTAGTATATGCTAATTTTTTACTAATAAATAAATAACACTAATTCTAATTGAGATTTATTAAATTACACTCAGAATTAAAATTTACAAAAACTCACATTGAACTACCCTGATATTAAGTTTGACCGTTAAAAAGTAGGATTGACCGTTAACAAAAAGAAAAAGTAGAAAAAAAAAACGAAAGATCCATGATAAATTCACCATGGATTGCAAACTAGGGTTTTAAGTATCTATAGCAACTCAACTTAACCTGAAGATTCCATAAGTTTTAAGTATCTATAGCAACTCAATTTTTTGGAATAGTAATAATGAAATAATAGATTGATGCACCTTCGCATTAATATCAAAATAGGCTGACCTAACTACTCGTATTAGTTGTTGGTGTCTCCAAAATCTTCATTTTACTGTTTATAAGCCATTCTCCAATCCTTCTCTATTTCTATTTCTTTAAAATAGAGAAGGGTTTGTCTTCAACCCTTCTCTAAAATGGGTTTTCCAAAAAAATAATAATATAGAAATTGACAAATAGAACTTTAAATTTGAAGATTTAATATTCCAATTTCTATTTTTATTTCAATATTATATATTCCACTACTAACTTTTCATCTATTCTTTAAATAAATTCCATTCCTTTATATCCTTATTAAATATTTAGCTAAATTTAATTAATTTATTATAACTTTTCATTGATAAATATAATTACTAGAAAAATTATATTATTAGAAATATTTTGTTAAAATATTTCAAATGACTATAATATTGACTATATTTTAATTATTTTTAAAATTTTCATTTATTACATTCACTTATTAATTAATAATCTAATAAGTATTTTATTTAAAAATAAATTATTTCAATACTTCAATATATATATATATATATATAATTACCATTTAATATAATAATTAACTCAAAAAAATTCAGACTAAAATTGTTAGATGTAAAAATAGTTAGGTGTGATTATTTAGAAAAAAAAATATTATTACTTTGTAGGTATGAATAAATTATGTGAATAAATTATTATCTAAAATAATTAAAGAGAATATTTAAAAAAAATTATAAAGTAAAAAAATAATATTTTATTATTTAGATATTATAAAATAAAAAAATAATTAAAGTTAATAAATTTATAAAAATAAAATATTTTTAATATATTCTATTTTGGGTCTGGAGAAAGTATAAATTCTTCCTCAACATGACCCTTTAGCTTGCACAAATTCTCAAGCCAACTTCAGTCAGGTGTGGGCTTTATGGTAAAATAAAATCTTCAATTTCTCCTTTCATGTCCTTCAGCCGAAGGTACAATCTTGAGACATCGCTCCTAGAACCAAGGCATCACACTTAAGGTTTTTTGCATCTCCACTCAAAATTTCAGTCACTCTTTCCACACCTACCCTATCAATATACATTTTCATAAGACAAGATGAGATTGGTTCAGTGGTTTATCCCTTATATTTGTACTCTTAAAATTTTAAGTTCGAATCGTATCTCTCTCCCTGAATTTTAAATTAATTATAATTATTTTTTTTAAAAAAAACATACATTTCCATACCTAGCATATCACCATTTTGTTTGTTGGTGGGATGGTATGGTTTGAGGTCACTTGTGGTGCACCTCTGTGA
Organism: Xanthoceras sorbifolium; assembly: GCA_003430845.1. Lineage (NCBI taxonomy): Eukaryota > Viridiplantae > Streptophyta > Magnoliopsida > Sapindales > Sapindaceae > Xanthoceras > Xanthoceras sorbifolium. The sequence continues at coordinate 5,420,757 of CM010615.1, forward strand.
GAGATTTCGAAACACACAAGAAGGAGAAGATTTTATTTCTCTCTTTATCAACTTACACCACTCCACACATATTTAATACAATCTTCATTCCTTTATATAGGAAATGAGATAAACAAAATAACAAAATAACAATCACAAACACATGCAAATTACAGCTGGGGAGATAAGAGTTGTTGGAGTCAATTGTGGTAGTTGAGTCAATATTGCATGGCTTCTAGCAAGTTTGATTCAACAATGGTGGATGGCTTCTAGAATGGTGGTTGTTGAGTCCATGTTTGTAGGCTTCTAGAGGTAAGTTTAATTTTCAACATCCCCCCTTAAACTTGACTCTCATTGTTTCGTCATACCGAGCATGGACTTCAGTCTTGAAAACACATCATGTTTGAGTGGCTTAGTGAAAATATCAGCAACCTGATCATATGTCCTGCAAGAGACTAGTTCCACCTCTTTGTTCTTCACATGCTCTCTGATGAAATGATACCGCGTATCAATGTGTTTGCTTCTCTCATGAAATACTGGATTCTTTGCTAGTGCAATCGCTGACCGATTGTCGATGTAAACCTCTGTAGGATTAACTTGTGGAAATCCTAAGTACTCCAACACATTCCTTATCCATATACCATGACAGACAGCTGAGCATGCAGCAACGTACTCAGCTTCACATGATGACAGTGTCACAATAGCTTGCTTTTTGGATGACCATGTGAACGCTGTATCTCCCATAAAAAACGTAAAACCTGTCGTGCTTTTACGTTCATCCAGATCTCTTCCCCAATCACTATCTGAATAGCCAGTGAACCTGCAATCTTCACATTTTGTATACAACATACCATCATTAATGGTACCTTTTATATAACGGAGTATCCTCTTTGCTGCATTTAGGTGAGACTGATCAGGAGTCTCCATGTATCTGCTGACCAGTCCAACTCCATAGAGTATATCTGGCCTGGTACATGTCAAGTATCTCAGGCTTCCAACCAAGCTCTTGAAATAGGTCGGATCAACATCTCCTTTTTCATTCTTTCTTAATTCTAATCCTGTTTCTACTGGAGTTGTAACAGGATTGCATTTTTCCATACTAAATCTTTTCAGAATTTCTTTAGCATAGATACTCTGGGAGATGAAAATACCTTTTTCGCTCTGCACAACTTCAATTCCGAGAAAATGAGCCATTAAACCAATATCAGTCATCTCAAATTCTTTCACCATTCTCTGCTTGAAATCTTCGAACATGGCTGGATTATTGCCGGTGAAGATCAAATCATCAACATATAGGCATGCATATAACATACTTCCATCAGTTTCTTTCTTCAAATACAGTGCATGCTCATACGGACATTTATCAAATCCGTTTTTCTGGAAGTAATCATCAATCCTCATGTTCCATGCACGAGGTGCTTGCTTCAGACCATATAAAGCTTTCTTCAGTCTGTATACTTTATCTTCTCTGCCTTTCTTCACATATCCAGGTGGTTGTTCCACATAGATTTCTTCTTCAAGAAAGCCATTCAGGAATGCTGACTTTACATCAAGTTGGTAAATTTTCCAACTTCTCTGGGCTGCCAAAGATATTAGCAATCTGATGGTCTCTTGTCTGGCAACTGGGGCAAAGACTTCTCCGTAATCAACTCCTTCCTTTTGCTTATAGCCTTTTGCTACAAGTCTTGCTTTGTATCTCTGGACTTCTCCTTTGGCATTTCTTTTTGTCTTGAAGACCCATTTCACTCCGATGGTTTTTCGACCTTTTGGGAGATTAGTCAATTCCCATGTCTTGTTCTTTTCAATGGATTGAATCTCTTCATCCATTGCACTTCTCCATTTTCTTTCTTGGTTAGCCTCTTCAAAGCTCACTGGATCACTTGTCATCAGTAGACAATACAGTGTAATATCTTCTTCCACCTGTTCTGTTTCTTCATACAGATCTTCTAGGCTACGTGTCCCTCTAGGCCTCATATCAGAGAATTCACGTTCAATTGGTAATGGAGCATCAAACCTTTGTGGTGAAGGGAAACCATGTTGAGGAGTCTGCTGATCTCTGGGAATTTGTGGCTCTGTAGCCACTTCTCTTGTCTCTCCTTCATGTACTAACTCTGTACTTGTGGAAGCTTTGGTCTGATCCCAATTCCAAGATTCATTTTCTTCAAAAATGACATCCCTGCTGAAGATTACTTTTTTGGTAACGGGGTTGTATAGCCGGTAACCCATAGTTCTGTCACCGTATCCAACCAGGATACACTTTTCTCCTTTATCTTCAAGTTTGGTTCTTCTTGCTTCTGGGACTTTGATGTAGGCAATAGAGCCAAAAACTCTAAGGTGGCTCACACTTGGTTTGTGCGTGCTCCATACTTCATGCGGTGTCTTTGTATCAAGACTCTTCGTAGGACATCTGTTTAGTAGATATACCGCACACAAGACTGCTTCAGCCCAAAAACTTTTCGGCATATTTTTATCCTTTAACATGCTTCTGGCCATGTTAAGGATTGTTCGATTCTTCCTTTCAGCTACACCATTTAATTGAGGAGTATAAGCTGGTGTAAACTGATGTCTGATTCCTTGTTGCTTGAGAAATTCCTGGAAAACACCTGCAGTGTATTCTCCACCTTGATCTGATCTCAGTGTTTTGATGTAGTAGCCACTTTGCTTCTCCACAAGAGTTTTAAACTCTTTGAAGTAACCAAATACTTCAGACTTCCTTTTAAGGAAATAAACCCAAGTCTTCCTGCTGTAGTCGTCAATGAATGTAAGGAAGTATTGATTCTGTCCATTTGATACCGGCGTCAATGGACCACACACATCTGTGTGAACGAGCTCAAGTGGCATGGTTGCTTTCCAATTTGCCTCCTTTCCGAAGCTATTTCTGTGTTGTTTGCTGAGAACACAACTTTCACAGATCTCATTAGGGTGATGGATGTTTGGCAATCCTTTCACCATCTTCTTACTTCCCAGCTGCTTCAAACTTTCAAAATTGAGATGTCCATACCTGAGATGCCATAGCCAGTCTTTGTCATTGATGATGGCTGTTAAACACCTTGGCACATCATGGTGAATTGCGAGAGGAAACATCCTGTTCTTTGTCATCTGGACTCGAGTAACCAGCTTTCCTTGAGCATCTGTAATAGTGAGTTGCATATTTTGAAAGCTAATGTGATAGCCTTTCTCCAAGAGTTGTCCGAGACTTAGAATGTTTGTCTTCATGTCTGGAACATAATAAACATTGGAGATGAAAGCATGATCTCCATTCTTCTGCTTGATCATAACATCTCCCCTTCCTTGGACAGGGATTTTAGAGAGGTCGCCAAATGAGATTTCTCCATGAACTTTCTCATCAAGTTCAGTGAATAAGTCTTTTCTGCCAGTCATATGGTTGCTAGCTCCAGAATCAAGAAACCAAACATTTTGGTTTTGATAGGTTGAGTTGTGTGCCATCAACATCAATGATTCTCCTCCAACTTGCTCTTTCTCTGCAAAGTTAGAACTTTCATTTACCTCATTTGGGTTGCCTCTGCACTCGTTGCTATAGTGGCCATATTTGTGGCAATTATAGCATTGAACATTTCTTTTATCAATGATCGGACGGTTGTTGTATCCGCCTCTTCCTCCTCGTCCTCTTCCTCGTGGGACATAGTTATGATGTCCACGTCCTCCTCTATTTGTGTCTCTTCCTCCTCTGCCTCTACTTCTGGCTTCTGAACCTCTTCCACGAGATCCTCTACCTCGTTCTCTTCCTTGTTGTGAGGTCCCTCCTTGTTCGTATCTTTTTTCATTGATGGAGAGCTTTGACTGGAGAGCTTGCTCCAATACTCTGTCATCACTTCTTCTTGTGACTTTCTGCTCATGGGCTTGCAATGAACCCACTAGTTCTTCAACGGACATTGTCTCAAGATCTTTTGTTTCTTCCAGGGCCACAACAATGAAATCAAACTTTGGATCTAATGATCGCAAGATTTTCTCTGAAATTCTCATGTCTGTGAGAGTTTCTCCATTTCTTCTTAGCTGATTCGCAACGACCATCACTCGTGTATAGAATTCAGCAATGGATTCATTTGATTTCATTCGTAGGGATTCAAACTCCCCCCGTAATGTTTGAAGACGGATCCTTTTCACTTTGTCAGCACCTTTGTAAGTTTTGAGAAGGGTGTCCCAGACTTCTTTTGATGACTTAGCGGATGCTATGATCTCGAACGTCGCTTCGTCCAGTCCTTGATAGATTATGGACTTTGCTTTACAATCCTTCTTTCGATCGGCTCTGAGAGTTGTTGCTTGAGCTTCTGTCAGGGTTCCTTCAGCTTCTTTGGATGCAGGTTCTGTATATCCATCTTCTACAATCTCCATAACATCTTGAGAGCCTAGTAGAGCTCTCATTTGTATGCACCAATTGTCATAGTTGTCTTTGGTGAGTTTTGGAATGACAATATGCGCGTTATTGTTGGCCATCAAGACTTGAAGTGCTTAGAACACTAATTTCGAGTCTGAATTTGCAACAATGGAGTGCACGGTTGCGTCCGGAATGGTCCAAAACCTTGGAAACCACTCTGATTTTGTCAAAAAATGAGTTCGGAAGCGTCTGAAACGGGCGGTCAAACTTATTTGGAAAAGTCAACCGCTGTTAACGGAATATTCCTTTCGCTGACGGAATATTCTATCTGGTATAACGGCGTTAGTGACGTCAGCAACCGGGTCGGTCCACGGGTCGGTCACGGATCAAATACCGGGTTGGATCTTGGGTCGACCCACGGGTCGGACACGGATCAAATACCGGGTCGGATCTTGGGTCGGGTCTTGAAAACGGGCGAAGAAGATGACCGGAGCGTGTAGTTCACTCTCCAACTTCAAACAGCGCGTGCGGACTCTCTGGAACTCCGATTTGGGTGAGGTTTTCACCGTTGAACTCGTGGGGACGAGTAGAACACACTGGGATGCTAAAAAATGAATTTGGACTACTTTTATTTCTGGGCAAATTCGGCTTTGGCCTCTGTTCTTCGTATTTCTGGTTCTCCTGGGCTCTGATACCACTGTTGGTGGGATGGTATGGTTTGAGGTCACTTGTGGTGCACCTCTGTGAGAGATTTCGAAACACACAAGAAGGAGAAGATTTTATTTCTCTCTTTATCAACTTACACCACTCCACACATATTTAATACAATCTTCATTCCTTTATATAGGAAATGAGATAAACAAAATAACAAAATAACAATCACAAACACATGCAAATTACAGCTGGGGAGATAAGAGTTGTTGGAGTCAATTGTGGTAGTTGAGTCAATATTGCATGGCTTCTAGCAAGTTTGATTCAACAATGGTGGATGGCTTCTAGAATGGTGGTTGTTGAGTCCATGTTTGTAGGCTTCTAGAGGTAAGTTTAATTTTCAACATTGTTATTCTTTACTTTTATTTGTTTTCATTTACAATGCGTTATCGATAAAGGAGAGGTGTAATATATATATATATATATATATATATATATATATATATATATATATATATATAGAAAGGACACGTACATTTTAGAAATAAAGACTACAAGATTTTAGATTTTCAATCTACTACGTGCCTCCATTAGGAACAAGGGAGAATGTGACCTAGTGTCGATTGTAGTTTGAACGTGAATAAATGTGAGACATTAATATTGGACCCTAATTTCAGCATAACAAACTCCAAGAAAATGATTAATTGGCTTGAGAATAATAGAAAACGCTGATGACTCTTAAGCACAGACTTTTTTTAATTAATTTTTTTTAAGAGGATACAATTATAAGATTAATAATTATCGGAATCTGACAAGATCAATCATTAAACTCGTGGTCCAGATATCTACTTTCATAACGGGAGACATATACTCCCATAATAAGAGGAGAAAACTACTCACACAAGCTGGTAAATGTGTATGGTGGGAATTGAACGGTGGTGAGAGAGATACACTAACCACTTGAGCTATGAGTGGATATGCACTTTTCACTAAATCTTAAGACTCTTGAAAACGATAAAATTTTAAGCCATTGTGAAAAATTCTTCTAGTCTGGCTACTATGCCGGGACATAAAGTGGTGTGCAGCAACTGGTTGAAACCGGTTGCTGCACACTTTTTTAATTTTTTTTATCAATTATATTTATATATAGAATAATTTAATAATAAATAATGAAAATACTAGAATAAAAAAACTAAAATATGTAAAATTTTAATAAATAAAAGAATAAAAAAATACATAAAAGTTTAATAAATAATGAGATTACAAAAATTCATAAGTATTTTTTTTTCACATGATTACTTAGTTCGCGAAGAAGTTTTAAAATAGTTCACGATGTTATTAACGAGTTCGCGATGCTACATATTAGTTTGTGATAACATCTTTTAACTTTTGGAAACAACTTTAACGTTTCATCAACGTCAAAGTTGCTTTGGGAACAAGTTAACGGTTAACGTTGGAACAAGTTTGATTTTTGGGAACAATTTTAATGTTGAGTATAACGTTAAAGTTGTTCCCGAGAAAAAGTTAACGTAGGAACAACTTTGACGTTGGTAAGAATAAATTTTAACGTTTCATCAACGTCAAAGTTGTTTCGGGAACAAGTTAACGTTTAACGTGGGAACAAGTTTGACTTTTAGGAACAACTTTAACGTTTGGCATAAAGTTAAAGTTGTTCATGGGAACAAGTTAACGTGGGAATAACTTTGACATTGGTGGGAACCACTTTAACGTTTCACCAGCATCAAAGTTATTTCGGGAACAAGGTAACGTTTAATGTGGGAATAAGTTTGATTTTGGGAACAATTTTGACATTGGTTCGAACGTTAAAGTTATTCCCGAGAACAAATTAATGTTGGAACAACTTTTCCCTGGAACAACTTTGATGTTGGTGGGAACAACTTTAACGTTCCAACCACGTCAAAGTTGTTCCAGGAATAACTTAAAGTTATAAAAGGGGAACAAGTTTAATTTTTTGGAACAACTTTAACATTGGTCTTAATGTTAAAGATGTTCCCGGGAATAACTTAACGTTGGAACAACTTTGACGTTAGTGGAAACAACATTAATGTTTCAACCAACGTCAAAGTTGTTTCAGGAACAAGTTTACGTTATAAAGGGAAACTGATTAATTCATGATAGGTGCTTTATCAAGAACTAAAAAAAAATAGTTCGTGACAAACTACCTCTTATGAACTGATTAGTTCGTGATAGATGCTCTCTCACGAACTAAAAAAAAAAAAAAAGTTCGTGAGAGACCGGTATAACCGGTTGCCTATTTTCTATATTTTATATATGCTGTTTTTTCTTAACTGTTGGATGAGAAATAAGCTCATTCAATGGTTATATTTAAACAAAAATACCCACCATTTTTTATCCCGGTATTGTAGCCGAATCTAAACTATTCTAGAAATTACTCCCATGACTCTTTTATATTAGAAAACATCACACTCTCAGATTATTTTAATCTTACATTAATGACTAATTAGACCATCTGCTGGAGATTGAAACTTCTTTGTTGGCTGCCACTTGTTTGTATCAATGCATAAATCAAGGGATACCAAAGCGTTGTTTGTTTGGAACTGTGGACGTGGACATGGACGTATTTGCAGTAATGTAAACAGACATTCCACTTTAATCTCAAACGATTATATTATAAGGGAATTAAATTATCATTTATTATTGTGTATTCATTTATTTATTTCCACATCATAGGTTGTCATTCACCCCTTAATGGCCTTAAGCATTTCAATTCGAGCATATTGGTAAAACAATTGTCACTCTGCACCCACAATCCACTTCACTCTTTCTCAATTGCCATCATCTTGTGTCACGCCCTCAATCCGAAGTTCAAGATAAGATGTTACTTATTATCAAATAACTTATAAAATAATTCAAAATAGATCTAAAAATAAATACATCATATAAAGGTTTTATTCAAATAACAACATGAAACACATAAACTTTAATACCTAAGGAACAAAGAAGATCACTGCCAAAATGTCAATCAATACTATGTGCGAGTTGAAACCTTAAATATTTGTAATCACAATAGACTAAATGAGTTGGATACTCAATATGCATGAGTTGGATACTCAATAAGCATATTAGATGTAATTTTTTTTTCTTTTATTAAATCATAATAATAATAAACAATATATAACACAGATAATTAAGGTTTTTAAATCACATATCAAAATATCACAATTCACATTCTTCTCATAGTAGGACGCTAGGTTTCCTTTACTCATTACTGCATAATAGGACTTAATTATCACATATGACATAATGGAGACAAAGTTACCCATTGACAACTAATATATACAAGGAAAGTACAGGTGAAGATTATTTCTTTTTAAAAACACAATACATTCATGCCCGAAGGTAAGAGCCAAACCCTTGTTGTGATCATCAACGAGTTCTCCCATATGCATTAATACGTCTACACACAAATGCGAAGACTCATTAGTCCCCATGGTGCCCCAGAGACACTTTTCATATACCACATATATAACAAATCATTCACATAGGACTCCGCACAAAAATTATAAGAGTGCTTACTAAGAGTAATAAATAAAGGTAAGCCTAACTAAAATATATTTTATACTACCATATTTTAACATATTTTCAAAACACCATAGTCATATAAACATATTTTAAAAGCAAATATAAACAAATTTCTCATACATATAATATTGTGATTCCAGTTTTAAAAATAAAAGGTTTAGTATACTTATCTTTTAGCAATCCAATTAAAAGAAATCATTCACTAAGTTAATAGTTCAAAATTGTCAACATTCAATGTTTTTAATTATTGGTATTTGGTAGTCATGTTTTTTTTTTTTTGCAATCTAGCCAACAATGGATGTGGTCAAAAATAATAATACAAATTACACAACTCCTCTAAATTAATAAAAAATTTAAAAAATCCCAAATTATATAATGATAATTTTTTTTTCTTTTCCTATTTTATGGTGTTGGTCATAAAATATCTTCTCTTCTCAACTCTGGGTGCTCTCTCTTTTCTCTTTCTTTCTCCCTTAAATTTTTATGATACCAAAATTAAATTTTCACTTACAAATCTTTCCTATTATTCAATAGTTGATTAATTGATGAGATTATATATCAGGTTAGTGTTGTTGAAGTTGATTTTTTGAAGGAGATAGAGACAAAGTTAAACAATTATTTTAAGATATGTAAATATTGTTAGATCTTTATAATTTATATATTTTTAGTCAATAAATTTATGATCTTACTTATGAACAAAAAATAGTGAAAATATTGTAATAAATTTATGAAAATCGAAACGGTTTGAAAAATATCGTCCAGAACTCGTAATTCATGTTGGACGGTCCAACATAAATTACATAATTCATGTTGGACCGTCCAACATAAAACAAGTAATTTATGTTGGACATAATTTATATTGGACGGTCTAACGTGAATTATGTCCAACATGAATTATAATTCATGTTGGACTGTCCAACATAAATTATGTAATTCATGTTGGCTGACCAACATTTAATTACAAGTAAAAAATTTAAAAAAATAGACCAACATGGAATACAAAAATTGATGCAGGTTCACATGTTTCATGTTCCATGAACCAGGTTCACATGTTTCATGTTCCATGAACCAGGTCCTCACGTTGGTGTTTCATGTCGATGCTCATGATTCATGTTGCATGAAACAGGTTTAGGTCCAACATGAATTATGGATGAACGATATTTTCCCAAACCCTTTCGATTTTCACAAATTTATTACAATATTTTGACCATTTCTTGTTCATAAGTAAGATCCATAAATTTATTTAATAAAAAAAATATATGTATAAATCATGTAATTTATGTTAGATATAATTTATATTGGATGGTCCAACATGAGTTATATCCAATATGAATTATGAATCATGTAATTCATGTTGGTTGACTAACATGAATTACGAGTAAAATGTTTTAATAAAAGAGACCAACATGAAACACCAGCATTAATGGTCCAGGTTCACATGTTTCATGTTGCATGAACTAGGTTCCCATATTGGTGTTCATGTTGGTGTTTCATGTCGATGCTCATGAATCATGTTGCATGAAACAGGTCTTTCTCTCTCCTCTCCTCTCTCTTCACCGATCTTATTCTTTTTCCTTTTCTTCTCTACTTATTTTCTTTGTTCTTTCTTTTCTTCTTTCTTTTTTCTTCTATCAAGAATGGATAGATTTTGGGTTTTTTGCTTTCAAACAAGATGAGCCTCTCTTTCTCCAGATTTTTATTTCTCTCCCTAGTTATAGGAAAAGTATTTTTTTGTTTGTTTTTATTTTTATATATGTGTGGTTATAGATGACTTTTTAGTTGTTAGTTGGTTATGAACAAAAAAAAAAAAAAACTATTAGATGTGGTTAAAAACATTCTTTCATGTTGATGGAAGGTTATTTTTAAAAATTTTCCCAGTTAAAATTTCATAATGTTATGAGCAATATAACTTGCTAAATCGATTGTTCGAAATGACACTATATTCTAACGGTAAAATTTTTCAGCACCTCTGTTATAGAATCGAAAATTCATAAAACATTCAAATACTAATGACTTTTAAACGAAATGAATTTATATAGAACCATTTAAAAGTCTAGTTTATAGAATGTAAAACCAAATTACTAAAATGGTACACATAATCAAACTAAAATTTTCAAAATAAGAACCGGTCAATCAAACCATACCTATTTTCTAAAAATTAAAACTAAAATCTTATGCTAATATGTCTATAGGATTTCTACTCAATAAAAACCCCTACTTAATAGGATTTTATTGATAAAAAAATTTCAGCATGATATAGAGTTATAGGAATGCGGTGAAAGGGTTCAAAATCATATCTTTACATACTGATACTTTTTTCTTTTCTTTTTTAATATAAAGGGTTTAAATCAATTTTAATCAATTAGCCAATAAAAAAATTATTTTAAACGTTAACTCCCAGTAATTAAACAAAATATATGAAAGGTGTTTTATTGTACTTTAAATGCTTAGAGAAACCTACTATGCTAATTCAAATTTGGGTATTACACCTTGGCTAACGAAATTAATGATATCTATAAATCAATAATCTATAGTTTAATGTTTCATATTCCTAAGTTCCTAACTCCAATCCCAAATTTTCCCCGAAACAAAATTACCGTCCAATGTGGTTCAGTGGTACCTTTATTTTTTCTGATACAGCAGGACTGGTGGGTGCTTCGGTTTCATTATTGTGCTTCGGTTTCATTATGAGACGTCGGTGGAGTATCTGATGAAACGGGTGTTGGAGGAGTAGTCCCGATCCTTGATGGATTATCTGATGGAATCCCTTCTTCTTCAGCTCCCTATGGAGTGTTTGGTTGAATCTGGGATCGTGCCAGTTCATTATGTTTATAAGCCAAGCCAAGAGAAGTTATAGCAAGTACCAGTGGGAAAATGGATGCAATACTCGACTTGATTTTGACTCTGAGGATTGACAGATACAAGATTACAAGTATATGTGGAGAAGGCAAGCTCTATCATGTTTCGATCAAGATCTGTTCTGCTTCCTGCGGCAGCGAAAGCAGTCATAAGAAAAACCATCACCAAACTGGTTTCACCTTTCTTGCCAACTACAAGCGGTTGCCAACTACAAGCGGAGTCATCTTCATGACTGCTTAGAGTCAAGCACCTTATCTGCACTTAGTAAAATTTGGTTAAATATAACTGTTGACCGGGGGAGATTTTTGTTAAAAAATTCAAAAATTGATTAACGATTATTTATTCATTTTTATAATAATCTCTATTCTTCTGTGAATTTTTGTTTATAAAAGAAAACGATTGCAACTTTTGGTAAATGGCTGAGGCTCTGATTTCTCTTTTTTTTTTTTATAATGATGTCTGTAAAGTAAAATAAATATTGGGAAATTTTCACTTGGAAACCAAGTGTTTTTTTTTTACAACGTTTGTGTTTATGATTCCATAACTTTTAAATTATCAAAAATCTATATGTACGTTTGGAAGAGATTGTTTATTTACCAAAAAAGCTTTTTTAATTCCAAAGTCTCTTTTTAATTCATTTTGTATCGTTTAATTACTACTTCATTAGAGTTTTTGAAAGATTAAAAAAATTATTTTACTTATACGGGAGTAGCCGCTTTTTTAAATAGATCTTTTTAAACTTTTGAAAATATTAAAATATTTATTATAACCATATTATATTTTATCAATTTTACAAAATTATTTAACTTAAATCATATCCTTTTAGATAATATTATCATTTCAAAAAGTTTTTTCAATTGACAACCAAACGTCAAACATTTTTTTTTCTTTAAAACCTCTATTTGTAGAAACTTTAATTGTTGAATCTTTAATTTTAAAATATATACTTACAAAAATCTATTTGGAGAAGCTATTCTAAAATGACCTTATTATATTTATTATATATATTTTTTAGCTCAAGTGCTTTAATCTTTATTTTTCATTTTTTATTTTCCAATTATTTTTTTCATTTTTTAACTTTTTTTTAATTTTTAATTTCCATATTTCTTTAATCATATTCCAGTAATGATTTAAAAAATAAATAGCAAATAACAAATTTAATTAAAAACTACCAATATTGTTAAAATAAAACTATTGGAGGGGGCACTTAGGGAAATGATGAGGGTAGAAGCATTTCCCATAAATGAATTAGAGCTAATTGCACTCACATCCCCTAAGGTTTGGCCAACTACAGGTAAAATCAACTTTATCGTTTATTAACAATGACACCCCCTTGACTTTAGTCAAAGTGAACAGTATCAGGGGTATTTTCGTCTTTTTCAATTTTCAATTTTATTTTATTAAATAATAAATCAAAAAATTAAAATAAAATAATAAAATTATTTAAAAATTAATAAAAAATAAAAAATTAATTAATTTAAATCCATTTTCCAGATCGAATCTCAACCGTCCATCAAGATTAATGAAGGGTTGAGATTCAATCTGAAAATGGATCCAAAAAAAAAAAAAAAAATTTTTGGGATCTTCGAAGAACCCAATCTGGGTTCTTCGAAGAACCCATCGAAGAACCCAGAGAGGGTTCTTCGATCTCTGGGTTCAGATCGAAGAACCCTTCTGGGTTCAGATCGAAGAACCCTTCTGGGTTCTTCGATCGAACCCATCTGGGTTCTTCGAAGAACCCAATTTTCTGGGTTCTTCGATCGAACCCAGTTGGGTTCGATCGAAGAACCCACAAGGGTTCTTCGATCTGAACCCAGAGGGTTCTTCGATCGAACCCATCTGGGTTCGATCGAAGAACCCAGTTCGAAGAACCCAGAAAACTGGGTTCTTCGAACGAAGAAGAACACAAGCCCAGATATCGAAGAACCCTTGTGGGTTCTTCAATCGAACCCAGTTGGGTTCGATCGAAGAACCCTCTGGGTTCTTCGAACGAAGAACCATCGAACCATGGTTCTTCGTTCGAAGAACCCAGAAACTGGGTTCTTCGAAGAACCCAGTTGGGTTCTTCGATCTGAACCCAGAGATCGAAGAACCCTCTCTGGGTTCTTCGAAGAACCCAGATTGGGTTCTTCGAAGATCCCAAAAATTTTTTTTTTTTTGGATCCATTTTCAGATTGAATCTCAACCCTTCATTAATCTTGATGGACGGTTGAGATTCGATCTGGAAAATGGATTTAAATTAATTAATTTTTTTATTTTTTATTAATTTTTAAATAATTTTATTATTTTATTTTAATTTTTTGATTTATTATTTAATAAAATAAAATTAAAAATTGAAAAAGACGAAAATACCCCTGATACTGTTCACTTTGACTAAAGTCAAGGGGGTGTCATTGTTAATAAACGATAAAGTTAATTTTACCTGTAGTTGGCCAAACCTCAGGGGTTGTGAGTGCAATTAGCTCAATGAATTATTCATTAGTCTTTTGCTGAATTTCTTGCCTTCTTCCTATCTCATTTCTTGTTACTTACAAGTCTGCGTAGTTTCCACAAATAAACAGTTTTCCCAGAAATTTATAATGTCTCAAAATACTTCAAGCCATTAAAGTTTAAATTTTTATAAAGCAATGTAAATATTTACTCCCACTATTACCCATAAAAATACAATTGTGTGAGTAGACCTCTCCCCCGTGCTGAGAGTAGTTGTCCTAACCGTTGGACCCGGTAGTTCTCGCCTCCCGTTGTTTAGAGTAGTTGTCCAGTCCGTACTTGTATTATTTAATTTCGGTTGGTCTCGGTAGTCCTCTAACCCGTAAATGTGTTAGGTTTAAAAAAAAAAAGATTAAAAACACTTTTCAAAGACATACCAAGTTTTTTTTTATTTAAATTATAACATAATTCATAAGTATTTTGAATTAATTACCATTTTAGAAGTAAGAGCATCTCCAATGTAAATATATAATTTTGAGTATCTAAAAGCATCTCTAATGCAAATATGTATTTTTGAGTATTTAAATATTGTCACATCAGCATTTCTAAATAATATGGATTTAACTTGTTAAAAAAATTATAAAAATACATACTCACTTCTTCAATGTAAGTATCTAAATAGTAATTTTGAACTAATTACCACAAGCCATTTGTCACATTCTCTCTCCAATTTAATATGACAATTAAATGCATTGAAAAAATATTAAAATTATTTTGGTGGAAAAAGTTAGAAATCCTAGTTAGTATATCAATGAGGATATCTACAATTAGAAACTCTATTTAATATTCTCTAACTTTTTTTTTGCCACATCAAATTAATATTGAAGTTATCTAATTGTATTGGAGAGAGTTTTTTTAACTTTTTTCAATATAGATCTTATATGACACTCAATTTTCTTCAAATGCATAATAGCATTGGAGATGCTCTAAGGAAATAAATATCAATATCCATATTAATATCAAACTTCCGAATTTATAAAAATAACATAGATAATATCAATATCGGCTAAATATTACATAAAAATTTGAAAAAATGAAGGATATTTTCTTTTAAAAAAATTTTTTCTTGAAACTTTAGGATGAAATAAACCAATCAATAATGCATCATAATAAACTACTTTTTGTCAACAAATTAACTTAGTTATGAAAAATTATAATATAGATATATTGTATATCCCATGCAACTGTGCTAAATTAATATTTTTTAAAAATTTTGGATTGAACAGTCGAAACATATATTAGGTCAACAACTGTAGAAGAAAGTACTATGTCTTCATTAGTTTTAGAGGTGATGATGACAACAACTGTAGAAAAAGTAGTATGTCTTCATTAGTTTCAGAGGTGAAGACATCCGTTACAAAAATTCAAAATTCATCTCTGCGGTGCTGTGTCTCGCCAACAAATTGAGTTCTTTGTTGATGACATGCTGGACAGAGGAGATGAAATCTGGCCAACCCTTTCGAAAACAATCGAAAATTCTAATATTTCAGCAATCGTCTTCTCGAAATACTACTCCACATCTAAATGGTGTTTGGCGCGAACTTGTAAAGATTCTTAAATGTAAGGAAACAGACGAAAACATTGTAATACCGATCTTCTACCACATTTATTATTGTCAGTTTGATAATCAATGAAGATGAGTTGGCGGGTGTCTTCACCTCTGAAACTGAGGAAGACTTCATTCTTGAAACTGTATATGGTGGATGGTGGTGGAAGAAGAAGGAGTTGATGATACATTTCCCCTAGAGACAGATTTGAGCAGCAAAAATTACAGGACACAACACACAGGAGATTTTTGAGTGTAAAGCTGGATAGTACTTCAAAATAGATTTGTTTCATATTTATAGGAAAAAGTAAGATAAAAATGAGAAAGCTCTTTTAATCTAGTCAAGTTTCAGATTCAAAACAGGAATCCGAATGAAAATCGAATTCGCCCGCACGATCTGTTGGTCACATGGCTTGCCGTCCGCATTTGCTCGCGCATTGGCGTGCCCTGCGCCAGGTCACTATGCACACTGCCATTTCTTTCGTCTGGCTGGTGGGACCATTCCGCACGACCTAGAGTTTGCGCCCTAGGTTGCGGCGTTCTCTGCTAGGAACTTCTCCTTGTTGTCATGATGCTTTCTACTACGAAATTCTGTTGAATTGCGAAACGGATCCATTCTTGATTCAAGCTTCACTAAACTCAAGAGTCACAAACTGGACCACAAAAAAGATCGACAACCTCCACAAAGTTTCCTCTCAGCTAGTGGAGGGGTGGCCGTGGCTGCAGTGGTTCTTTTTTTGAAGCAGACATAAATGGTTACAGTAAAACCTCATGCTGATAAGAGAAATGACGTGAGAAGAACACCCCAATTACTTTTCCACGTACAGATCGATAACAATTGATATTGCCTTAAATGGCAGAAATATATTGTTGCAAGTGCACATTTTTTGCATCTGCCAAGTAACTTACATACTGTGTGTTGGAAATTGGCTCGCATTCCCAAGCGATCCAAACGGAATTTGATAGAGAAAAAGTGGTCCAAACAGGATCCGATTGATGCGAATGAGGCATCGTTCAAGAATGGAGCTTTTGGAAATAGTGTACACGACGTGTGTGGACATGTGGCATGTGCGTGAGAGCAAGTGAGACACGGTTTTCGTGCAGGAAAACATTTGAGATTGCTTTTAGCTTCAAGCAAGTTGCTTTGCTTCTTTGTATAAACATCCCCGAATACACCAAGGAGACACCTGGAAACATCATCCGAAGGGAGACACCTAAGGGAGGTAACTTACACATTCTAAGTGGACGAAAGATCTAAAACTACATCTATTTTTATAAATAAGTTCATTTCAATAAATTAACTAGATAGTTTATGAGACAAAATAAGTAAACTAAATGCATAAGTTCATTTTAAGTAGCAAACCACAAAAATAGCTTTAGAGACAAATAAGCTTATGAGTTCTAAACGTTAGATTGTTTAAGTTATTTTGATGTTTGTATTTTACGTATGAATTTAAGTTTTATTAAAGTTAGATGTGTTATATTGAATTTAAATTTATACATGAATTTAGAAAAATCTGCAAACGAGGGAAGGAAGAAGAATTTTGGATGCAAAGGAGAGAGAAAATCAAGAGTGGGTTGAGAGATTTATATTACATACTAGCTTTGGGTGAGAGGAAATAATACCAAACCAACAATGTCTTTTGTCGGAGAGAAGAGCCTGAAGGACTGGTCCGTCTTGGGGCTTTGACCTGCAAGAGAAAGTGCTGTTAGAAGGGATACTGACACTTTGTCAGTTATCACCCTTCGACGATCAAGTTATAACTTTAATTTCGGATGAAACTACACCTATTTATCTCAACTAATTTTTACTAAGCTCAAGAGAGAAGAAAAGTTACATTTTTCATCGCTTTTCTGATCTTTTTATACTCGTTGTGACTACTGTAGCTATTCTGTGCTGATTCATGACACTTGTCCTTTTGATTTGATAGCTTGAAAGGACATGGGTTCGGTATTAATTCCGATGGGCATTCGGTGGTTCCCTGTTCAGATCCGCATATTTTTGACGCAAGGTAGCCTTGTGTTATTGGCTCACTTGTCTCGAAAAAAGGTGTCTGATCACACTATTTTTGTACATATTTTAGGCCTCTATTTTCTATTATTTATGCGATATTTTCGAGTGAAATTGGCTGTTAATGTGTTTTGTGAGAATTTTGTAGATTATCATCACTAATTAAGGAATTTAGCTTAATGGAAAAGTTTTAGAGCAAAAAGTATCAAAATTGGAGAATTGAAAGAATTGTGGTGCCGAGCTGTCATGTTTCAAGGGCCGCCAAATACTACACAGAACAAACTAGGTTACGTGCAACTTATTTCTGAAAAGCTCTTGATGTCTACTTTCCAATCATTTTACGGTTCGTGATTTGTAGTTTTTTAGAGAAAGTTATGCTCGTTTTCATAACAGTGCGCAGTCAACCCGCGAATTGCGACCAAGATCCGCGGCCGCAACATCCGATAGTAGCTAAAACGATTTGCTTCATCGAAACTGTGACCAAAAGCTGTGAGCAAGCTGGTAGCAGATTCCGATTGCAGATTTCAAGTGCATATTTAATCAGATTTTGACACAAATTCGTCTTCAGCTCTTTTTCAGCCTATAAATTTATATTTTTTTTCATCATAACAAAAAAGAACAAAGAGGGGGGCTCCCAAGCCACCAAAGGGGACCATTCCCCCACCAAATCTCCTTCCCTACCATACACAAATTCTTCCACATATCATTGAAGCCATCTTCCATCAATCATAGATAAAAAAAAAACAATTAAGGAGAAGAAGAACAAGAAGATTGAGAAGCTTTTGAATAATCAACATGAGTTCTTTCTTTTTTAATTCTCTTTTTATTGTTTATTTTTCCATGATGTGTAACTAATCCATAATTATGAATCGATCTTATGAACATTAATTTGCTCATGTTAAAGACTATTATTTTTATTCTATTCATAGTTTTGTTTTATTCATAATTTAATTGTTTATTTTTTATATTTCTATTGTTGATAAACTAGGATAATCGTTGTTACGTGCTATTTGCTTATTATATATTTCTAATGAATAATTGATGCATAATTTGTATGTTGATCATAAAATTGTGTGTTCATTCTTAAAATTCTTAGATCTTAATGGGTTCCTTGTGTTAATTGTTGAATTCATGACCTAATGGTAGCGGTGATTAACAACTTAGGAATACTTGGTTAAATAATCTGAAAGGTGATGACCATACATGAATTAAGAATGAATTCTGAACCTGAATAGATACTTTCATACTATAGTTGATGCATGAGTGGATATGTTTGGATTATCGATTACCTAGTTTCTCTTCCCATTCTTTCACAAACTCAAACTCTTTTCCTTAATGTTTTAATTTAGTTTAAATTACTTTTACCAATTTAAATCAATCTCAAAGGCCTTTTAATTTTCAGTCTTAATTAAATTAGAATTAAAGTAGTAGTTAAATCATCAATCTCTATGGGATCGATCCTTGTACTTGCTGAAGTTATACTAACATATTGATTCGTACACTTACGAGGTATAAAAATAAGTACAGTGCCGCAACATCAGATATCAAAAGAAGCATGGAAATTCACCTTGAAAATTCTCATAGAAGATGCCATCCAAGGAGAAGGAGTGCATACTCGGTGTGAAAGGCGTTGGCAGTTTGATTTCTATTTTTCCCTTATTATTTGCTTAGATGTTAGATCTTGTTCAATTTATTTCAATTTAGATAAAGCAAAAAATCCCCAAACTGAGTCAGCTGTTCTCCGACAGTACGGCAAGAAAAATTGGTTTCATTAAATATTAAGTGAATAAAACAAACCATCCCTATGTTTTTCTAAGCATCATAAAATCTTCACCAAATGTAACAATAAATTTCATTTGCCTGAATTTGCCCCTTAAAAAAAATAGACATGAAATAATGCTCTGGAGCCTCTGTATTATCAGTCTTGTCCTGTTGGAATGCATTAGACTATCTAACTTTATGCATATACCAAGATGAACTTTTCTTGAATGTGGAAATATTTGCAGTCAGATGAAAAAAATAATCACATACACAGAAAAATCACGTGTACGCGCGCACACACACCAATGTCTATGGTTGTAGGCCGTTCCAGTTTAGGACGCAAAAAATGGGGCTACAAAAATGGATCAAGGTATTGTGGCTAGGGGGAGGAGTCCGCGGGCTGGGTGTGAATTTTTTTTGGAAGAAGTGATGGCAAGCTGGGTATTTTTTTTTTATTTTTTTTGTTGCTCCGGTTTTTTGGGAGCACGTAAAAATGGATCTCAGTAGTTTGAGTACGGTTTTTTAAGAGCACCCTCCCATGAAGGTAGACATCCATACCTAGATTTGAATGCTATGATTTTCTTAAAAATTTTCTGAACATCAATCTCCACTGAATATGGTAGAAATACATCTCCAGCCTGCACCGTTCATAGGTGGGCCTGTCCATATTTTTATATAATATATTAAAAAAGTATTATTAATTAAAAAAAATACTAAATGGCCTGTGCAGTAGTCCACCAACTTTGGTTGTTAGCAAGTTCTAGTTGTTGATTTATTAAAAGTGGTGGACCCGGCAATCTTTCAAAAATGTATTCGATTTCCAGCTTAAAGAAATGCACTCACTTGATCATAGGAGGTTAATCACTCGCTAAAGTCTGGCACCCCTCATTGATATTTCTCTGTCTTGACAGGTAGCAGTCTGTGAAAGCCTTCTCTGAAAAGCTCTTGACTCCTGCGAGAACTCTCTTTGCAGACCCATCACGACCCAACACACATATCTAACCCAACAAACCACTAAACAACCCTATGTGGTTGACCTTCGTTGACTATAGGATCCATTTTTCCCTGTCAATAACTCTTAAGCACAGACTTTTTTTAATTAAGAGGGTACAATTATAAGATTAATAATTATCGGGATCTGACGAGATCAATCATTAAATGTGCGGTCTAGATATCTACTCTCATAACGGGAGATATCTACCCCCACAATAAGAGGAGAAAACTACTCACACATGCTTGTAAATGTGCATGGTGGGAATTGAACCCTTAACACTGAGGTGGGAAGGAAATGCACTAACCACTTGAACTATGAATGGATGTGCACTTTTCACTTAATCTTAAGACTCTTGAAAACGATAAAATTTTAAGACATTGTGAAAAATTCTTCGAGTCCGGTTACTATGCCTGGACATAAAGTGGTAGGTATCATACCTACCACTTTTTGGGTGCAGCAACCGGTTGAAACGGTTGCTGCACACTTTTTTAATTTTTGTTGATCAATTATATTTATATATAGAATAATTTAATAATAAATAATGAAAATACTAAAATACAAAAACTAAAATACATAAAATTTTAATAAATAGGGGAAAAGTTCAATAAATAACGAGATTACAAAAATTCATAAGTATTTAATAAATATAAATTTATAAGTTTTTTTTTTCACATGATTACTTAGTTCGCGAAGAAGTTTTGAAATAGTTTACGATGTTATTAAAGAGTTCACGACGCTACGTATTAGTTTGTGATAACATCTTTTGACTTTTGGGAATAACTTTAATGTTCCATCAACATCAAAGTTGTTTCGAGAACAAGTTAACGGTTAACATTGGAACAAGTTAACGGTTAACATTGGAACAAGTTTGACTTTTGGGAATAATTTTAATGTTGGGTATAACGTTAAAGTTGTTCCCCAGAACAAGTTAACGTGGAAACAATTTTGACGTTGGTGAGAACAAACTTTAACGTTTCATCAATGTTAAAGTTGTTTCGGGAACAAATTAACGTTTAATGTGAGAACAAGTTTGACTTTTAGGAACAACTTTGACGTTGGACAACAACTTTGACGTTGGACATAAAGTTAAAGTTGTTTCTAGGAACAAGTTAATATGGGAACAACTTTGACGTTGGTGAGAACAATTTTAACGCTTCACCAACATCAAAGTTATTTTGGGAACATGGTAACGTTTAATGTGGGAATAAGTTTGATTTTGGGAACAACTTTGACATTGGTTCGAATGTTAAAGTTGTTCTCAGGAACAAATTAATGTTGGAACAACTTTTCCCTGGAACAGCTTTGACATTAGTGGGAATAACTTTAACGTTCTAACCACGTCAAAGTTGTTCCTGGGAACAACTTAACTTTATAAAATGGGAACAAGTTTGATTTTTGGGAACAACTTTAAAATTGGTCCTAATGTTAAAATTGTTCTCGGGAATAACTTAACGTTGGAACAACTTTAACGTTAGTGGAAACAACTTTAATGTTCTAACCGATGTCAAAGTTATTTCAAGAACAAGTTTACGTTATAAAAGGGAACTGATTAGTTCGTGATAGATGCTTTCTCACGAACTAAAAAAAATAGTTCATAATAGACCACCTCTCACGAGTTGATTAGTTCGTGACAGGTGCTCTTTCACGAACTAATAAAAAAAAAATTCGTTTGCGGTTGCATGTTTTCTATGTTTTATATATGCTGTTTTTTCTTAACTGTTGGATGAGAAATAAGCTCATCCAACAGTTGTACTTAAACAAAAATACCCACCATTTTTTATCCCGGTATTGTATCCGAACCCAAACTGTTCTAGAAATTACTCCCATGACTCTTTTATATTAGAAAACATCACACTCTTAGATTATTTCAATCTAACATTAATGACTAATTAGACCATATGCTGGAGATTGAAACTTCTTTGCTGGCTGCCACATATATAACACAGATAATTAAGCCATATTTTTCAAATCACATATCAAAATATCACAATTCACATACTTCTCATAGTAGGACAATAGGTTTCCTTTACTCATTACTGTATAGTATAACTTAATTATCACATATGACATAATGGGGATAAAGTTACCCGTTAGCAACTAATATATATAAGGAAAGTGCAGGTGATGATTATTCCTTTTTAAAAACACAATACATTCATGCCCAAAGGTAAGAGCCAAACCCTTATTGTGATCATCAACGAGTTCTCCCATATGCACTAATACGTCTACACACGAATGCGAAGACTCATTAGTCCCCATGGTGCCCCAGAGACACTTTCCATATGCCACATATATAACAAATCATTCAAATAGGGCTCCACACAAAAATTATAAGAGTGCTTACTAACAATGATAAATAAAGGTAAGCCTAACTAAAACGTATTTTACAGTACCATATTTTAACATATTTTCAAAACACCATAGTCATATAAATACATTTCAAAAGCAAATATAAACAAATTTCTCATACATATAACGTTGTGATTCCAGTTTTAAAAATAAAAGGTTCAGTATACTTATTTTTCAGCAATCCAATTAAAAGAAATCATTCACTAAGTTAGCAGTTCAAAATTGTTTTTGTCCACGTTCAATGTGTTTAATTATTGGTATTTGGTAGTCATGTTTTTATTTATTTATTTATTTATTGCAATCTAGCCAACAATGGATGTGGTCAAAAATAATAATACAAATTACACAATATTCTCTAAATTAATAAAAATTTAAAAAAAACCCCAAATTATATAATGATGATTTTTTTTTCTTTTTCTATTTTATGGTGTTGGTCATAAAATATCTTCTCTACTCTCTCTTTTCTCTTTCTTTCTCCCTTAAATTTTTATAATACCAAAATTAAATTTTCACTTACAAATTTTTCCTATTATTCAATAGTTGATTAATTGATGAGATTATATACCAGGTTAGTGTTGTTGAAGTTGATTTTTAAAGGAGATAGAGACAAAGTTGAACAATTATTTTAAGATATGTAAATATTGTTATATCTTTGTAATTTATATATTTTTAGTCAATAAATTTATGATCTTACTTATGAACAAAAAATATTGAAAATATTGTAATAAATTTATGAAAATCGAAACGGCTTGAAAAATATTATTCAGAACTCGTAATTCATGTTGGACCACATAATTTATATTAGACGGTCTAACGTGAATTATGTCCAACATAAATTATATAATTCATGTTGGCTGACCAACATTTAATTAGAAGTAAAAAAATTTTAAAAAATAAACCAACATGGAATACAAACATTGATGCAGGTTCACATGTTTCATGTTCCATGAACCAGGTCCTCATATTGGTGTTTCATGTCGATGCTCATGATTCATGTTGCATGAAACAAGTTTAGGTCCAACATGAATTACGGATATTTTCCCAAACCCTTTCAATTTTCACAAATTTATTTCAATATTTTGACCATTTCTTGTTCATATGTAAGACCCATAAATTTATTTAATATATATATATATAAATCATGTAATTTATGTTGGACATAATTCATATTGGACGGTCCAACATGAGTTATGTCCAACAAGAATTATAAATAATGTAATTCATGTTGGTTCACTACGAGTAAAATGTTTTAATAAAAGAGACCAACATGAAACACCAACATTGGTCCAGGTTCACATGTTTCATGTTGCATGAACTAGGTTCCCATATTGGTGTTCATGTTGGTGTTTTATGTCGATGCTCATGAATCATGTTGCATGAAACAGGTCTTTCTCTCTCCTCTCCTCCCTCTTCACCGATCTTATTCTTTTTCCTTTTCTTCTCTACTTATTTTCTTTGTTCTTTTTTTTCTTCTTTCTTTTTTCTTCTATCAAGAATGGATATATTTTGGGTTTTTTGCTTTCAAACAAGATGAACCTCTCTTTCTCTAGATTTTTATTTCTCTCCCAAGTTATAGGAAAAGTGTTTTTTTTGTTTGTTTTTATTTTTATATATGTGTGGTTATAGATGATTTTTTAGTTGTTAATTGGTTATGAACAAAAAAAAACTATTAGATGTGGTTAAAAACATTCTTTCATGTTGATGGAAGGTTATTTTTAAAATTTTTCCCAGTTAGAATTTCATAATGTTATGAGCAATATAACTTGCTAGTAAAATTTTTCAGCACCTCTGTTATAGAATCGAAAATTCATAAAACATTCAAATACTAATGACTTTTAAACGAAACGAATTTATATAGAACCATTTAAAAGTCTAGTTTATAAAATGTAAAACCAAATTACCAAAATGGTACACATACTCAAACTAAAATTTTCAAAATAAGAGCCGGTCAATCAAACCATACCTATTTTCTAAAAATTAAAACTAAAATCTTATGCTAATATGTCTATAGGATTTCTACTCAATAAAAACACTTAATAGGATTTTATTTATAAAAAAATTTCAGCATGATATAGTGTTATAGTAATGCTGTGAAAGGGTTCAAAATCATATCTTTACATATTGATACTTTTTTCTTTTCTTTTTTAATATAAAGGGTTTAAATCAATTTTAGTCAATTAGCCAATAAAAAAATTATTTTAAACGTTAACTCCCAGTAATTAAACAAAATATATGAAAGGTGTTTTATTGTACTTTAAATGCTTAGAGAAACCAATTATACTAATTCAAATTTGGGTATTACACCTTGGCTAACGAAATTAATGATATCTATAAATCTATTAATCTATAGTTTAATGTTTCATATTACCAAATTCCTAACTCCAATCCCAAATTTTTCCCGAACTAGAACCACCGTCCAATATGATTTAGTGACAAAAGCGCTCATTCAGCCTGACAATAATTCAGGTTTTAGTCACCACCATCGTAAAAAGAATGTTAAAAAAAAAAACCAGAAACAGAAAAAATTGGTAATACGAGAAAAAAAAATGCAGAATTATCCCTGATAATCTAAATATATGTAAAAACGTCACAATTTTTACCTTTGTTTTTTCTGATACAGCTGGACTGGTGGGTGCTTCGGTTTCATTATGAGACGTCGTTGGAGTATCTGATGAAACGAGTGTTGGAGGAGTAGTCCCGATCCTTTATGGATTATCTTATGGAATCCCTTCTTCTTCAGCTCCCTATGGAGTGCTCGGTTGAATCTGGGTTTGTGCCAGTTCATTATGTTTATAAGCCAAGCCAAGAGAAGTTACAGCAAGTACCACTGGGAAAATGGATGCAATACTCGACTTGATTTTGACTCTGAGTATAGACAAATACAAGTAAACGTAGAGAGGGCAAGCTCTATCATGTTTCGATCAAGATCTGTTCTGCTTCCTACGGCAACAAAAGCAGTCACCAAACTGGTTTTACCTTTCCTGCCTCCTACAAGCGGAGTCAACTTTATGACTGCTTAGAGTCAAGCACCTTATCTGTCCTTAGTAAAATTTGGTCCAATATAACCATTAACCGGGGAAGGTCTTTGTCAAAAAACCCAAAAATTAATTAACAATTATTTATTCATTTTTATAATAATCTCTATTCTTCTGTGAATTTTCATTTATAAAAGAAAACGATTACAACTTTTGGTAAATGGCTGAGCCTCTGATTTCTCATTTTTTAATGATGTCTGTAAAGTAAAATAAATGGAAAATTTTCACTTGGAAACCAAGTGTTTTTTTTTTTACAACGTTTTTGTTTATGATTCCATGACTTTTAAATTATCAAAAATCCATATGAATATTTGGAAGAGTTTCTCTATCGACCAAAAAAACTTTTTTAATTCCAAAATCTCTTTTTAATTCATTTTATATCGTTTAGTTACTACTTCATGAGAGTTTTTAAAAGATTAAAAAAATTATTTTACTTATACGGGGAGTAGGCGTTTTTTCAAGTAGATCTTTTCAAACTTTTAAAAATATTAAAATATTTATTATAACCATATTATATTTTATTTATTTTATAAAATCCTTTAACTTAAATCATATCCTTTTAGATAATACTATCATTTCAAATAGTTTTTTCAATTGACAACCAAACATCAAACATTTTTTTCTTTAAAAACTCTATTTGGAGAAACTCTAATTGTTGAATTTTACTTTTAAAATATTTACTTATGAAAATCTATTCGGAGAAGCAATTCTAAAATGACCTTATTATATTTATTATATATATTTTTTTAGCTCAAGTGCTTTAATCTTTATTTTTCAATTTATATTTTTTATTTTTTATTTTTCCAATTATTTTTTTCATTTTTTTAATTTTTAATTTCCATATTTCTTTAATCATATTCCAGTAATATTGATTTAAAAAATGAATAACAAATAACAAATTTAATTAAAAACTATCAATATTGTTAAAATAAAACTATTGGAGGGGACACTTAGGGAAATGATTTGTGTAGAAGCATTTCCCATAAATTAATTATTCATTAGGCTTTTGCTTAATTTCTTGCCTTCTTCCAAGTCTGCGTAGTTTCCACATATGAACAGTTTTTCCCATAAATTTATAATGCTTCAAAATACTCCAAGCCATCAAGATTTAAATTTTTGTATAGCCATGTATCAGGGTTAAAAAAAAAAAAATTAAAAACACTTTTCAAAGACATACGAAGTTTTTTTATTTAAATTATAACATAATTCATAAAGTATTTTGAATTAATGACCATTTTAGAAGTAAGGAATTAAATATCAATATCCATATTAACATCAAACTTCCGAATTTATAAAAATATCATAGATAATATCAATATCGGCTAAATATTACATAAAAATTTGAAAAAACGAAGGATAATTTCTTTTAAAGTTTGATTTTTTTCTTGAAACTTTAGGATGAAATAAACCAATCAATGATGCATCATAATAAACTACTTTTTGTCAATAAATTAACTTAGTTATGAAAAATTATAATATAGATATGTTGTATATACCATGCAACGGTGCTAAATTAATATTTTTTTAAAATTTTGGATGCAACAGTCGAAACCTATATTAGGTCAACAACTGTAGAAAAAGTAGTATGTCTTCATTAGTTTCAGAGGTGAAGACGACTACGACGATGATGACAACAACAACTGTAGAAAAATTAGTATGTCTTCATTAGTTTCAGAGGTGAAGACATCCGTTACAAAAATTCAAAATTCATCTCTGCGGTGCTGTGTCTCGCCAACAAATTGAGTTCTTTGTTGATGACATGCTGGACAGAGGAGATGAAATCTGGCCAACCCTTTCGAAAACAATCGAAAATTCTAATATTTCAGCAATCGTCTTCTCGAAATACTACTCCACATCTAAATGGTGTTTGGCGCGAACTTGTAAAGATTCTTAAATGTAAGGAAACAGACGAAAACATTGTAATACCGATCTTCTACCACATTTATTATTGTCAGTTTGATAATCAATGAAGATGAGTTGGCGGGTGTCTTCACCTCTGAAACTGAGGAAGACTTCATTCTTGAAACTGTATATGGTGGATGGTGGTGGAAGAAGAAGGAGTTGATGATACATTTCCCATAGAGACAGATTTGAGCAGCAAAAATTACAGGACACAACACACAGGAGATTTTTGAGTGTAAAGCTGGATAGTAGTTCAAAATAGATTTGTTTAATATTTATAGGAAAAAGTAAGATAAAAATGAGAAAGCTCTTTTAATCTAGTCAAGTTTCAGATTCAAAACAGGAATCCGAATGAAAATCGAATTCGCCCGCGCGATCTGTTGGTTACATGGCTTGCCGTCCGCATTTGCTCGCGCATTGGCGTGCCCTGCGCCAGGTCTTTCGTCTGGCTGGTGGGACCATTCCGCACGACCTAGAGTTTGCGCCCTAGGTTGCGGCGTTCTCTGCTAGGAACTTCTCCTTGTTGTCATGATGCTTTCTACTACGAAATTCTGTTGAATTGCGAAACGGATCCATTCTTGATTCAAGCTTCACTAAACTCAACAGTCACAAACTGAACCACAGAAAAGATCGACAATCTCCACAAAGTTTCCTCTCAGCTAGTGGTGGGGTGGCCGTGGCTGCAGTGGTTCTTTTTTTGAAGCAGACATAAATGGTTATAGTAAAACCTCATGCTGATAAGAGAAATGACGTGAGAAGAACACCCCAATTACTTTTCCACGTACAGATCGACAACAATTGATATTGTTGCAAGTGCACATTTTTTTACATACTGTGTGTTGGAAATTGGCTCGCATTCCCAAGCGATCCAAACGGAATTTGATAGAGAAAAAGTGGTCCAAACAGGATCCGATTGATGCGAATGAGGCATCGTTCAAGAATGGAGCTTTTGGAAATAGTGTACACGACGTGTGTGGACATGTGGCATGTGCGTGAGAGCAAGTGAGACACGGTTTTCGTGCAGGAAAACATTTGAGTTTGCTTTTAGCTTCAAGCAAGTTGCTTTGCTTCTTTGTATAAACATCCCCGGATATTTGAGATTGCTTTTAGCTTCAAGCAAGTTGCTTTGCTTCTTTGTATAAACATCCCCGGATACACCAAGGAGACACCTGGAAACATTATACGAAAGATCTAAAACTACATCTATTTTTATAAATAAGTTAATTTCAATAAATTAACTAGATAGTTTATGAGACAAAATAAGTAAACTAAATGCATAAGTTCATTTTAAGTAGCAAACCATAAAAATAGCTTTAGAGATAAATAAGCTTATGAGTTCTGAACGTTAGATTGTTTAAGTTATTTTGATGTTTGTATTTTACGTTATATTGAATTTAAATTTACACATGAATTTAGAAAAATCTGCAAACGAGAAGGGAAGGAAGAAGAATTTTGGATGCAAATTAGGAGAGAGAAAATCAAGAGTGAGTTGAGAGATTTATATTACATACTAGCTTTGGGTGAGAGGAAATAATACCAAACCAACAATGTCTTTTGTTGGAGAGAAGAGCCTGAAGGACTGGTCCGTCTTAGGGCTTTGACCTGCAAATGAAAGTGTTGTTAGAAGGGATACTGACACTGTGTCGGTTATCACCCTTCAACGATCAAGTCATAACTTTAATATGAGATGAAACTACACCTAATTATCTCAACTAATTTTTACTAAGCTTAAGAAAGAAGAAAAGTTACATTTTTTATCGCTTTTCTGATTTTTTTTATACTCATTGTGACTACCGTAGCTATTCTGTGCTAGTTCATGACACTTGTCTTTTTGATTTGACAGCTCGAAAGGACATAGGTTCAGTATTAATTCCGATGGGTGTTCGGTAGTTTCCTGTTCAAATTAGCAGATTTTTGACGCAAGGTAGCCTTATGTTATTGGCCGACTTATCTCGAAAAAAGGTGTCTGGTCGCACTATTTTTGTACATATTTTAGGCCCATATTTCCTATTATTTATACAATATTTTCGAGTGAAATTGGTTGTTAATGTGTTTTGTGAGAATTTTGTAAATTAGCATCACTAATTAAGGAATTTAACTTAATGAAAGAGTTTTGGAGCTAAAAGTATCAAAATTGGAGAATTGAAAGTATTGTAATATCGAGCTGTCATGTTTCGAGGGCCGCCAAATACTCCACAGAACGAACTGGGTCATGAGCAACATATTTTTTAAGAGCTCTTGATGTCTACTTTCCAATTCATTTACGGTTCGTGATTTGGAGTTTTTTAGAGGAAGTTATGCTCGTTTTCGAATAGTGCGCAGTCAGCACGCGAACTGCGACCAAGATCCACGGCCGCAACATCCGGTAGCAGCTAAAACGATTTGCTTCATCGAAACTGTGACCAAAAGCTGCGAACAAGCTGGTAGTAGATCCCGATAGCATATTTCAAGCACATATTTAATCAGATTTCGATACAAATTCGTTTTCAGCTCTTTTTCAGTCTATAAATTCATATTTTTTTCATCATAACAAAAAAGAACAAAGAGGGGGGCTCCCAAGCCACCAAAGGGGACCATTCCCCCACCAAATCTCCTTCTCTACCATACACAAATTCTTTCACACACCATTAAAGCCATCTTCCATCAATCATGGATCAAGAAACAATCAAGGAGAAGAAGAATAAAAAGATTGAGAAGCTTTTTGATGATCACCATGAGTTCTTTTTTTCTTAATTCTCTTTTTATTGTTTATTTTTCCATGATGTGTAACTAATCCATAATTAGGGAATCGATCTGAACAACATTTTTTGCTCATGTTAAAGACTATTATTTTTATTCTATTCATGGTTTTGTTTTATTCACGATTTAATTGTTTATTATTTATATTTCTATTGTTGATGAACTAAGATAATCGTTGTTACGTACTAGTTCTGAGTTTTATTAGAATATAAATAATAATTACTTGAGATGTTGAAAACTGGGATAATCGTTGTTACGTGCCAGTTTAAGTTTATATAACTTCTAAATTGGATAATCGTTGTTACGTGCTATTTGGTTATTATATATCTCTTATGAATAATTGATGCATGATTTGTATGTGTATTATAAAATTGTGTGTTGATTCTTAAAATTATTATATCTTAATGGGTTTCTTGTGTTAATTACTGAATTCATGACCTAACGGTAGCGGTGATTAACAACTTATGAATACTTTGTTAAATAATCTGAAAGGCGATGGTCATATATGAATTAAGAACGAATCATGAATTTGAATACATACTTTCATACTATAATTGATGCATGAGTGGATATGTTTGGATTATCGATTACACTCAAACTCTTTTCCTCAATATTTTAATTTAGTTTAAATTACTTTTACGAATTTAAATCAATCTCAAAGACCTTTTAATTTTCAGTTTTAATTAAATTAGAATTAGAGTAGTAGTTAAATCATCAATCTATGTGGGATTGATCCTTGTACTTACTGAAACTATACTAACATATTGATTCGTACACTTACGAGGTATAAAAATAAGTACAGTGCCCCAACATCAGATATCAAAAGAAGCATGGAAATTCACCTTGAAAATTCTCATAGAAGATGCCATCCAAGGAGAAGGAGTGCATACTCGGTGTGAAAGGCGTTGGTAGTTTGGTTTCTATTTTTCCCTTATTATTTGCTTAGATGTTAGATCTTCTTCAATTTATTTCAATTTAGATAAAGCAAAAAATCCCCAAACTGAGTCAGCTGTTCTCCGACAGTCCGGTAAGAAAAATTGGTTAAGTGAATAAAACAAACCATCCCTATGTTTTTCTAAGCATCATAAAATCTTCACCAAATGTAACAATAAATTTCATTTGCCTGAATTTGTCCCTTAAAAAAAATATACATGAAATAATGCTCTACAGCCTCTGTATCATCAGTCTTGTCCTGTTGGAATGCATTCAGACCATCCAACTTTATGCATGTACCAAGATGAACTTTTCTTGAAAGTGGAAATATTGCAGTCAGATGTGAAAAATAATCACATACACACAAAAATCACACATACGCGCGCACACACACCAATGTCTATTTATTGTTTGTGTTGACTGGTTGTGGTTTTTTCCGGAGGAGGCCATTCCGGTTTGGGATGCGAGAATGGGGCTACAAAAATGGATCTAGGTGTTGTGGCTAGGGGGAGGAGTCCGCGGGCTGGGTGTGAATTTTTTTGGAAGAAGTGATGGCAAGTTGGGTATTTTCTGTTCTTTTTGTTTTTTTGGGGAGGTTGCTCCGGTTTTTTGGGAGCACGTAAAAATGGATCTCGTTAGTTTGAGTAGGGGTGGGTACGGTTCGAATCGGTACAGTTTTGGATAAATTCGAGCGGATTCGAAATTTATACGGTTTTTTAAAAATTAAAACTGAACCAAACTAAATAGGAGGACAACCTCGAGCCGAACTAAACCGAAAATATACGGTTCGATTCGATTCAATTCGATTCATATGGTTTTAGGCCTATTGGGCCTAAAATGTGCTTTTGCCATATTTTTAAATTTTAATAAACTGGGCTAGAATAAAGACATGAATTTATCATACGAAAATTAGCTTGATTGCTTCAAAGTTAATTTTAGACATGAATTTTAATATACTGGATAAGAATCCAAGTAATCTGGGCTAGAATCAGGCAAGTTAGCTTCAAAGTTTCAAACCAACAAAGCAAAGAAATAGAAAAACGTAATAAAAAATAAAAAATGGCAACATTGATTGCTTTGGTTAATAATAAAAAAATAAAATAAAATAAAAAACAACATTGCAGAAACAATTGCATTACAAGAATAAAAAAACATTTTACTGTGCTATTTTCAATCACAACAACGTGCCTCAATCGTACAAACATATCCACTATTCTTCACTTCTCTTTTCTTCTTCTTCTTCTCTACTTTCACTTGGCCTCAGTTTAGTTGCTCACTAGTGATCCTCTGCTTTTCATATCTCTGTCTGGTTTTTAACTGTTTTTTGTTTTTTTTTTTTCCTCTTCTTATATAGAACGGGTCAAACGGATCAAATTAGTTTTCGAGGGGCAAAACTAAACTGAATTTTTTTAAATTAAAATTAAACCGAACCGAATACAAACCCTAATAAGGCTAAAATTATGAAAAACTATTCGAATATGGATCTAATATTGTCTCAGCCTGAAGATCGAGCATAAACCACGAATACTTGTCTACCAATCAAAATATGTTGAAAATATTATGAAAAAATTCAGTATGGACAATGCCTATCCATTAAGTACTTCTATGGTTGTTAGATCTTTTGATCCTAAAAAAGATCCATTTCAACCAAAAGAAGATGATGAAAAGATAATTGGTCCTGAAGTACCATATCTTAATGCAATTAGTGTTATGTTATATCTTGTACAATGTATTAGACCTGATATTGTATTTTCAGTAAATTTATTGGCAAGATTCAGTTAAGCACCAACACAAAGATATCGGAATAGGATCAAACATATTTTTCGTTACCTCCGTGGTCCAATAGATTTGAGATTATTTTAACCCTATGACTTTCACATCAGGGCACTTATGATTTCATTTGGAAATTTTTTATTTATTTATTTATTAGCTATTGTTGCCTACTTTGTTTACAAAAAAAAAATAAGAAGCAATTTCGGATATTTGATAAATTAATTATTTTCGATAAATTGAACAACTTATTCCGTTACTGTATCCACCATGAATTGTGGGTATAATCACAACCAACTTTCACAACGAACATTCAATATTCAATTTTAATTGAACAATTTAAAAACTCTTTTTAATTTTTTTATATTTTAATTGTCTTTTTGTTTCATTAAAAAAACTATTTTACTTATATTAAGAAAACCTAAAATTTTAAATTTTTCTAATTAGATCTTTTAAACTTCTAAAAATATTCAAATATCTAATATATTCCTATTAAAGTTAACTTAAAATTATGTTATGAGTGATTTTTCACAATAGATTTGTCATAATATAAGTCCAGTATGGAAACCTAAAAATATGATTAGGGCCCAAGGTATCTATAGGGCCTAACGAACCATTCTTAACAGTTGAGGGTGTTCTTAGTAATGATTGGTAATCGATATATTGAAGATCAACTCGAGCAACCTCTCGGACAGTCAAACAGATAAATTCTAAAGCAACATGATCACAATAAATGTTCAAGTAGTCTTATGCTACTTGTTAAATCAACGCCCATTAGAATACAATCTCAGCCGAAACAGAGCGTATTTATTGCACCTGACAGCATTAAATACATTTGGCTCTAAAGCTAAACGCGCCAATACAATGGCATTAACAGTGATACGACTAGAACCGCCTAGTAGGTCTTTTCCCTCAAATATCGATTCAAGAATGTCATGATTAAGAAAAGAAATAGGCGACCAACCATTGGGGCTTACGTCTAACCATACCTAAATTAAGATATGGCCGAAAAGACATTGATCCCGTATAAATAGAACCAACAAAGAGAAACGGGGTAGCTTTTTCTCCATATTAAAATCTAATACTATGTGATTTTATTGAAGATCTTTTTTTTCCACTAAAACTGACTTGATCATCCGAGTATAATCGCTGATGCAAATCAGGCACTCCATGACGATGTTTATTTGACTGCAGTTTTCGTTGTCCAACCAACTCAGTTCCAAGATCTCATCACAGCTGAGCTCCCAACCATTTCATCATCTTATATGTTGTGTTTGACTACATTGACTACTTGATCCAATTTTTACTGTGAACAAATTATATTTTTTTTTATAATTACTACAAAAATTAAAGTTTTTAAATAATACTTTTTAAACTTAAAATTATATATATTTTTAATAATTTTATTATTTTTAAAAAGTTTTTTTTTAATTGACAATTAAACGAACAATAACATACCTCAATCGTACAAACATATCCACCATTCTTCATTTATCTTTTCTTCTTCTTTTTCTTCTCTACTTTCACTTGGCCTCAGTTTAGTTGCTCACTAGTGATCCTCTGCTTTTCATATCGCTGTCTGGTTTTTAAATGTTTTTTTTTTTCCTCTTGTTCTTCTTCTTTTTTGGATTTTTTTTCTTCTCTTTATATATAACGGGTCAAATGGATCAAATTGGTTTTGGAGGGACAAAATTAAACCGTACCCTTTTTTGACAGGTTTTTTAAATTAAAACTGAATACAAACCCTAATAAGACTAAAATTATGAAAAACTATTCGAATACAGATCTAATATAGTTCTAACTGGTATTTATGTCCACCCCTAACTTTGAGTATGGTTTTTTTGGAGCACCCTCCCATGAAGGTGGATATTCATACCTAGATTTGAATCCTATGATTTTCTTAAAAATTTTCTGGACATCAATCTCCATTACTTTTTATAAATATTTTCTGAATATGGCGGAAATACAATCTCCAGTCTCCACCGTTCATAGGTGGGCCCGTCCATATTTTTATATAATATATTAAAAAAGTATTACGTAACAAATGAATTATTAATTAAAAAAATACTAAATGGCCTGTGCAGTCGTCCACCAACTTTTTTTTTTTTTTTTTTTTCAAAAGAGTCGTCCACCAACTTTGGTTGTTAGGAGGTTGGCATGATGTACAAAGTAAATTATTATTCTTTGAGTGCGGGGCCCGGAAAATTTTGGAAAAGTATTCGGACCATAAGTGGTGCGCCCGGAAATCTTTCAAAAATGTATTCGATTATTCGGATCATTATAAGGGGAAAATCTTGACTATCCTCTGTTGTCTCTAACACTGAGGGTGTGATCAAAGTGCCAAGGCCCCTTGATCACATCATAGCTCTATCCTCTGTAAGTGTTTAGAGTAAAACACAAACATATTCTCAACTAAAACCTCAATATCCACTAAACCATATGCTAGTACCCATAAAAGCATCTATACTTCATTTTCTTCTCGATAAAAGCTTGTCCACCAGACAGTGAGGCACATTTTGAATCCCTTTAAGCTTCTCCCACTCATCACTCCACAGAAGACGTAATCGAGCTGGTTAGATGCGTGGGTCAGAGGGCTTGTAGTTACCTACACACCCATACTCAAGAAATAGATATAGCAAAATAAAGAGCAAGAACCGAGAGACGCACAAACAAACCAAAAACACTCAAGGTCTCCTGCCATGAAAGGAAGAGCGCCACCCAAAAGGAGGAGCTACTTGTACCCTTAGTTTTCTCTCTAGAGAAAACTTAGGGAAAAAAAAGTTTTTCGCAGTATCAAAAAATTGAGAAAATTGCTGCTTTTTTTAATCCAAGAAAACAAGTACAGTGTTAAAGCTCATATCATCATAAAAGACGCCTATTTGCATCAACTTTTTCGTTGTTGAAAAAGTTTGAACCTACACATGCTTTGTTCCCCACATTCAAGGCCTTGAAAACAATAGTTCACGTCAAGTAAAAACCAACTGTGAACCCAATGTTTCACATTAATGATTTAGAAAAAATGCCTGAAACGTGTTTTAACTAAATTGGTTATGCGAGGAAAAAAATATACAGAATTATCACTGACAAGCTAAATATATGTAGAAAGGTCAGAAATTGATACCTGTGTTGTTTATGCTACAGCAGGTGCGGTGGGTACTCTCAATTCTGGAACTCCTTGTTCTTCATCTCCCTGAGGAGTGTTCTGTGTAAGCTGGGATTGTATCCTCATATATATATATATATAAGCCAAGACAACAGCAGCTGCGACAGGGATTACTAAGAAAATGATGTATGCAACTATTTTCTTGATTTCAACTTCAAAAAACGACAGCGCCAAGTGAATAGAGGCCATAATCAACTGGAGAACAGAGAATATGAACTGGATAATGTTTTTATTTCTTTTCACGATCTGTTCTGCTGTTTGTGGCACTGTAAGCCGTGAAAAGAAGAGCTATCAGTGCGAGGATGAAAGACGCAAGCTCCTCTCCAATTCCATTAAATTGATCAAGGCCAATTGATGTCGCCTCCAGCACGAGAAAGGCCAGCATCGTTAGACATGGACGGTCGCACTGCAATTTATAATATTCATGTATAAAATTAGAAGAATTGTAATAATAAAAATAAAATATAGGTTTTTGCAGGGTTGGGTCTATAAAAATAAGATCTCTTCTTATTGCAAGGAATGAATCTGATGTATGACAGGCATTCTTTTATTTTGTTTTATTTTTGTTTTAATGACAATCCGGTTGAACTAAAATCGTAAAAAGACTAATTACCTGCATAATGAGCTGTGTTGACTGAATTGAAGATGTTGAAGGGAGCGTTCGATCGTCTTTTAGATATGAAGCTGAGGCTCTTTGCTTAACAAAATTGGGGCTTTTTTCTTCTACCAATATTTACTGAAAAACCAAAAATGAATTAAGAACAAATCATGAATTAAGAACGAATTATGAATCTAAATAGAGACTTTCATACTATAGTTGATGTATAAGTGAATATGTTTGGATTATTGATTACTCAGTTTTTCTTCCCATTCTTTCACAAATTCAAACTCTTTTCTTCAATATTTTAATTTAATTTAAATTACTTTTACGAATTTAAATCAATCTCAAAAATAAATCATCAATCTATGTGGGATCGATCCTTGTACTTATTGAAGCTATACTAATATATTAATTCATACACTTGCGGGGTATAAAAATAAGTACAGTGCCCCAACATCAGATATCAAAAGAAGCATGGAAGCCCCAACATCAGATATCAAAAGAAGCATGGAAATTCACCTTGAAAATTCTCATAGAAGATGCCATCCAAGGAGAAGGAGTGCATACTCGGTGTGAAAGGCGTTGGCAGTTTGGTTTCTATTTTTCCCTTATTATTTGCTTAGATGTTAGATCTTGATCAATTTATTTCAATTTAGATAAAGCAAAAAATCCCCAAACTGAGTCAGCTGTTCTCCGACAGTACGGCAAGAAAAATTGGTTTCATTAAATATTAAGTGAATAAAACAAACCATCCCTATGTTTTTCTAAGCATCATAAAATCTTCACCAACTGTAACAATAAATTTCATTTGCCTGAATTTGCCCCTTAAAAAAAATAGACATGAAATAATGCTCTGGAGCCTCTGTATTATCAGTCTTGTCCTGTTGGAATGCATTAGACTATCCAACTTTATGCATATACCAAGATGAACTTTTCTTGAATGTGGAAATATTTGCAGTCAGATGAAAAAAATAATCACATACACAGAAAAATCACGTGTACGCGCGCACACACACCAATGTCTATGGTTGTAGGCCGTTCCAGTTTAGGACGCAAAAAATGGGGCTACAAAAATGGATCAAGGTATTGTGGCTAGGGGGGAGGAGTCCGCGGGCTGGGTGTGAATTTTTTTTGGAAGAAGTGATGGCAAGCTGGGTATTTTTTTTTTTTTTTTTTTTGTTGCTCCGGTTTTTTGGGAGCACGTAAAAATGGATCTCAGTAGTTTGAGTACGGTTTTTTAAGAGCACCCTCCCATGAAGCTAGACATCCATACCTAGATTTGAATCCTATGATTTTCTTAAAAATTTTCTGAACATCAATCTCCACTGAATATGGTAGTCGGTAGAAATACATCTCCAGCCTGCACCGTTCATAGGTGGGCCTGTCCATATTTTTATATAATATATTAAAAAAGTATTATTAATTAAAAAAAATACTAAATGGCCTGTGCAGTAGTCCACCAACTTTGGTTGTTAGCAAGTTCTAGTTGTTGATTTATTAAAAGTGCTGGGCCCGGAAATCTTTCAAAAATGTATTCGATTTCCAGCTCGGATCATTACAATCTCAGGTCTATCTTGTGCACAATCTCAGATCTATCTTGTGCGCCGCCCAATATGTACAGGGAACCACTCAAAATTTAATATAAGAAATTAACATTTAAAAAATATAAAGGAATTACACAAATACTGTATAATTACGCTATGATGGAGCTCGTTTGCTCCATGATGGAACTAACAAGCTTCATTTGGAGATGGAGCGTTCACTCCGATGGGCATATCCAGAAAAAAAAAAAAAAAAAAAAAAAAAAAGGAAAAAAAAGAATAGGATGGAGCATATCGCTCCGATGGGCCTCGTCTGTTTCATGATAGAGCATATCACTGATCAAACGTCTCCGGTTAATTATAAAAACTTTATTATTACGAACACATTTACCATGTTCAGTATAGGGATATGCTATTTTACGTACTGCTACATTAATTTATCTCCGACCTACTGCTTATCACCAGTATTCATTATTACACCTTGTGTTTGGTCATAGACCTAATTTATCACATTTACATACTTTTGGTTGTATTGTATATGTTCCAATAGCTCATACTCACATAACTAAAATGGGACCCCAAAAATGTTTAGGGATATATGTTGGTTTTGATTCGCTATCAAATGTCAGATATCTTGAAACTTTACCAGGTAATATTTTTGCCGCACGATTTGCAGATTGTAATTTTGATGAGAAAAATTTTTCATCTCTAGAAAAAGAAAAAATTCTCTTGAAGAGAAGCGAGAATTTTTCTTAGAAAGTTCCAATTTTGATTCATTTAGATTCATATACATCTCAATGTGAGAATGAAGTGCACAAGATAGTGCATCTTCAAAGAATTGTTTATCAGTTACCAGATGTTTTCACTAATGCTACTAGAGTAACAAAATTGTATATATCAGCTGCTAATGTACCAGCCCGGTGATTGTTCCAGAAGAATGATCTAAACAAACGGCAGCAAATGAATCATATGTTACACGCTAGAAGTATGGTAGACCACTTGGATAAAAAAAAAAAACAACTCCGGGGAAAAGAAAAGTAAATTATCAGGATTCTAATACAAATAAAACTCGAGTTATAAATAAATTCACTATCTCTGAATTAACTCCAGTAGAGTTAGATGTTCCTGAAAAGACACAAGTCCCTAAA
Organism: Xanthoceras sorbifolium; assembly: GCA_003430845.1. Classification (NCBI taxonomy): domain Eukaryota; kingdom Viridiplantae; phylum Streptophyta; class Magnoliopsida; order Sapindales; family Sapindaceae; genus Xanthoceras; species Xanthoceras sorbifolium. The sequence continues at coordinate 5,460,129 of CM010615.1, forward strand.
GTGACAAAAGCTCCTAAAGTGGTAGAAATCCCTAAAAATATACAAGAATTTAGAAATAAAGAAATATCCATAAATTATACAAGCGATCCAAACGGAATTTGATAGAGAAAAAGTGGTCCAAACAGGATCCGATTGATGCGAATGAGGCATCGTTCAAGAATGGAGCTTTTGGAAATAGTGTACACGACGTGTGTGGACATGTGGCATGTGCGTGAGAGCAAGTGAGACACGGTTTTCATGCAGGAAAACATTTGAGTTTGCTTTTAGCTTCAAGCAAGTTGCTTTGCTTCTTTGTATAAACATCCCCGGATATTTGAGATTGCTTTTAGCTTCAAGCAAGTTGCTTTGCTTCTTTGTATAAACATCCCTGGATACACCAAGGAGACACCTGGAAACATTATACGAAAGATCTAAAACTACATCTATTTTTATAAATAAGTTCATTTCAATAAATTAACTAGATAGTTTATGAGACAAAATAAGTAAACTAAATGCATAAGTTCATTTTAAGCAGCAAACCACAAAAATAGCTTTAGAGATAAATAAGCTTATGAGTTCTGAACGTTAGATTGTTTAAGTTATTTTGATGTTTGTATTTTACGTTTGAATTTAAGTTTTATTAAACTTAGATGTGTTATATTGAATTTAAATTTACACATGAATTTAGAAAAATCTGCAAACGAGGGAAGAAAGAAGAATTTTGGATGCAAAGGAGAGAGAATCAAGAGTGAATTGAGAGATTTATATTACATACTAGCTTTGGGTGAGAGGAAATAATACCAAACCAACAATGTCTTTTGTTGGAGAGAAGAGACTGGTCCGTTAAAGGGCTTTGACCTGCAAGAGAAAGTGATCTTAGAAGGGATACCGACACTTTATCGGTTATCACCCTCCGTTGATCAAGTTATAACTTTAATATGGGATGAAACTACACCTAATTATCTCAACTAATTTTTACTAGGCTCAAGAGAGAAGAAAAGTTACATTTTTCATCGCTTTTCTAATCTTTTATACTCGTTGTGACTACTATAGCTATTCTGTGCTGGTTCATGACACTTGTCCTTTTGATTTGACAGCTTGAAAGGACATGGGTTCGGTATTAATTCCGATGGGTGTTCAGTAGTTCCCTATTCAGATTCGCAGATTTTTGATGCAAGGTAGCCTTATGTTATTGGCCCACTTGTCTCGAAAAAAGGTGTCTGATCACACTATTTTTGTACATATTTTAGACCCCTATTTCCTATTATTTATGCGATATTTTCGAGTGAAATTGGTTGATAATGTGTTTTGTGAGAATTTTGTAGATTATCATCAATAATTAAGGAATTTAGCTTAATGGAAGAGTTTTGAAGCTAAAAATATCAAAATTGGAGAATTGGAAGAATTGTGATGTCGAGTTGTCATGTTTCGAGGGCGGCAAAATACTCCACAGAATGAACTGGGTTAAGAGCAACATATTTCTGAAAAGCTCTTGATGTCTACTTTCCAATGCATTTTATGGTTCATGATTTAGAGTTTTTTAGAGGAAGTTATGCTCGTTTTCGTAACAGTGCACAGTCAGCCGGCGAACTGCGACCAAGATCCGTGGCCGCAACATCCGGTAGCAGCTAAAACGATTTGCTTCATCGAAACTGTGACCAAAAGCTGCGAGCAAGCTGGTAGCATATCCCGATAGCATATTTCAAGCGCATATTTAATCAAATTTCGACACAAATTTGTCTTCAGATCTTTTTCATCCTATAAATTCTTATTTTTTTGTCATAACAAAAAAGAACGAAGAGGGGGGCTCCCAAGCCACCAAAGGGGACTATTCCCCCGCCAAATCTCCTTCCCTACCATACACAAATTCTTCCATACACCGTTGAAGCCATCTTCCATCAATCATAAATCAAGAAACAATCAAGGAGAAGAAAAACAAGAAGACTGAGAAGCTTTTGGATGAACACCATGAGTTTTTTCTTTCTTAATTATCTTTTTATTGTTTATTTTTCCATGATGTGTAACTAATCCATAATTAGGGAATCGATCTGAAGAACATTAATTTGCTCATGTTAAAGACTATTATTTTTATTATATTCATGGTTTTGTTTTATTCATGATTTAATTGTTTATTTTTTATATTTTTATTGTTGATGAACTAGGATAATCGTTGTTACGTGCTAGTTCTGAGTTTCATTAGAATATAAATAATAATTATTTGAGATTTCGAAAATTGGGATAATCGTTGTTACATGCCAGTTTAAGGTTATATAACTTTTAAATGGGATAATTGTTGTTACGTACTATTTGGTTGTTATATATCTCTAATGAATAATTGATACATAATTTGTATGTTTATCATAAAATTGTGTGTTGATTCTTAAAATTCTTAGATCTTAATGGGTTTCTTATGTTAATTGCTAAATTCATGACCTAACGGTAGCGGTGATTAACAACTTAGGAATACTTGGTTAAATAATCTGAAAGGTGATAACCATATATGAATTTAAAACGAATCCTAAATCTGAATAGATACTTTCATATTATAGTTGATGCATGAGTGAATATGTTTGGATTATCGATTACCTAGTTTCTCTTCCCATTCTTTCACAAACTCAAACTCTTTTCCTCAATGTTTTAATTTAGTTTAAATTACTTTTACAAATTTAAATCAATCTCAAAGACCTTTTAATTTTCAGTTTTAATTAAATTAGAATTAAAGTAGTAGTTAAATCATCAATTTATGTGAGATCAATCCTTGTACTCGCCGAAACTATACTAACATATTGATTCGTATACTTGCCAGGTATAAAAATAAGTACATCAGTGCCCAACATCAGATATCAAAAGAAGCATGGAAATTCACCTTGAAAATTCTCATAGAAGATGCCATCCAAGGCGAAGGAGTGCATACTCGATGTGAAAGGCGTTGATACTCTATTTTTCCCTTATTATTTGCTTAGATGTTAGATCTTGATCAATTTATTTTAATATAGATAAAGCAAAAAATCCCCAAACTGAGTCAGCTGTTCTCCGACAGTCCGGCAAGAAAAATTGGTTTCATTAAATATTAAGAGAATAAAACAAGCGATCCTATGTTTTTCTAAGCATCATAAAATCTTCACCAAATGTAACAATAAATTTCATTTGCCTGAATTTGCCCCTTCAAAAAAATATACATGAAATAATGCTCTAGAGCCTCTGTATCATCAGTCTTGTCCTGTTGGAATGCATTCAGACCATCCAACTTTATGCATATACCAAGATGAACTTTTCTTGAATGTGGAAATATTTGCAGTCAAATGAAAAAAATAATCACATATACACAAAAATCACACATACGCGCACACACAGCATATCTATTCTATTGTTTGTGTTGACTGGTTGTGGTTTTTTCCGGAGGAGGCCGTTCTGGTTTAGGATGCGAAAATGAGGCTACAAAAATGGAGGTGTTGTGGATAGGGGGAGGAGTCCGCGGGCTGGGTGTGAATTTTTTTTTTTTTTTGGAAAAAGTGATGGCAAGCTGGGTATTTATTTTTTATTTTTTTTGGGAGGTTGCTCCGGTTTTTTGGGAGCACGTAAAAATGGATCTCAGTAGTTTGAGTAGGGGTTGGTACGGTTCAAATCGGCACAGTTCTGACAAATTCGAGCCGACTTAAAATTTATACGGTTTTTTAAAAATCAAAACTGAACCAAACCGAAAAAATACAGTTCGATTCGATTCGATTCATACGGTTTTGGACCTATTAGACCTAAAATGGGTTTTTGCCATATTTTTAAATTTTAATACACTCGGCTAGAATAAAGACATGATTTATCATAGGAAAATTAGCTTGATTGCTTCAAAGTTAATTTTAGACATGAATTTTAATATATTGGGCAAGAATCGAAGTAATCTGGGCTAAAATCAGGCAAGTTAGCTTAAAGTTTCAAACCAACAAAGCAAAGAAATAGAAAAATATAATAAAAAATAAACGTCGGTTAATAATAACAAAAAAAAAAACAACAACAACATTGCAGAAACAACTGCATTACAAGAAAACAAAAACATTTTACTCTGCTATTTTCAATCACTACAACATGCCTCAATCGTACAAACATACCCACCATTCTTTACTTTTCTTTTCTTCTTCTTCTCTACTTTCACTTGGCCTTAGCTTAGTTGCTCACTAGTGATCCTCTGCTTTTCATATCTCTGTCTGGTTTTTAACTGTTCTTCTTCTTTTTCTTTTTTTTTTCCTCTTCTTTTTTCTTTAAGGGTTTTTTTTTTTTTCGTTTATATAGGAGGGGTCAAATGGATCAAATCAATATTGGAGGGACGAAACTAAACCGAACTGTTTTTTGACATTTTTTTTAAATTGAAACTGAACCGAATCGAATACAAACTATATACCGATTCAAACTATAAAAAACGATTCGAATACAGATCTAATACGGTTCGATCAGATTTTTATGCACACCCCTAAATTTGAGTATGGTTTTTTTCGAGCACCCTCCCACGAAGGTGGATATCCATACCTAGATTTGAATCCTATGATTTTCTTAAAAAATTTCTGTACATCAATCTCCACCACTTTTTATAAATATTTTCTGAATTTGGTGGAAATATAATGTCCGGTCTCCACCGTTCATAGGTGGGCCCGTCCATATTTTTATATAATATATTAAAAAAGTATTAATGAATTATTAATTAAAAAAATACTAAATGGCCTGTGCAGTAGTCCACCAACTTTTGTTGTTAGCAGGTTGGCGCATTATATATCCACCAATAATGTACAAAGTAAATTATTCTTTGAGTGCTGGGCCCGGCAATTTTTGAAAAAAGTATTCGGACCATAATTGTTCAATAGCCTGCCCAAGTTTTATTAAAAGTGGTGGGCCCGGAAATCTTTCCAGTTCGGATCATTATAAGGAGAAAATCTCAGATATATCATGTGCACCTCCCAATATGTACAGAGAACCACTCAAACTTTAATATAAGAAATTAACATTTAAAAAATATAAGGGAATTACACAAATACTCTTAAAGCTTTGTATAATTACACTAATAAAAAAATGGTTTGACCATATTGATAAAAATCTCACCTAATGTTTGAAAAATATTATACGATATCTATTACCTTCAACTTAAGACCGTTAGACACTAACAGTCAACGGTCAAAGGTATAAAATATCTATATATGTCTAAAATGCCCTTCTTTCATTTTTTTTAAAATAATTATTAATAATTAAATAATTAATACTTCATCTTCTTCAACAAACTCTCATCACTATCTCTAAACTCAATATTTTCCATCACAACAACATCATCTCTAAATTATCAAACATCACCATTTTGTAATTGTTAAACATTACCCAACACATTAATCCACAACAAAAACATTAACAATATCAACCCATAAAATAACTCATCCCCATAAAAAAAATTAAAAAATAAAAACTCATTTCTATCAATATCTAGAAAAAAAATAACAAACCATGGGTGGGATGGAGCTCGTTTGCTCCATGATGGAACTAACAAGCTTCATTTGGAGATGGAGCGTTTGCTCCATCAATATCCAAAAAAAAAAAAAGAATAGGATGGAGCAAATCACTCTGATAGACCTCGTTTGCTTCATGATAAAGCATATCACTTATCAAACGTCTCCAGGTAATTGCGAAAACTTTATTATTACGAACACATTTACCATGTTCTGTATGGGGACATACTATTTTACATACTGCTACATTAATTTGTCTCTGACCTACTGCTTATCACCAGTATTCACCATTACAACTTGTGTTTGGTCATCAACCTAATATATCACATTTACATACATTTGGTTGTATTGTATATGTTCCAATTGTTCATACTCATAGAACTAAAATGGGACCCAAAGACGTTTAGGAATATATGTTGGTTTTGATTCACTATCAATTGTCAGATATCTTGAAACTTTACCGGGTAATATTTTTACCGCACGATTTGTGGATTGTAATTTTGATGAGAAAAATTTTTCATCTCTAGGGGAAAGAAAAAATTCTCTTGAAGAGAAGCGAGAATTTTTCTTAGAAAGTTCCGATTTTGATTCATTTAGATCCATATACATCTCAATGTGAGAATGAAGTGTGCAAGATAGTGCATCTTCAAAGAATTGTTTATCAATTACTAGATGCTTTCACTAATGCTAATAGGGTAACAAAATCGTATATATCAGCTGTTAATGTACCAGCCCGGTGATTGTTCCAGAAGAATGATCTAAACAAAAGCAACAAATGAATCATATGTTACATGCCAGAAGTATGGCAGACCACTTGGATCAAAAGATACAATTCCGAGGAAACGGAAAGTAAATTATCAGGATTCTAATATAAATAAAACTCGAGTTACAAATAAATTCACTATCTCTGAATTAACTCCAGTAGAGTTAGATGTCCCTAAAAAGACACAAGTCCCTAAAGTGACAAAAGCCCCTGAAGTGGTAGAAATCCCTAAAGAGATACAAGAATTTAGAAATGAAGAAATATCCATAAATTATACAAGAAAAATGTGGAATCGTAAAGAAATAATCATCGACGATAAATTTTCATACATAGTAGCTACTAAAATTATTAATGGTGATTACGAACCTCATGGTATTCATGACTGTAGACAAAGGCATGATTGACCTAAATGAAAAAAAGCAATTCAAGCATAATTGAAGTATTTAGCCAAATGTGAAATATTTGGACCTGTAATCTAGATGCCTGAAGATGTCAAACCCATTGAATATAAATGGATTTTTGTACAAAAACGCGCGAGAGATGAGAAAGATCGCAAAATTACAATTAATAAAACAATTCAATTGTGTTTAATTGAGAGTAAAACTTATGAGAAATACTAAGGCTTCGGGGTTCCACCTTCAATTATTTATGCAATATTATTGATTCAATTATTTTCTTAAAACTTACATAAGAATAGACATAGAAAAGATGAATTCGGTTGATGGTGTTCACACATAAGCACAACTAATTTCTTATAGGAAAAATCTCAAGCATAGCCTGTACCTACAGCAACAATTTATCAAGAAATAATTCCATCGAAATTCTAAATAATCTATTGGCTCACCAAAATTATAAAAGCATGGATATTTTTACTAAACAATAGGAAAAGCATGACTGAACCTATGAATAAGATTATATAACACCCATCAACCATTAAAAGAAGCTAAACCAAATATTAAATTGAACAAACCAAAAACCAAATTTATATTGAAATACTTGTCTAAATTGAATCAACAATACACATAAGTAATCTTAGGTTTCTCCCCTCACCTTAGTTAGGAGATTAGTTCTCTATGAAAAGAAATACAAAAATAGATAAAAATGAAGGAAAGGTAGTAGCTTCTCTTCTCCTCTATCCTCTCTCTCCTTTCTCTCTTTCTTGGATGATTTCTTAAATGAAGGAAATGGGGTTCACGGGTACTGTTCATCGGGGCACTGTTCACGAGTACGGTACTGTTCACGATGTCACTGCTTACGAATACGACTGTTGACGTCACTACTGACGTCACTGTTTACAGGCGGCACCGGCTATTGACTGTTCATGATGTACTATTCACGCGTACTGTACTGTTCATCATGCACTATTTATATGTACGGTACTGTTCATCATGCCACATCATCAGGAAACACATGCTCAAAATACATAAGATTTATAGACAATAAACATCACTTTTGAGTACTCATCAGTAGACAAAGGCATGATTGACCTAAATGAAAAAAAGCAATTCAAGTATAATTGAAGTATTTAGCCAAATGTGAAATATTTGGACCTGTAGTCCAGACGCCTGAAGATGTCAAACCTATTGAATATAAATGGATTTTTGTACGAAAACGCGCGAGAGATGAGATCTAGTTTATACTTCTGCGCACAGTGGAGCAGCTAGCTAATCAAGCGATTTTCCACGTGGAATGAATTAAGAAAATAGTAATGAGAAAAATGAAGTCGTGAGATATAAGATACGATTCATAGCACACGATTTCTCGTAGAGTCCTGATATTGATTTTGATGAAATGTATTCGCAAGTGACGGATACTATTACATTTGAATTTTTATTAAGTTTGGTTGTTTAAGAAAAGCTTGAAATGCGTCTAATGGACGTAGTAACTGCTTATCTATATGGTTTACTCGATTCATATATTTATATGAAAATCTCTAAAGGATTAAAAATGCCATAAGCATATAAATCGAGATCTCATAATTTTTATTCGATAAAATTATAAAGATCTCTGTATGAATTAAAACAATCTGGACGGATGTAGTATAACCGTCTTAGTGAATATCTAATTAAAGAATAATATATTAATGATCTTGTATGCTTATGTGTCTTTATAAAGAAATTTGGATTTTGATTTACTATTGTACTAGTATATGTTAATGATATTAATTTAATTAGAACTTCTGAAGAGCTCCTAAAAACTGTTGAATATTTGAAAAGGGAATTTGAAATGAAAGACTTAGTAAAAATAAAATATTGTCTCAGCCTGGAGATCGAGCATAAACCAAACGAATACTTGTCCACCAATCAGAATATATATGTTGAAAAGATTATGAAAAGATTTAGTATGGATAATGCCTATCTATTAAGCACTTTTATGGTTGTTAGATCTTTTGATCCTAAAAAAGATGTATTCTGGCCTAAAGAAGATGATGAAAAGATAATTGGTCCTGAAGTATCATATCTTAATGCAATTAGTGTTCTGTTATATCTTGGACAATGTATTAGATATGATATTGTATTTTCAATAAATGTATTGGTAAGATTTAGTTAAACACCAACACGAAGATATCAGAATGGGATCAAACATATTTTTTTTTGTTATCTTCATAGTGTAATAGATTTGAGATTATTTTAACCCTATGACTTTCACATCAGGATACTTATGATTTCATTTGGAAATTTTTTATTTATTTATTTATTAGCTATTGTTGGAAACTGAAAAGATTGACTTGAGAAGTCACGGAATAACGTTATCCACCATTTAAACGAGAAAGTAGAAGAAAAAGAAAAAAAAGGAAAAAAAATATATACAAAATTAGCCTGCACTTAAAAAATATAAATTCAGGGTACCTATGATTTTATTGCAATATACTAAAGTATTGTTTCAATTTCTTATTTAATTTATAGACTATATTTCAATATGGCATGTGTCCGGAATATACAAGTATATAGTTTGTACTGAATCAATTAACGGTATGATATTAATATGCAATTAATACTAAATTCACGATTTTATTATAATATGGTCAAATATTAGGATACTCTATTGGAATTCGTCAAATTTTTATAATGCTTTAAAAAATTAAAAACACTTTTCAAAGACATACCAAGTTTTTTAATTTAAATTTTAACATAATTCATTAAGAACTTTGGATCAATAATCATTTCAAAAGCAAGAAAGTAAATATCGATATCGATATTGCTATCGGACTTCTGAATGTATAATATCTTAGATAATATGATATTGGCTAGATATTACTTAAAAATTTGAAAAAACAAAGGATACTTTCTTTTAAAATTTGAATTTTTTCTTGAAACCTTAGAACGAAATAAACCAATCAATAATGCATCTTAAACTACTTTTTGTCAATAAACTAACTTAATTATGAAAAAAAAGAGGTCGGTTCTGGTTCAACTGCTGGTTCCCAAATCGGTGGAGGAACCGTAACCGTGGTTCCTCCCCAGTTCATAAACCAGAATCGAAACCGGGACCCCACAGTCCGGTTCCAGTTCCTTTTCAAAGCGAAACGGAACCAACTATTCTAAAATCGGAACTGCAGCCATGACTACTACCCGCAAATTATGGGTAGACGTGTCCAATTTTGCCAGTTCAATACTATTCAATCTCTTCTCTTCTCTGGATAAAAGTGAAGAAACGACAAGAACCAGAAAAAAAGGGGAAAATTTCCCTTGACGTGTTCTCATCAACTTGTTCTTCCACCGCCACCTATTGTAGAAGAGAAGACATCCGTTACAAATTCTCAAGTCATCCATGCGGTGCTCTGTCTCGTCAACAAACTGAGTTCTTTTTGTTGATGACTTGCTGGATAGAGGAGATGAAATCTAGCCAACCATTTCGAAAACAATCGAAAACTCAAATATGTCAGCAGTCGTCTTCTCGAAACACTAGGCCGCATCCAAATGGTATATTTAGAATGCATACATATGGCATTATGATAGAGAAGAATTATTTTTGTCATTTTGAATCTTTTGAATAAGGCTAATGTAAAATGCATCATTGTGTTTTTAGGTTAATAATTTTTAATTTATTGATTGTATAGTTATTATTAGTTAAAAAAAAAAATTGGAAGTGATTGTTCTTTTAAGATAATATTAATGTAAATTGTGTTTTTGTTCCTTTGATTTTATTATTGCGATAATCTGTAAATAATTGAATAACTGTTTTAGTTTAATTTCATTTTGATTTCAATATATTTATACAACCGATATGAAAATGTGTGGCAAGCAAGGGGAATAGAAAATAGTTTCCCCGGAATGAAGCCAATGGCATTTTTTAAATAAAGAGGAAAAAGCAGTGAAAATAATTAGGGAACAGTGAATCCACGAACTTTTATCCGCTTATTCCGCCCCTGTTGCCAACTGATGTGCCCCTGGTTGGCAAGATCTGACCTCTCTTTGGAGAAGTCAAGTTGTTCGCTCGAGAGATAATATTCTTTCTTGTGTTGAATCTTTTGTTTATGCTGAATGGTTTTATAAATTTTTCCTTTGTCAAATAAAAGGAAAAGAAACTTTCTTTTAATGTCTTTTCTGTATGATGGGGTCCATAGATTCAATAGTTTTTTAAAAAGACGTGTTGTTCACGTTGTCGAGGACAAGACTACTCTTTCGGTGATTTGGGATGATCCTTTATCGGATATTATTTTTGATAAAATGTTCAACAACTTTAATATCTTTCTTATACATTTTTAATATACGTGGGGTAAGCGAATAGCGATTTCGGATATCCGATTAATTAATTATTTTTGATAAATTAAATAACTTAGTGGGAAACGAATATTTAATATTCAATTTTAATTTAATTATTTTTGATAAATTGAACCATTTAAAAACACTTTTTAATTTTTTTTTATATTTTAATTGTCCGTCCAGTAGAATTTTTATCCGATTAAAAATACTATTTTACTTTTACTCAAAAAAATCTCAAATTTTAATTTTTTTCAAATAGATCTTTTTAAACTTCTAAAAACATTCAAATATCTAATACATCCCTATTAAAATTATGTTATGAGTGATTTTTCATAATAGGTTTGTCGTATTGTCCAATATGGAAACCTAAAAATATGATTTGTACCCTTTGGATCAATGAACCATTCTTAAAGGCTGAGGGTATTCTCAGTAATGATTGGTGATCGAAATACTGAATATCAGCCCGAACTACCTCTCGGATGAGTCAAACATATAAGTTCTAAAGCAATCTGATCACAATAAATATTCCTACGACCTTCTGTCACTTGTCAAATCAATGCCCATCATAATACAATCTCAGTCGAAACATAGTGCATTTAATGCACCTGACAGCATTAAGTGCATCTGCCTCTAAGGCTAAGCGCGTCAATACAGCGACATTAACAGTGATATGACCAGAGCGGCCTAGTAGGTCTTTTTCCTCAAATATCGATTCAAAAATGTCATAATTAAGAAAAGGAATAGGCAACTGACCATTGGGGCTTACATCTAACCACACCTTAATTAGGACAGGACCGGAATGTAACACCCCCCGACCCGAATCCGCTCGGACCGAATCGGGAAGCGCTACCGTATACGGAAACCAAATTTCAAAACAGGAACTTTAAGTAATGATCCGAATAAAATATTTAAATTATGGTCCAAAAAGATTTTCTGAAAATTTCGCCAGAGTTTCCTCTGTTTTTTTTTTTCTGACTTTCCAAAACCTGTTTTCACAATTCATAAAATCCACACTTCTATAATCGCAAATTAAATTGCGCACCCTTCCATATCCGGTGCGACTTACCAAAACAAATGATATTAAATACTATTAAATATTCAACTTCAAAAACATTAAAATCCAAGGGCCCAAATATTACAAAACATACATAAAAACTAAATACCATTTCAAATATTTACAAAAACATTCTTGTCCATGCATGTCGATATAATACATATAAAACATCAAATGTGTAGTGGGCTACCAAAAATGCAGGAGTGATGTGACTCTGATTACTATCTCAGTAGATTCTACTCTTTCTGATCCTTGTCCCCTTCAACCATTCTTTTACCTGCGTGTGAGAAAACTCAACACGCTAAGCATATAGCTTAGTGGGTGTACAGAAAACTATATTTCCACTTACACTGTAATATCATTTAAATCATCATCAAAAATATACTGGCAAATAAATAATCAATTTGGGGCTCAATTCAAATCAAATACAAATCAAAGCATATATTCACATTAACAACAAGTCAAGTCAAATATTCGTAAATCACTTCCCAATATGAAATATGTTTCAAATCAAATAACATTTCGAATATACAAATCCATCGGAAAACTGAAACACATATCATATTGAAGCAAATATCAATAAATCCATCGAAAATCAGAATAAATATCTTATGAAAACATAATAATACCAAATCCAATAATTTCTCATCTCAAATCATATACAGATCATATCACATTTTTAATTCCATTGCAGGCTCCTGATATACTAAACATATTTTTCGGACTGGATTACAGGCTATACAGATCAGAGATGGATACCAACGGAGGACCCGCTGCATATCCCAGATATAACAGAACAGAGTTGAATACCAACGGAGGACCCGCTGCGTATCCCAGATCAAATTTCCCAACCCGCAAGGGGCGGTACCTCTATCAACATATAGGCGTAGTACTACTCAGAGAACCCAATTGACATGTCAATCTCCTATATCCATATCTATGTCTACATATATCAGAGCCAAATCATTTTTTGAAAATCATATAAGTCATTCAGAACAGAATCGTCAATTATCCAAATCAGTATAAACATTTCCAGAATTTGAATCGCATCAAAATACATATACAAGCAAATTACAAAATCGTTTCTGAAAATATTTCTGAATCCAGAAATCACTTCAAATCACATGTAAAATCACGTGCAATTATATATCATACATCCATAGTAAATCCAAATGCCCCAAATAACTTTTCGAAACATATCGCAAAATCATATATATTTTAATAATATTCTCCGTAATATTACTATAATCAAAACATATCGAAAATCAATTCAGAATAATTTTCGTAAACAATATTACGGATCCAGAATATTTCAAATACATATAATCCAAATCAATAACAATATATATATATATATATATATTCACAATTAATTTATTGTCACAATATATATATATATATATAATTAAAATAATCAAAATCATTACAATTAATATATATATATAACAATATATATATATAATCAAAATCATTACAATTAATATATATATATATAATCAAAATCATTACTAATATATAATTACTTTTATTACCACAATATATATATATATATCTAACAATATATATATATATAATCAAAATCCTTACTTTTATTACCACCATACATATATATATATATATATATATATATAATCAATATCATTATAAATAATATATATTTAACAATATATATACCAAATTATCCCAAAATCAATTTCAAACAACAGATCATAAGCCATATATCCCAAATAAATTAAAATTAATATAATATAACAATTCCGAAAATTTCTGAAAAATCTAAAAAATACAAAAAAAATACCACCAAACCTGAAATATTATTCTGAACACAAAACTCTTCTGGACCAATGCCAATTTCCTTCTCCTTCTTTTTTTTCTTTTTTTTCTCTCTCTTCTTTCTCTCTCCTCTTCTCTCTTCTTTCTTCTTTCTTCTTTCTTCGCCTCTGCTTTGTCTCTATTCTTTTGTTTTTGAGAATGCTGTGCAATTCAATTTTGTTTTTTTTTTTTTAAATAAATTTCCTTGTGTGTAAACACTCACACACATACTCACATACATATATAAATATCTTCCTTCCTAATTACCATATGCTCCCTTGAACTTCTTAAAATTCTCCAATGACACAAATTTATTCATAATCACATTCCGTCTCAATAATTATTCCAAAAATATTCCATACTTATCCAATTACCAAATTGACTTCACCAATATTCAATTGGACTCATTATCATCCAAATACACTATGAAAATAATATACTTTTCATAATTACGGAAAATTTGGGGTGTTACACGGAAAGACATTGATCCCATATAAATAGAACCACCAAAGAGAAACGAGGTAACTTATTCTCTATACTAAAACCTAGTACTATGTGATTTTATTACAAGAAACTGACTTGATCGTCAGAGTGTAATCGTCGACGTAAGGCCGACACTCCTTAACGATCTTTATTTGACTACAGTTTTCTTTGTCCGACTAACTCAGTTCCAAGATCTCATTGCAGTCGAGAACCCTAACACAACAGCTGACCACTTCATCATCTCACATGTCGTGTTTGACTACCGTTGACCACTTGATTCAATTTTTATTATCAACAAATTATATTCTTTTTTATAATTACTACAAAAGTTAAAGTTTTTAATTTTATAATGACTTTTTAACTCAAAATTATATCTTTTTTTGATAATTCTATTATTTCAAAATGTGTTTTTTTCTAATTGATAACTAAACGACGAACGACTTTTCCTTAAAAGCTGTACTTATAAAAATTCTATTTATAAAAATTTTATTTCTAAAATCTCTATTCGGAAAGTTCTTACAAATGACATAGTGGACTATTATATCCACCATAAATGGTGGGTGCAATGACAACCAACTTTGGCAGCCAACATTCAACATTCAACTAAATTAATTGTATTTATAAAAAAAAATTTGTTGGAACATGTTAACATTCAACCTTCAATATTTTTAGAAACAACATTATGTTATTAATGATTCATTTGGAATAATTTTTTCTAATAGAGTTTTTAAAAGTAGAGTTTTTTAAGAAAAAAAAAACAGTTGAGCATATAAAAAAAAAGATACAATTTTAAGTTAAAAAAATATTATTAAATTATTAAATTTGTAATTATTAATTTCTTTGTATTTACTTGTGAAAACTAAGTTACGTAGACACATTAATTTTTAGTGTTGGGAGGGTGATATCAGATATGGGGGAGATTTCTAAAGCTTTTTTCACTTGGTTTGCTCGAGTAATCGGGTAACCAGGTGCATATTATTTTTAAAGGATGCGGGGTCCATGTTGATGTGGACTTATATATGTGATTCGTGCTTCTTCCAGCTAACTTTTCTTTTTGAAAAAACAACATATATAGCTTTCTTTATAGTGAAAGAAGCCAATTCAATATAATTTGGTGATAAACCGCATCTTAAACTACTTTTTGTTAATGAACTAACTTAATTATAAAAAAATTATAGTATAGATATCAAGATATGTTGTATATACCATATGAAACGCTGGTAAATTTATATTTTTTTAAAAATTGTAAAATTATAGTATAATTGAAGGGAAATTGTACTACCCTGCAAATTATGGGTAGACGTGTTCAATTTCCCCAGTTCAATACTATTCAGTCATGAAACTGAGGAAGACTTCAATCATGAGACTCTAGATGGTGGATGGTGGTGGAAGAAGAAGGAGGTGATGAAGAGAAAGAACAGCAAGTAGCAACTTTAAATAAGAAAATATAAGAAAGGGATATTTGCATTTTGCTTTGGTGATGACGAGGAAGAACAGCAAGTAGCAACTTTAAATAAGAAAATATAAGAAAGGGATATTTGCTTTTTTGCTTTGGGAATGACAAGGAAGAACAGCAAGTAGAAACTTTAAATAAGCTTTTTCTCTTATTTTTTTTATTTCGAAACTGTACAGGAGATTTTTAAAACTGATTTATGTGCATACTGAATGTATAAATTGTTAATACACAATCTCTCTTTTTATAGTAAAAAAATATTTATATAAACTAAATTTAACATGCATAGTAAATAGATAATAAGAGAAAAATTAGCAGATAGAATAGCTCTTCCAACCAGGCTATTTATACAAAGTTAATGACCAAATATCATAATAAAAAATAAATTTAAAATTCACTATATTACTTATAAGTTGATAATCCATGAAGATGAGTAGTAAAACCATGGCGGGTGTCTTCACCTCTGAAACTGTAGATGGCGGTGGAAGGAGAAGGAACTGATGATAAATTTTCCATAGAGACAGATTTGAGCAGCAAAAATTGCAGAACACAACACCAGGAGATTTTTGGGTGTGTAGCCGGATTGCACTTTAAAATAGATTTGTTTAACGTTTGATGAATTATACTTTAAATTAATGAATTCCTCTCTTGAGGCTCTGTATCATCAGTGTTGTCCCATTGGAATGCTTTCAGACCATCCAAGTTTATGCATATAGCAAGATGAACCTTTTTTTTAATAATCACATCCAGGAACGTACCCAGAATATTTTGTTAGGGTGGATTTAAACAATACTAAAAAATTTTTACAACTTTTCTTTACAAATTTTTACAACGTTGTTGAGGAGAAGACTATTCTTTTGAAAAAAAAGCAAATATATTACGACTTTTCGGTTATTTCGGATAATTCTTATGATGTGCCATTTGTGAATACATTTTTAATATACGTGGGGTTCACGTTGATGAGGGCTCGAAGCGAATAGCGATTTTGGATATTAGATTAATTAATTATTTTCCATAAATTGAAAAACAAAGTCGGCTACTGTATCTACCATGAACGGTGGGTATAATTACAACCAACCTCAATATTCGATTTTAATTTAATTATTTTTGATAAATTGAACAATTTAAAAAAACTTTTTAATTTTTTTAAATTATATTAACTTAAAATTATTTGATATCCTATTAAAGTCAACTTAAAATTATGTTATGAGTGATTTTTCATAATAAATTTATCGTATTATAAGTCTATTCTTTTGAAAAAAGCAAATATATTACAACTTTTCGGTTAGGATTACCCCTAAAACATTATTTTTGATAAAATGTTCAACAACTTTATATCTTTCTTATGATGATGAGGTCGTTTTTAATAAAATGTTCAACAACTACATTTTTAATATACGTGGGGTTCACGTTGATGAGGACTACTAACTGCGACACGAATAGCCATTTCGGATATTCGATTAATTAATTGTTTTCCATAAATTGAAAATTTTAGTCTGCTACTATATCTACCATGAATGGTGGGTATAATCACAACCAACTTTCCCAACGAATATTTAATATTCAGTTTTAATTTAATTATTTTTGATAAATTGAACAATTTAAAAATTATTTTTAATTTTTTTTATATTTTAATTATTCGTACAGTAGAGTTTTTGTCCGATTAAAAAAGTTATTTTACTTCTATTAAAAAAAATCTCAAATTTTAATTTTTTTCAAATAGATCTTTTTAAACTTCTTAAAACATTTAAATATCTAATATATTCCTATTAAAGTTAACTTAAAATTATGTTATGAGTGATTTTTCATATAGGTTTGTCTTATTATAAGTCCAATATGGAAACCTACAAATATGATTTGGGCCCTTTGGATCAACGAACCATTCTTAAAGGCTGAGGGTGTTCTCAGTAACGATTGGTGATCGAAATACTGAATATTAGGCCGAGCTACCTCTCAGATGAGTCAAACAGATAAGTTCTAAAGCAACCTGATCACAATAAATGTTTCTACAGCCTTCTGTCACTTGTCAAATCAATGCCCATCAGAATACAATCTCATCCGAAACAAAACGCATTT
The DNA here is from genome assembly GCA_003430845.1 of Xanthoceras sorbifolium. Lineage (NCBI taxonomy): Eukaryota > Viridiplantae > Streptophyta > Magnoliopsida > Sapindales > Sapindaceae > Xanthoceras > Xanthoceras sorbifolium. The sequence continues at coordinate 5,477,935 of CM010615.1, forward strand.
AATGCACTTGACAACATTAAATGCATCTACCTCTAAGGTTAAACACATCAATACAGTGGCGTTAACAGTGATACTACCAGAGCCGCCTAGTAGGTCTTTTCCCTTGAATATCGATTTAAGAATGCAATGATTAAGAAAAGAATAGGTGACCGACCATTGTAGCTTACATCTAACCACACCTTAACTAGGACAGGACCGGCAAGACATTGGTCCCATATAAATAGAACCACCAAAGAGAAACGGGGTAACTTTTTCTCTATACTAAAACCTAATACTATGTGATTTTATTACAAGATATTTTTATTCCACTAAAACTGACTTGATCGTCAGAGTGTAATTGCCGACATAAGACCGACGCTCCTTAACGATCTTTATTTGACTGCAGTTTTTTTTGTCCGACCAACTCAGTTCCAATATCTCATTGCAACGAGCACCATAACACAACTACTGATCACTTCATCACCTCACGTGTTGTGTTTGACTATCGTTGACCACTTGATCTAATTTTTACTATAAATAAATTATATTCTTTTTATAATTACTATAAAAGTTAAAGTTTTTAATTTTATAATGCTTTTTTAACTAAAAATTATATCTTTTTTTATAATTTTATTATTTTAAAAAAGTTTTTTTTAATTAATAATCAAACAGCCAATAACTTTTTCTTAAAAGTTGTACTTATGAAAATTCTATTTGTAAAAACTTTACTTTTATAAGTTATACTCAAAAAACTCCTCTAAACGGATCTTTAGTCAACTATTATATCCACCATAAATGGTGGGTGCAATGACAACCGACTTTGGCCGCCAACATTCAACATTCAACTAAATTAATTGTATTTATAAAAAAAGTTGTTGGAACATGCTCAACCTTCAACCTTCAATATTTTTAAAAGCAAACACACAAGTCATTTAACTTGGTGACTTGGATGCGCCGAAAATCTCCAAGCATCCAAGTTTTAAACTTTTGTGGTGTAAATTTATAAATAATTATTTTTTATTATTATTTATAATACCGTAATTGTGTGGGTAGACCTTTCCCCCGTGTGTAGGAGTCGACCCCTCCCGTTACTGGTAGTAGTTGTCCGAATCGTACTTGTATGATTTAATCTCGATTGATTCTGATAGTTCTCTGACACTTCAGGCGTCAGATCTCAAAAAAAAAAAAAAAATTAAAAACAACATTATATTACTAATGATTCATTTGAAATAGTTTTTTTAGTAGAGTTTTCAGAAGTAAAGATTTTTAAGGGAAAAAAAAAACAGTTAACCGTTTAAAAAAAATATAATTTTAAGTTAAAAAATATTATAAAATTATTAAATTTGTAATTATTAATTTCTTTGTATTTACTTGTGAAAACAAGATTACGTAGACACATTAATTTTCAGTGTTGGGAGGGTGATAGTACGAGGGAGATTTCTAAAGCTTTTTTCACTTGGTTTGCTCGAGTAATCGGGTAACCCGGTTACTTGCTTCCTTTGCCACCTGTTGTTCAACCGCAGTGTAGACGAGGACCATGTTGATGTGGACTTATATATATATATATATATATGTGATTTGTGCTTCTTCCAGCTAGCTTTTCTTTTTAAAAAAACCACAGATACAGCTTACCAATCAGTAATGCATCTTAAACTACTTTTTGTCAATAAACTAACTTAAATATGAAAAATAGATATGTTATATATACCATGCAACGCTGGTAAATTTATATTTTTTTTAAAATTGTAAACTTATAGTATAATTGAAGGGGAAATCGTACTACCCCGCAAATTATGGGTAGACGTGTCCAATTTCCCATACTATTCAATTTCTTCTGTGAAGAAACGACAAGAACCTGAAAAAAAGAAAAAATTTCCCTTGACGCGTTTTGTAAAGAAGTAAAGAAAATTGTTGAGCTAAAGTTGAATTCATTTGGGGCCCATTAGTTTGGTAATGTTTCCATTCGAATCCAAAAGAGAAACAGAAAAAGAAAAGAAGGTTTATCTCTTTCTCAACGTCCTTTTCTTCTCTCTGGTAACTTTTTTGCTTCACAAATTAAGTTCTAGTATTTGTTCTCATCAACTTGTTCTTACACCACCACCAATTGTAGAAGAAAGTAGTATGTCTTCATTAGTCTTAGAGATGAAGACATCTGTTACAAATTCAAACTTGCTGGATAAAGGAGATGAAATCTGGCCAACCATTTGGAAAACAATTGAAAACTCGAATATTTCAACAGTCGTCTTTTCGAAACACTACGCCACATACAAATGGTATTTGCGCGAACTCGTAAAGATTCTTAAATGAAGACAAATTTCAAGTTTGATAATACCGGTCTTCTACCACATTTAGTGTCAGTTTGATAATCAATGAAGATGAGTAGTAAAACCAGGGCGGGTGTCTTCACCTCTGAAACAGAGGAAGACTTCATGCTTGAAACTGTAGATGGTGGTGGAAGGAGAAGGAACTGATGAAAAATTTTCCATAGAGACAAATTTGAGCAGCAAAAATTGCAGAACACAACGGAGATTTTTGGGTGTATAGCCGGATTGCACTTTAAAATAGAATATGTATAATGAATAAATAACACTTAATTTATCAAGTTTTTATGAATTACAATCTAAATTAAAATTTATTTAAATTAACACTAAATTCTCCTCTTATTAAATTTAACTATTAAAAAATATACTTAAATTTTACTTTTATTAAATTTAACTGTTAAAAAATATATATGAAATAATATAATCAGTTTTGTCCTATTGGAATGCAGTCAGACAATCCAAGTTTATGCATATACCAAGATTAACTTTTTTTTTAGGGGATTATCAATTTTATCCCTAATTTTTTAAAAATTATCAATTTTTTAAATTAGTTTCGTTTATTAGTATTTTTGGACTCTAATTTTTTAAAAATGTATCATTTTGGTTTCTTTAACTAATTTCCTAACAGTCAAATCTCACAGAATTAGTGACAAGATTAATTTGCCCTTAACTCTATTTAAATGAATCAAAATTATAATTTTAACCTCAATTTTTTTAAAAAATTATTAATATTTAGAAGGGTAATATGGTCATTTCATATTAATATTTAAAAAATAAAATTTAAAATTTTTTAAATGGATCTCCACCGTTCTTCAAAATTGATGGACGGTGGAGATTTTATTAGAATTTTTAAAAAAAAATAAAAAGTAAAAACTATATTAAATTTTAAAAATAAAATTAAAAATAGACTCGCGTGCGACGCAATCTTAAGACCAGCTACGCACGATATAGCCTCATCTGATATCACTATCACGCTAGATGCAACGTCATATAGCGCTCGACATACATCACGTAACACATGATGCTTGAACGATTCAGGTATCTTTTGCCCTTCTTGTCCTTTCCTTTTTAGATTCATTATCTAACTTCGGCGTCAGAGGCTATTTGGCTAACACCGTCTTAGTGTCCCAAGAGCACGAAACTCTTCTTGTTGTTTTGCAGATCGTTATCCCTTCAATCAATCACCGTAGACCGCCAGGTCAACAAACGTAGATTGTAGTATCTACAATTTGGCACCCACCATGAGACACAACTTCATTCGATAAACAAATCAATGATCATAGACATTATGTCATGGCGAAAGAATCAAAACCCATCACGTTTGAAGTACAGCTCGCAGTGTTGATGGAACAGATGAACGAAAACTCAAAACGACTCCGAGCGTTGGAGGCGGAGAATAAGGTTGTTTGTGCTGAGAACAAAGACTTGCAGAACAAGGTCGACACCTTAGCAACGTCGGCTACTCCGCCATTAGGTTTTGGCCACGTGCGTTACAAAGTTAACAACCACGTATCTGCTCCAAGATAGATAACACCCGCGACACTTACCTCCAACGCTCGCAACCCTATCTTTGAACTAAGGTCGAGCGCAATTCACACTTTTGCTCCTAAAGGCGACCAAGCAGCAGAACCAGTCGTGCCTGACACATCAACTGTGATGAATGCTGCCAAGGGATAAATGAACCAAAAAAACTCCCCTAAACAACACAGAAGTCGTTGTCCCCTCTACAATGTCTGTAATCAACATGTACACAACGCCAGCATTACACACGACAGGTATGGTAGGCTCGACCTCCACTTTATCTGACCCCGAACTTGCACGCAGATTTGCAGAAATGGAAGCTTTGTTTCTGGGTTCTTCGTAATTCATTATTTACAAACCTTTGAGAATGAAAAACAGAAATCTTAAAACAGTTAATTACAAAATACCAATATATAACATTTTTACAGATATCTGTATATGCATGCGATCTAAACATATTATACAACAATATATTTTTATATCTACCCAATCTATGTGGTGACTCTGAACTTTTCGATCTACAGGTACCTTCTCTATACTCTTTCTCTACCTCGGTATCCCTGTGACCTACGCGCGATAAAAACCGACGCGCTAAGCATATAGCTTAGTGGGTGTACACTAAACTCAAGTATCAAAATCATAAATAACTTTTCATAATAAAAATATCACAATATGATCATATATAAATATGTTACGATTCAAATCATTTACAGAAATAAAACTGATGAAATCAACTCAAAGCAACACTCATTACGATTTATAATCCATACAAAACCAAATCATAAATTAGTTTATAATCATTTCCTCTCAAAGCAATCTCAATTCTGTTACAATCATTTCAAATTTAATAATGAAATAAACGTATGAAATCGATTTCTAAATTCACTTATAAACATAGCATTCCATTCACCTCAATTCTGGCCCTCTAGAATACCCAATATAATTTTTCAGGACTGAAATATGGGTCTAATCACTGTAGTTTCAATGTGACGTCCGGGGTTGCCCCGCAACAACTGTCACTGATATCTATGTGATTGTTCGAGATTGCCCCGCAACAACAATCACTAATAATAACGGCACAGTACTGCTAAACTAACCCAGCTGGTATACCAACCTCCTATATCCATTTCTATGTCCAAATATCCTAGGGCCATTTCGATACAACATATGCAAATATTAACTGTAATTTACAAATCGACGTTTAACTCAACAAATATAATATTTAAACGATATTATGAAAATATACATATATGATTTCATGGAATTTAAACAATTTAGTCACACAATATTCGGAAACAATTACTTTCAACGGAATCGTCATAATCGAAATTCGATCAAAAATAAAATTATTCAACGGAAAACAATATAAACATATAATCACTAAGTTATTCAAATAAATCTCAGATTCAGATTAAAAATACTTAATACTTTCGTAAATATTTCGAAAACGGGTGTACACCAACCTGGATACCGTTTCCTTTCGACTATCGCGTTTCTAGGTTTTCTTTTTCCTTTTCTTTTCTCTTTCTCTTTTCCTTTTCTCTTCCTCTTCCTCTTCTCTTCCTCTTCTTCTCCTTCTTCTTCTTCTCTCTCTCTTCCTCTTCTTCTTCTCTTCTTTTCTTTCTTTTTCTTTTCTTTCTTTTTCTCTCTCGCTCTCTCTCTTTTTCCCCCCTTTCTGTTTTTCTAGGGATTTCTGCGATGAACTTATTTTTTTTATAATCTTTCGGTCATCGCGACCGTCGTCGCGACCTGTAGTCCCGCTACTAGGTCGCGTTGCTCACTAGAGCAACTCCACCGTCTTCATTGCGATCACCCATCGCGGTACCTTAGTCGCGCTGGTGGTCGCCATGCTCACTGCCCGAATTTCATTTTTTTATCGCGAGCCAGTCAGCGCGATCTGTGGTCGCGGTGACTAGGTCACGTTGCTCACTGCCAGAAATCACCATTTTCATCTCGAGCGACTCATCGCGATCTCTAGTCAAGGTGAGTGGTCGCGGTACTCACTGTCCCAGGTTTTCACTCTTTTCTTCATGTATCATTTCTGGACCGTTCCATCTGGCCCACCTGAAAACCTAGAAATATTTAATTACGTTTTACACCCCTCAACTCACAAATATTTTATCTAAATATTTAAAATTAATTATCCGAAATTTGGGATGTTACATGTCATTTCCTTAAAAATATACTGTTGACCCATTAATAGTTTCAAAGACAAAAATACCCCTAAAATAGTTAAGTTTGACTAACGGTTGACTAAAAGAAGGACCAAATTGATACGTTTCTAGAAAGTTAGTATCCAATGATACCAATAAACGAAACTGATTTAAAAAATTGATAATTTCCCAAAAGTTAGGAACCAAAATGAAAATCCCTTTTTTTTTTAATATGGAAATATTTAGAGTCAGGTGAAAAAAATAATCACATTCAAACAAAAATCACACATGCATACGCACGCACACATTAATGTCTATTTTATGGGACTACGAAAATGGATCTAGGTGTTGTGGTCAAGGGCGGAGCTACATAAGGCCTTGTGGGGTCTCAAGCCCCCACTGGGCTAAAAAAAATTTATTGAAATTTTTTTATTGGATTCAAAAGGGTAAACTTGATTTCTGTGACAACCGATTGGATTCAGTAAAACTTTATTGATTTTTTATACTAGTATTAATAAATGAGTGTATTATTATTGCTAAACTTGATTACATAAGGCCTTGTGGGATCTCAACCGAAATGCAGAGGTAGGCTTGGTATCAAGCAAACTAAACTTATGAATCAGACTTTACTTGCCAAGGCCGGGTGGAGAATTTTGAAGCATGATCAGGGTGTTTGGTGTAAACTGCTTAGAAACAAGTACCTTACCAAATCCTTGATTGCTGATGGTGGTGGCAGAAGCATGCGGCTTGTTCTAATGTGTGGAAAGGTATCCAGCATGGGGCTAGCCTAGTTGCTAAAGGCATTAAATGGAGGTTTGGTAATGGCCATTCTATCATGTTTTGGTCTGATGTTTGGGTTGAGTCGTTGGGTCCTCTTCGTGATTATGCTATTGTTGATGTGTGTGATAACATTGTTTATTCCACTGTTAGTTCGTTTATTGTTGATAACAGATGGGACATCGAGAGACTTGCTGCTGTTCTTCCTTGGCAGGTAGTGCACCGGATCGCAGGTATTTTCATTAGCTCTGATATGAATGTGGTTGATAGTGTGATTTAGGGCTATGATGGGCAGGGTGAGTTTTCTGTTAAGTCTGCCTATAATAACTTATTGTTGGATGATGTTAATTTATGGGACTGGAGATTCGTGTGGAAGTTGAAGTTGCCGCCTAAAATTCATTTGTTTTTGTGGTTTTTATTACATGGGAAAATCCTTACCAAAAAACATGGACTGTTAGAGGTATGGCGGTTGATGAGATTTGCCCGAGATGCTGTGTTGGTGTGGAGGACAGTGACCATCTTTTGCGGGGTTGCGTAGTGTCTATGAATATTTGGGAGAAGTTGCGGCAGGGCTGTACTAGGAGTGTTAATTTTAGGAGTGACTTTGGTTCTTGGTTACGTTCTAATCTTCCAAACTCTAAGCCTAGATATGCCGGTATGCCTAGTTACCTACTGTTTGCTATTTTTGTATGGTACATTTGGAAATGGAGGTGCAGTAGAGTTTTTGACGCTGATTTTTAGATGTCGTTGGGGCCCCATATCCCCATTTTTAATTATGCTTTGGCTTGGTGGAAGGATAACTATATGCAGGCTGACATCAAAAACTCTATTTCCTTACTTTCTTGGACTCCTCTTCCGATTGGTTGGCTCAAGGTCAACGTGGATGGAAGTGCTGGTAATGACATCATTTCTGTTGGGGGTGTTATCAGAGATCATGAGAGGAACTGGGTGAGGGGTTTTTCCATGAATATTGGGGGTGGTTCGATCTTGGAGGCGGAGTTGTGGGGTATTTTGGAGGGTTTAAAAATGGTTAGTACTTTTAGTCCCATTAACTTTGTTCTCCTCTCTGATTCTGCTGATGCGATTGGGTTAGTGAACAGGGAAGTCAATGCCTCCCACCCGTTACTCCATATTATTCAAGAGTGCAAGAAGCTGCTGGACAGCCGCCCCTTATGCATTGCCGCTCACTGTTTTCGGGAGGAAAATGGCATTGCTGATGGCCTTGCCAATCTTGGTCATGTGCTAGATAGAGACACTACTACTTTTGAGGAGCCTCCTACTTCTGTCTTCAATCTTTTTCAAGATAATTGTGCTGGTGTTATTGTAGCTATGACGAGTTTTGGTCCTTAGTTTTTGCTTTGCTTTGTTTCTCTGGGCTTTGCCCTCCTCTGTATTAAAAAAAAAACTTGATTTTTTATTTTATTGGAAACTAATAATCCCAAAGCTTCCCAAATTTAAAACTTGAAAACTAAGTTTCAAATTTTCTTTTTTTTTTATTCCCTTTTTAATAGTAAAAGATTTTTATTTCTATGATTTTGTCTTCTACGGTTCTACATATTACTAAGATTATGTTTCTTATTTAGTTTTTTACAGTTTTACGATTTTATTTCTTTTTCAATAGTAAATGATTTTTTTATTCACTCTGCGTTCTTCGTTCTTCCAGACTTTCAGTAGAGCGCCACTCAATAAAGTTATTATTTTAATTTAACTTATATTAATAGTTTTAAAGTATTTTGTCTCTAATTCTTATACGTGTTCCACTAATTATCCTTAATTTTATTTATTTACTTTTTAAAATCAATTTCATTCTTTCTACATAATCTTACATTTATTCAAATGACATAATTTTATTTTCTATATATGGATAGATATTTGACCAAGCCATTGAAATCAACAACTCGAAAAATAGATAATGGTAGTTCAAAGAAAAGAAAAGTAGATTTTGACTTGTCCAATCTTCCTACATATCCTGGATTATGACCTCCAATTTCTGATTATCATTCTAATATTCGAGATAAAGTTAGAAGAACATATATACAAAGTATTGATAACGAAGCTATTATACAATGGTTTCAAAAAATAAAACTGCATCGCGAGCAATTATAAATTTATCAACAATTATGAATAATATGAAAGTTTTAATTTTTTTTAGGGTAATTTATAGTTGCTCCCCTGACGTTTGACATATTAGACGTTTTCCCCCCTGTGTTTTCAGTAATAGACATTGTCCCCCTTATCATTAAAAAATTAATTTTTTAACAATAAAAAGTTGCATAAAGACCAAAATACCCTTGTATTATTAATTGAAAGAAAGAAAAATACACATTTACCCCTAAAAATGTTTAAATAAAAATTAAAAGGTGAGTCAAATAAATAAATAACTAAAAAAATTATATTAAAACTTATTTAATAAATATTTAAAATTAAACTATAAAAATCTAATCATCTCCTCTCTTTTTTTTTTTGGAAAGGAAAAATAATTATCTCCTCTCTATTATCATTATCACCATATAAATATAATATTCTCTCTTCTACTCCACCATCAACTCAAACACAATATATTTTTTTTAATTTATTTTCTTATCAACGACTCAAACATAATTCAAATTTTAACACCCAAAAACTACCCACCAAAATTGAATATGTTTTTTTTTTCACTTTTTCAATTTTTTTTAATCAACTCTCAAAGCCAAATACCCACCAAAACCACATCCAAACAAACTCACTACTATCCCACCACCCAATCTGTATTTTCCCCTTCCATTAGAGAGAGAGAAGAGTTTTCATAATTTAGAGATAAAGATATTGAAATTATAGAGAGAAATGAATGAAGAAAATGAAAAAAAAAAAAAAAAAAAGAGGGGGAGTGAGACGAAGAGAGAAGATGGAGGGGGAGAGAAAGTGAAATAAATAGTGGAAGAGAAAGTAAAATCAACAGTGGAAAGTGGTTTTTTTTTATTATTTTAATTTATTATTTAACTATTTTAATAAAGATTTTTTATCTCATTTCATTTATTCATTTACTAATTTACCCTTAAAATTTAAGGGTTAACCAACTTTTTAAATAGTTTGATAATAGTATGGGAAAAAATGTCTATTACTGAAAATATAGGGAAAAATACGTCTAATATGTTAAACGTTAGGGGAACAATATAAATTACCTATTTTTTTATTATATTATTTTTATTATTACTATTGTTATTATATATATTTTATAATATAATATATTTGAACTGAGTTCTCGTTGAAAGAACTTAAGAGCCAGGACTTGTGGCTAGGGAGAGGAGTCCGCGGGCTGGGCGTGAATTTTTTTAGAAGAAGTGGTGGCAGGCTGGGTACTTTTTTTTTTTTTTTTTGGGAGGTTACCCCGGTGTAGAATGTGAAAATGGATCTCTGTGATTTGAGTATGGTTCTTTTGGAGCACGTAAAAAAAGGATCTCGGTGGTTTGAGTCTGGTTTTTTTTTTTAAGAGCACCCTCCCATGATGGTGGATATGAGGATATCCATACCTAGATTTGAAACCTAAGATTTTCATAAAAATTTTCTGGATATCAATCTCCACCACTTTTTATAAATATTTTCTGAATAGGGTGGAAATACAATCTCCAGTCTACACTACAGTTTATAGGTGGGCCCGTCCATATTTTTATATAATATATTATAAACGTAATTAAAAAATAGTAAATGGCCTGTGCAGGCATGTGTTAGCAGGTTGGCATTGCATATCCGCCGACCGCCATTATGTACAAAAGTAAATTATTCTTCGAGTGCTGGGCCCGGCAATTTTTGAAAAACGACATAATTGTACAATAGCCTGCCAAGTTCCACCAAGTTATTGATTTATTAAAAGTGATGGGCCCCGCAATCTTTCAAAATCAAAAATGTATTCGATTTCGAGTTCGGAGGTTCGGACCATTATAAGATTTAAGGGGAGATAGGATTAGATTGGATTAGATTAGACTGAACTAATTAATACTGTGATATATTTAATATGTATAAATATAATTAAAAATAATATTGTTCCTTATTTGTTGTAGAATGAGATGAGATAAAATTAAATTTTTAATTATATTAATTTCATATAAAATAAAATTATTTTAAATATTATATAATTAAATTAAAATAATTTTATTTTTATTGATATTAAAATATTTTTTTAAAAATATTTTAATATTAAAAAAAGAAAAAAAAATTAATATTTTTTATTAGTACAGTACGAATTGAATTATAAATAATATTATCTCTTATTTAATGTAATATCAAATTAAAAAAATATTAAAAGTTAAATTATTTTAATTAAATATAATTATTTTAATAATAATTTAAAAAATAAAAAAAAATTTATACAAATGAAATTAAATCAAACAAGCAGTTCAGATAACTACTCTGAGAAATAAATTTATCTATATAATTATATTTTTATTGACAACAATAAAAATATATATTCAGATAACTAATTGGCTATACATGAATTTAAAACTCGGTGATTTTGAGAATTTTGAGTCGACCATTAACTAAATGTAACTTATGAATTTAGAACATGTGTTAAGAAGGCAATAAAGCAGAAAAGAAAGGAGCAATAAAGCACCAACATGATGACATAACAAAAAGACATTGCTTTTTTGATCTGCTATATTTTTAATAGCAGTTGAAAACTCTTACAAGAGAATGAAAACGAAAAAGGAAAGTATAAATAGTTCTTTCTGCCCTTTTACAATCTTCCAGTCACAGCTAGAGTTAATTAACTGGAAACTAGAGCCCGACATTCAAGTACACAAGGTCGAATAATTAGAAAACTAGTAAAATTTTATTAACAAATTGTTGGTCCACCCCATGTGGAATAAAGCATGAGATGCTCATCTCATGTGAAATAAAGAATGAAGCACATGAACTCTAGGTGTAAATGCTTCTTTCATGGTGGATCAACATAATTGTGTTTGATTCTTTCTACAAATCCTCACCTATAAATAGGTGAGCTCTTAGAACAATCAATCAAGCAAAGCAAAGCAAAAACACAACAATTGAGAGAGTGTGTGTGTGTTGAGAGATCCTCAGAGAAAAATAGAGAGAGTTTTCTGAGAGAGAAATTGTGAGCCAATTTGTGAGGTTCTATCCACAAATTGAAGTTACATTGTTATTGTAATTTGTGAGAGATCCACCCAAGGGTGAAGTTTGAAATCCCATTATTATTATAGTGGAGTTGTTAAGCGGCCTACGGGTCCCGTGGTTTTTACCTTCATTTTCTGGAGGGTTTTCCACGCTAAAATTGTTGGAGTTATTTTTACTCTATTTGGTTTGGGAAATTATCCTGGGGCCGTAAAATTTATTATTTTACAAACACATTTTTCCCAACAAAGTGGTATCAGAGACTGTATCAGATTCTCTAGAAAATTCTTAGTATGCTCTGTGGTTGCAGTATTATCTGATCTTCCACATCAGAAAAGAATTATTCTTGAGTTTACTGATTTTTTTTATTGCTGGAAGTGTGGTGGTGTGGAAAGTGCATGTCTAGGAAAGATTCTGGCTAGGAAAGATTTGGTATTTAAGTGTGTCCGTTGTGACCCACCTCTCTTTCCTGGGAACTTACCTGGTGTACTGTTCACGACCACGTGCACTATTCACGCATACGAAGTACTATTCACGAAGTACTATTCATCGCTGAAAAATATCAAACTCGGCGAAACTTGTTGACTAATGATCCAAATGGAGGAGAGCACAGGCAACATGATCAAGTTAACTGCATTTAATTATGCAGTATGGAAGCCAAAGATAGAGGATCTTTTATACATTAAAGATCTGTGGAAGCCGATTGTAATGCTGAAGGAGGAAGCAGTGACTACAGCTTCGACGGATGCCAAGACATCCAGCACTTCGATGTCCACATCAGACGTTGAGTGGACTGTGCTAAACCGAAAATGTGCTGCTCAAATCAGACAATGGATCGACAGAAGCATTTTCCAAAACTTTGCTAATGAACACGATGCTTACGTTCTTTGGCAAAAGTTGGAGAAAATGTATGCAAGGACAACCGCACAGAATAAAGCTAATCTGATGCGACGATTAGTTAACTTGAAGTATAAAGATGGAAACAGCGTGTCAGAACACATGAGCGAGTTCCAAGGCATCGTAGATCAACTCAACTCTATGAAAATGACTGTAGATGACGAGTTGCAAGCATTGTTGATGCTGAGTTCTCTACCAAAAAGCTGGGACACTCTGGTTGTGTCAGTTAGTAACTCTGCTCCTGACGGCAAACTTACCATGGATATGGTAAAAGACAGAATGCTCAACGAAGAGTCTCGACGAAAAGACGAAGGGCATACCCCTGAAAATGAAGCACTTGTTACGGAGAAACAAGGCAAGCAAGAATGGAGGGGAAGGAGTAAAAATCCCCATAACCAAAGTCAGCAAAGAGGACGGTCAAAGTCCCGATCAAGGCATGACAATAAGTGTCACCACTGTGGTAAGCTCGGACATTTCATTCGAGAATGTCGAAAGTTAAAGGCGGAGCGAACCAGAAATCAGGATGCACAAACCCGAACAAATGACACCGCAACAGTCACCGAAGAAGTTGTCGTTGTTCAAGCTGAGGATTATATCAATCTTGCAAGTCAAGATTCTACATGGGTAGTTGACTCAGGTGCATCATACCATGTCACTTCACGACTGGAGTTCTTCTCAACCTACACTCATGGTGATTTCGGACGAGTGAGGATGGGAAATGATGATGTCTCCAAAATTATCGGCATCGGAAATATCCATTTAGAAACTAACCTTGGATGCAGGCTAGTTTTGAAAGATGTGAGGCATGTTCCTGATATCCGCCTCAATCTGATCTCCACCGGAATACTTGATGACGATGGTTACAGCAATTATTTTGGTGAAGGAAAATGGAAGCTTACCAAAGGCAATTTGGTAATAGCAAAAGGCAAGAAAGATACATCCCTCTACCACACAGAAGCCAAGCTATGTAGAGGAGAAGTAAACACCACCAGGAAAGAAGTTCCCACCGAGCTATGGCATAAGCGGCTTGGCCACATGAGTGAAAAGGGTCTCAGTATTCTTTCCAAGAAGGAGCTTTTGCCAGGAATGAAAGGTACATCATTGCCTACTTGTGTTGATTGTATTATGGGAAAACAACATAGAGTTGCATTTCGTAGTTCTCCACCATCTAGAAAGGCGAATATTCTAGATTTAATACACACAGATGTATGTTCAATGAGTTATAAGTCACTAGGAGGTGCTACTTATTTTGTGAGTTTCATTGATGACCATTCTAGAAAAGTATGGACCTTTGCTTTGAAAACTAAAGATCAAGTGCAGGAAGTTTTCAAGCAGTTTCATGTAAAAGTTGAACGAGAAACTGGCAGACGTTTGAAGTGTGTACGTGCAGACAATGGCGGTGAGTACCGCGGACCATTCGAGGAGTACTGCAGAAGTTTCGGCATCAGGCTGGAAAAATCAGTACCAAAAACACCTCAACATAACGGTGTTGCAGAGAGGATGAACAGAACCATTTGTGAAAGGGTCAGATGTATGCTCTCAAATGCAAAACTGCCAAACTCCTTTTGGGGGGAGGCAATGAGAACCGCAGTCGACTTAATCAACCTTTCTCCATCAGTTCCGTTGAATTATGACGTACCAGAAAGAGTTTGGACGGGGAAAGACGTTTCTTACAAACACTTGAAAGTATTTGGCTGCAGAGCATTTGTCCACATCCCAAAAGACGAGAGGTCCAAGCTGGATGGAAAAGCAAAACAGTGTATCTTTGTGGGACATGCCCATGAAGAATTCGGCTACAGACTTTGGGATCCTGTTAACAAAAGGATCATCAGAAGTAGAGACGTGGTGTTTCTTGAAGATCAGACGATCGAGGATTTCGAGAAACCCGAAAAGCCACAGTCAGATGAAATTCCAGTTAATCTGGAACCAGTCTCTCCACCAACAAATTCTGATGAAGGGGGAGCAACACCAGATACTGATGATGTTCATCCACCAGCTCGCAGTCCAGAACAAGAACAAGTCCAGCCAGAAGTACAGTTAAGGAGGTCCACTAGAGAGCGACAACCAAGTCGTAAATATTCTCCTAATGAGTATGTGATGCTCACTGACGGGGGAGAACCAGAGAGCTATGATGAAGCTATTACTGACCAGCACAAGATGGAGTGGTTAAAAGCCATGCAGGAAGAAATGAAATCCCTACATGAGAACCACACATTTGACTTGGTGAAATTACCACAGGGAAGGAAAGCTCTCAAGAACAAATGGGTGTACAAAATCAAAAGTGAAGAAGGCAACTCACAACCACGTTACAAAGCAAGACTGGTTGTGAAAGGATTCGGGCAGAAGAAGGGTGTTGATTTTGAAGAAATATTCTCACCAGTGGTAAAAATGTCTTCAATCCGAGTTGTTCTTGGCTTGGCAGCTAGTCTCAATCTGGAGGTTGAACAACTTGACGTAAAAACCGCATTCTTACATGGTGATCTTGACGAGGAGATCTACATGGAGCAGCCTGAAGGTTTCCAAGTCAAAGGGAAAGAGAAATCAGTATGCAGACTAAAGAAGAGTTTGTACGGTCTGAAACAGGCACCAAGGCAATGGTACAAAAAGTTTGACTCGTTCATGGAGAAAAATGAGTACAACAGAACGACGGCTGATCACTGCGTCTTCATCAAGAAATTCTCTGATGGTGATTTTATCATTCTTTTGCTTTATGTTGATGACATGTTAATTGTTGGCCAAGATATCGGCAAAATTAACAGGTTGAAGAAAGAGTTGAGCAAGTCCTTTGCAATGAAGGATTTAGGACCCGCTAAGCAGATTCTTGGCATGAGGATTACCCGCAACAGACAAAATCGAAGAATCTGGCTATCTCAAGAACGGTATGTTGAAAAGGTTCTTGAAAGATTCAACATGAGCAAAGCCAAATCTGTTAGTTCTCCACTTGCAAGCCACTTCAAGCTTAATGCAAGTCAGTGTCCTTCTAGCGAGGAAGAGAAATCAGAAATGAGCAAAGTGCCTTATGCATCGGCGGTTGGCAGTCTAATGTACGCTATGGTATGCACCAGACCAGACATTGCTCATGCTGTTGGCGTTGTGAGCCGATTCCTATCTAATCCTGGAAAGGAACATTGGACAGCAGTCAAATGGATACTCAGGTATCTCAGAGGTACTTCCAGTCATTGTTTATGTTTTGGTAATAGTAAACCTGTATTAGAAGGATATACAGATTCAGATATGGCTGGTGACGTGGATACAAGAAAGTCTATATCCGGGTACCTAATAACATTTGCAGGGGGAGCTGTCTCATGGCAATCACGGTTACAAAAATGTATTGCCTTAAGCACCACAGAAGCAGAGTACATCGCAATTACTGAGGGTTGTAAGGAGATGCTGTGGATGGAAAAGTTCCTACAAGAGTTGGATCAGAAACAGGAAAGCTATGTTCTCTATTGCGACAGTCAGAGCGCAATTCACCTCAGTAAGAACCAAACCTTTCACTCAAGGTCCAAGCACATCGACGTAAGGTATCACTGGATTCGTGATGTGTTGGAAAATAAACTGTTACAAGTTGAGAAGATTCATACCAATGACAACGGCGCAGATATGATGACGAAAAATCTGCCTAGAGAAAAGCTTGCTATATGTAGAGAGATTGCTGGTATGGAGGAACCCTGCTTCACATGAAGTGGAGGGGGAGATTTGTTGGTCCACCTCATGTGGAATAAAGCATGAGATGCTCATCTCATGTGAAATAAAGAATGAAGCACATGAACTCTAGGTGTAAATGCTTCTTTCATGGTGGATCAACATAATTGTGTTTGATTCTTTCTACAAATCCTCACCTATAAATAGGTGAGCTCTTAGAACAATCAATCAAGCAAAGCAAAGCAAAAACACAACAATTGAGAGAGTGTGTGTGTGTTGAGAGATCCTCAGAGAAAAATAGAGAGAGTTTTCTGAGAGAGAAATTGTGAGCCAATTTGTGAGGTTCTATCCACAAATTGAAGTTACATTGTTATTGTAATTTGTGAGAGATCCACCCAAGGGTGAAGTTTGAAATCCCATTATTATTATAGTGGAGTTGTTAAGCGGCCTACGGGTCCCGTGGTTTTTACCTTCATTTTCTGGAGGGTTTTCCACGCTAAAATTGTTGGAGTTATTTTTACTCTATTTGGTTTGGGAAATTATCCTGGGGCCGTAAAATTTATTATTTTACAAACACATTTTTCCCAACACAAATATTTACACTTGCTGTCGTTGACCCACCGGATTTGGTGCTTGGGTTCTCATTCTCTCGAGAATCGGTGGTCTCGTTATAGTGATAACGACACGGTTGCTCTCACCATCTAGAACTGGATTCACACTTCCTCTATGAAGCAAATTGTGGGGTGGTTTCGCATGATCATCAGGCGTGACAGTCGCTTCCTTCTTCTAGAAATGTGCTAGGTTGGACAATTCATGCAACGCTTCAGAGATTTTTTCCACGCAACTAACGATTTCAATCAGTATTGAAGCAACTGTGGCAGATGGCAGGATTGCTTGTATGTCTACAATATTTTTTAATGAGGCTGATTCGAGTACAATCTTTAGGTCATTGGCGGCACTATTGGAGCTCTCCACGTAAGCATTGGCTGGAAACGGCTCCGACATGGTTTTGATAGACGAGGCCAATGCTTTCAATGCCTTGCCTGATTCACAAATTACAACTCATTTTTACGCATACTTCTTGGATTTTACCTTGGAATTCTGGTGGTACCTGAAACAGCAATACTAATAATAATAATAATAATATTAAGGGCTACTTACACAAACATCCCTGATTTTAGGTATAATTACATGGATAAACAAGATATAGGTATATCAATACAAACCTCTCCTAACGTTTGAAAAATACTGCACGGACATCCCCTGCCGTCAACTGGAAACCGTTAGTGTCTAACGGTCAATGGTACAAAAAGTCTAAAATGCCAGCCCTTAATTAAAATAAATTTTTATTATATTATATTAATTTAATAATTTATTAAAAAAATTTAAAAAAAAACAATGGACCAGATGAGATTTGGTCCATTGGATGGAGATAAAAATATCTCCATCATCTAGTCTATTGCCAAAAAAAATAAAAATAAAAATAAAAAATAAAAACGATGGTTACCTTCGTGGTACAATAGACTGTAATTTCAGAAATTCAAATACATAAAGAAATTCAGAAAGTCAGATACATATATAAATAAATCATAAAACTTAAATAGAGAATGTCAGAAATATATATATATATATATATATATATATATATATATATATATATATAATGAACGTGGTATTTCAAAAGTTTTTGGGTTTCCGTTTCGCTATCATTTCTTTATTTTTCATAACATTTTCTAACTATCAATTTTCACTTGGGCCCTTGATACACATAAAAGGGTGTACAGGACTGGATTACGGGTTTTTCAGTCGCGTTTCCTATCTCATATGAAATGGTATCCCTCTATATAAACAGTCGGTTTCCCATTTCACGAAGAAATGGTATCCGAATATTCTCACAGTCGGTTTCCCATTTCACAAGGAAATGGTATCCGTGATAAACAGTCGGTTTCCCATTTCACGAGGAAATGGTATCCGTATAATCCACAATCAGAGGCATTATAAATCACGGTGTAGTACTGCCATAAATTCACCTAATTGACATATCAATCTTCTATATCCATATATCCTTATACATATATCAGGGCCGTTTAAATATCAGAACAAAGAAATCAACGAATATCATTTTAAATCAAAATCATAAATAGGAAAATCAAACAATAATTATAAAGCAGGTTTTGAAAACATACGTTTTTATTCAAATTTCCATAATAGCAGAATATTGCACAAATAGTCCAACAATATGCAAAAATACAATACGAGTATATAAACAAATCCATACGAATATATATAAAATCCATAACTATATTTCCAGACTTATTAAATCAAAACATTTATCAAAAATAAGTTCAGAAACGTGTGTACACCAACCTGGATACTGTTTTACCGGTTCTACGTCCTTTTCCCTTTTCCTTTCTTTCTTTTCTTCCTCCTCTTTCCTTTCTCTTCCTCTTTTCTTTCTTTTCTTTTCTTCTTCTTTCCCTTCTCTTCTTCTTCTTTCCTTCTTTCTCTTTTTCTTCTCTTCTTCCTCTTCTTTTCTTTCTCTTCTTTTCTTTTCCTTCTTCTCCCGTTCTCTGCCCTCTCTCTTTTCTGTTCTGTTTCGTTGGCTTCTGTGAGAAGCTAACTTTTTTTTATATTATTTCGGTCATCACGACCGTCGTCGCTACCTGTGGTCGTGCCACCAGGTCGCGTTGCTCACTGGAGCAACTCCACCGCCTTCATCGCGATCATGTATCGCGGTACTCTGGTCGCGCTGATGGTCGCCATGCTCACTGCCCGAATTTTATTTTTTTGCATCGCGAGTAGCTCATCGCGACCTGTGGTTGCAGTGACCAGGTCGCGATACTCACTGTCCTAGTTTTTCACTCTTCATGCATCATTTCTGAACCGTTCCATCCGGTCCACTTAGAAACCATACAAATAAACATACATTTAATTACATTTACACCTCTCAACTCACAAAGATTTTATCCACATATTCAAAATTAATTATCTAAAATTTGGGATGTTACACAATCGAAAACTCAAATATTTCAGCAGTCGTCTTCTGGAAACACTACGCCACATCCAATGGTGTATTTAGAATGCATACATATGGCATTATGATAGAGAAGAATTATTTTTGTCATTTTGAATATTTTGAATAAGGCTAATGTAAAATGCATCATTTTGTTTTTAGGTTAATAATTTTTAGTTATTATTAGTTAAAAAAAATTGGAAGTGGTTGTTCTTTTAAGATAATATTAATGTAAATTGTGTTTTTGTTCCTTTGATTTTATTATTGCGAGAATCTGTAAATAATTAAATAACTGTTTTAGTTTAATTTCATTTTGATTTCAATATATTTATGCAACCGATATGAAAATGTGTGGCAAGCAAGGGGAATAGAAAATAGTTTCCCCGGAATGAAGCCAATGGCATTTTTTAAATAAAGAGGAAAAAGCAGTGAAAACAATTTGGGAACAGTGAATCTATGGCCATCTTGTGTGGAGTCCAGTTGCCGACTGATGTGTTACTAATGATTCATTTGGAATAGCTTTCCTAAGAGAGTTTTTTGAAGCAGATTTTTGTAAGAAAAAAACATTTGACCATATAAAAAAAAAATATCATTTTAAATTTAAAAATATTATTAAATTATTAAATTTATAATTATTAATTTATTTTTATTTACTTGTAAAAATTAAGTGCATCATCAATGTAAATATATATTTTTGAGTATCTAAATAGTGTCACATTAGTATTTCTAAATAATATGGATTTTACTTATAAAAAAAAATTATAAAAATGCATATTCAATACTCCAATTTAAATATTTAAATAGTAATTTTAAACCAATCACTACAAGTCATTTATTATATTCTCTCTCCATTCAATATGATAATTAAATATATTGATAAAATACTAAAATTTTATTGATAAAAAAAGTTAAAAATCTTAGTCAGTATATTAAGAAATATATCTATAATTAAAATCTTTACTTGATATTATTTAATTTTTTTTTATTATATTATATTAATATTAAAATTAAATAATTATAGTAAAAAATATTTATGCTGAATGGTTTTATAAATTTTTACTGTGTCAAATGTAAGGAAAAGAAACTTTCTTTTAATGCCTTTTCTTTATGATGGGGTCAATAGATTCAATAGTTTTTTAAAAAGACATGCTGTTCACGTTGTTGAGGACAAGAATATTATTTTTGATAAAATGTTCAACAAATTTATATCTTTCTTATGACTCCATTTGTGAATACATTTTTAATATACGTGGGTTCACGTTGATGAGGACTCGAAGCGAATAGCGATTTTGGATATCCGATTAATTAATTATTTTTGATAAATTGAAAAACTTAGTGGGCTACTATATCTACCATGAATGGTGGATATAATCACAACCAACCTTCGCAATAAATATTTAATATTAAATTTTAAAAATTCTTTTTAATTTTTTTTAATATTTTAATTGTTGATCCGGTAGAATTTTTGTATGATTAAAAATGCTATTTTACTTCTATTTAAAAAAAATCTTAAATTTTAATTTTTTTCCAAATAGATATTTTTAAACTTATAAAAATATTTAAATACCTAATATATCCCTATTAAAGTTACCTTAAAATTATATTATGAGTGATTTTTCATAATAGGTTTATCATATTATAAGCCCAATATGGAAACCTAAAAATATGATTTGGGCCCTTTGGATCAACGAACCATTCTTAAAGGCTGAGGGTATTCTCAGTAACGATTGGTGATCGAAACACTGAATATCAACCCGAACTACCTCTTGGATGAGTCAAACAGATAAGCTCTAAATCAACCTTATCACAATAAATGTTCCTACGGCCTTCTGTCACTTGTCAAATCAATGCCTATCAGAATACAATCTCAACCAGAACAGAATGCATTTAATGCCCCTGCCTCTAAGGCTAAACGCGTCAATACAGTGACATTAACAGTAATACAACCAGAGCTGCCTATCTTTTCCCTCAAATATCGGTTCAAAAATGTCATGACTAAGAAAAAGAATAGGCGACCGACCATTGGGGCTTACATCTAACCACACCTTAATTAGGACAGGATCGGAAAGACAGTGATCCTATATAAATAGAACCACCAAAAAGAAACGTGGCAACTTCTTCTCTATTCTAAAACCTAATACTCTATGATTTTATTACAAGATCTTTTGATTCCATTAAAACTGACTTGATCGTCAGAGTGTAGTCACCGACGTAAGGCCGGCACTCCTTAACGATCTTTATTTTACTGTAGTTTTCTTTGTCCGACCAACTCAGTTCCAAGATCTCATTACAATTGAGCACCCTAACACAACAGCTGACCACTTCATCACCTCACGTGTTGTATTTAACTACCGTTGACTACTTGATCTAATTTTCACTATCAACAAATGAATTATTAATTAAAAAAATACTAAATTTCCCTTTCATTAAACTTAACTTTTGAAATCAAAAAAAAAAAAAACTTAACTTTTAAAAAAATATAACTAAATTTCCCTTCTATTAAATTTAACTGTTAAAAAATATACATAGAATAATGCTCATGAGCCTCTGTATCATCAGTTTTGTCATGTTGGGATGCATTCAGACCATCCAAGTTTATGCATATAACAAGATGAACTTTTTTTTAATAATCACATCAAAACAAATATTTTCTGAATATAGGTGGGCCCGTCCATATTTTTATATAATATATTGTAAACAAATTGATTATTAATTAAAAAAATACTAAATGGCCTTTGGTTGTTAGCAGGTTGGCATTAGATACTATGTACAAAGTAAATTATTATTCTTTGAGTGCTGGGCCCGGAAATTTTTGAAAAAAATATTCAGAACATAATTGTACTACAATAACCTGCCAAGTTGTTGATTTATTAAAAGTGGTGGACCCGGCAATCTTTCAAAAATGTATTCTGTTCCCAGTTCGGATCATTATATGGAGAAAATCTTGACTATCCAGATCTATCATGTGCACCACAGACAATGTACACGGAACCACTCAAAATTTAATATAAGAAATTAACATTTAAAAAATATAATGGAATTACACAAATACACTTAAAGTTTTGTATAATGACACTAATAAAAAATATTTGGCCATATCAATCCACATAAAAACATCAACAATATCAATCCATAAAAAAAATCAACAAAGAAAATTTAAAATTCATTAACATGGAAAAAAAAATAACAAACCATGGGCGGATTGTAATTTTAATGAAAAAAATTTTTCATCTCTAGGGGAAAGAAAAAATTCTCTTGAAGATAAGTGAGAATTTTTCTTAGAAATTTCAATTTTGATTCATTTAGATCCATATACATTTCAATATGAGAATGAAATGCACAAGATAGTGCATCTTCAAAGAATTATTTATCAGTTACCAGATACTTTCACTAATATTACTAGGGTAACAAAATCGTATATATCAGCTGCTAATGTACCAGCCCGATGATTGTTCCAGAAGAATGATCTAAACAAACAGCAGCAAATGAATCATATGTTACACACCAAAAGTATGGCAGACCATTTGGATCAAAAGATACAATTTGGGGATAAAGAAAAATAAATTATCACGATTCTAATATAAATAAAACTCGAGTTACAAATAAATTTATTATCTCTGAATTAACTCCAGTAGAGTTAGATGTCCTCGAAGAGGCATAAGTCCCTAAAGTGACAAAAACCCCTGAAGTGGTAGAAATCCCTCAAAAGATACAAGAATTTAGAAATAAAGAAATATCCATAAATTATACAATAAAAATTTAGAATCGTGAAGAAACAATTATCGACGATAAATTTTCATACACAGTAGCTACTAAAATTATTAATGGTGATTACGAACCTCATGGTATTCATGACTGTAGACAAAGACATGATTAGTCTAAATGGAAAAAAGCAATTCAAGCATAATTGAACTATTTAGCCAAACGTGAAATATTTGGACTATAGTCCAGACACCTGCAGATGTCAAACCTGTTGAATATAAATGGATTTTAGTACAAAAACGCGCTAGAGATGAGGTATAGTTTATACTTCTGCGCGCAACGGAGCAACTAGCTAATCAAGTGATTTTCCACGTGGAATGAATTAAGAAAATATTAATGAGAAAAAGAAAGTCGTGAGATATAAGGTACGATATATAGCACACGGTTTCTCGTAGAGTCCTGATATTGATTTTGATGAAATGTATTCGTAAATGACGGATACGATTACATTTGAATTTTTATTAAGTTTGGTTGTTTCAGAAAAGCTTGAAATGCTTCTAATGGACGTAGTGACTGCTTATCTATATGGTTCACTTGATTTATATATTTATATGAAAATCCCTAAAGGATTAAAAATGCCAAAAGCATATAAATCGAGATCTCGTAATTTTTATTCGATAAAGTTACAAAGGTCTCTATATGAATTAAAACAATCTGAATGGAAGTGGTATAACCGTCTCAGTGAATATCTAATTAAAGAATGATATATTAATGATCTTATATGCTCATGTGTCTTTATAAAGAAATTTGAATATGGATTTGCTATTGTACCAGTATATGTTGATAATATTAATTTAATTAGAACTCCTGAAGAGTTCCTAAAAACTGCTGAATATTTGAAAAATGAATATGAAATGAAAGACTTGGTAAAAATAAAATATTGTCTCAGCCTGGAGATTGAGCATAAACCACGAATACTTGTCCACTAATCAGAATATGTTAAAAAGATTATGAAAAGATTCAGTATGGACAATGCCTATCCATTAAGTATTTCTATGGTTGTTAGATCTTTTGATCCTAAAAATGATCCATTCCAGCCAAAAGAAGATGATGAAAAGATAATTGGTGATGAAGTACCATATCTTAATGCAATTAGTGTTCTGTTATATCTTGTACAATGTATTAGACCTGATATTCTATTTTCAGTAAATTTATTGGCAAGATTCAGTTAAGCACCAACACGAAGATATCATAATAGGATCAAACATATTTTTCGTTACCTTCATGGTACAATAGATTTGTGATTATTTTAACCCTATGATTTTCACATGAGGGTACTTATGATTTCATTTGGAATTTTTTTATTTATTTATTTATTAGCTATTGTTGCCTACTTTATTTACCAAAAAAAAAAAAGAATAGCAATTTCGGTTATCCGATAAATTAATTATTTTCAATAAATTGAACAAGTTAGTTGGTTACTGTATGCACTCACAAATTCACAATCAACTTTCGCATCGAACATTCAATATTCAATTTTAATTGAACAATTTCAAAACTCTTTTTAATTTTTTTATATTTTAATTGTCCGTTCAATTTAGTTTTTGTTTGATTAAAAAAATTATTTTACTTCTATTAAGAAAACCTAAAATTTTAAATTTTTATAATTAGATCTTTTTAAACTTCTAAAAACATTCAAATATCTAATATATCCCTATTAAAGTTAACTTAAAATTATGTTATGAGTGATTTTTTTATAATAGGTTTGTTGTAATATAAGTCTAGTATGGAAACCTAAAAATATGATTAGGGCCCAAGGTATCTAAAGGGCATAACGAACCATTCTTAACAGTTGAGGGTGTTCTCAGGAATGATTGGTAATCGAAATATTAAAGATCAGCCCGAGCAACCTTTCGGACAGTCAAACAGATAAGTTCTAAAGCAACCTGATCACAATAAATGTTCAAATGGTCTCATGCTACTTGTTAAATCAACGCCCATCAGCATACAATCTTAGCCGAAACAGAGCGTATTTATTGCACCTGACAGCATTAAATACATTTGCCTCTAAAGCTAAACACGTCAATACAATAGCATTAACAGTGATACGACCAGAATCGCCTAGTAGGTCTTTTCCCTCGAATATCGATTCAAGAATGTAATGATTAAGAAAAGAAATAGATGACCAACCATTGGGGTTTACGTCTAACCATACCCTAATTAAGATATGGTCGAAAAGACATTGATCCCGTATAAATAGAACCAACAAAGAGAAACGGGGTAGCTTTTTCTCCATATTAAAACCTAATACTCTGTGATTTTATTATAAGATCTTTTTATTTCACTAAAACTGACTTTATCATCCGAGCATAATCGCCGATGTAAGTCCGGCACTCCATGATTATCTTTATTTGACTGCAGTTTTCTTTGTTCGACCAACTCAGTTCCAATGACTTTTTCTTAAAAGCTGGGAAAATGAATTTAACTAGACACATTAATTTTTGGACAATTATCAATTTGGTCCCTCAATTTTAAGAAATTATTAATTTTTAATTCATTTTCTTTTATTATACCTTAGACTCTAAGTTTAATAAATGTATCAATTTGATACTTTTGATCAATTTTTTAATAGTTAAATTAATTAAAAATATTAAAAAAAGTTACAATTATAATTTTATCTATAAATTTTTAAAAATATTATTAATAATTAGAAAGGTAATATAATTATTTATATTAATTTTTTAAAAATAAAAATTTAAAAAATTATTAAAATTTTTAATTTTTTTTCAAAATGTCTTATTACATATTTTAAAAAATAATAATTAAGAAAATTAAAAATTTTTAAATGGGAGATCCATTTAATTTTTTTAAATTTTTTTAAAAAGTAATATAAATTGACCGTATTACCCTTCTAATTATTAATAATATTTTTAAAAATTTAAGGATAAAATTATAATTTTAACTCATTTAAGAAGAATTAAAGGTAAAATTATCTTTTTAATATATTCAGTTAGTTTGACTATTAAAATATTAATCAGAGAGACCAAATTGATACATTTATAAAAACTAAATGCTGAAAAGTATCGACAATGAGTTAAAAAATTAATAATTACTAAAAACTAGAGATCAGAAATTGATAATTCCTCAATGTTGGCATTAGGCTTAGTGAAGTCTGTTTTCTGAAATGATTCTATTCCTTCTTGGCTAATTTCTCTAGTCTCTGCTGTTGTTGTAACCGGTTCTTTGTTCTTGGAAGATTGAAGTTTTTTCCTTTAAAAAATAAATTAATAATTATCCTTAATTTTTAGTGTTGGGATCCTTATGACTTATGAGGGAGATTTTTAAAGCTTTTTCACTTGGTTTGCTCGAGTAGTATTTGCTTCCTTATAATATAATGCTTTTTCTGAACGGGTAAGATGAGCTTTTTGGACAATGCGCAAAATGATAAAATGGTATCTATCATCGTGCCCACCTTCTGTTCAACCGCACTGTAGACGAGGACCACAATTATTTTTTTTTTTTCTAATGATGTGTCATAGGTGCATGTTATTTTTAAAGGATGCGGGGTCCACGTGGACGCCAGAACTTATACCAGGTAACTTTTCTTTAAAATAAAAAAAAACATGGATTCTTTCTTGTGTTGTGACTTTTCTATGCTGAATGGTTTTATTTTTTCTTTTGTCAAATAAAAGGAAAAGAAACACGAGCCAATTGTCTTTGATGATTTAGATGCTTCAAATCCATCAGGTCATCAAGATTTAAATTTTAATAGTGTATTATAAATAATTATTTTTTTATTATTATTTATAATATTATAATTATATGGATAGATTTCTTCCCTATATGGGAGTAGACTCCTTCCATTTTTTTAAAGTAGTTGTCCTAACCTTTATTTCTAATAATTATTCGAACTGTACTTATATGATTTAATCTCAATTAGTTCCGATAATTCTGAACTTTCAAATGCCAACTTAAAAAAACAAAAAAAAAACTTTATTTTATGATTTAATTCATTTTTAAAAAGACGTGCTGTTCACGTTGTTGAGTGACTAGACTATTCTTTTGAAAAAAAAAAAAAAAACAAATATATTACAACTTTTGGGAAGGAATTGTGATTTCGGATAATCCGATAGTACATTATTTCTGATAAAATGTTCAACGACTTTATATCTTTCTTATGATGTGTCTCTACTCCATTTGTGAATACTTTTTTAATATCAGCGGGGTTCACGTTGATTTGGACTATCCGCTTCCAACTTTCGAATAACAATTTCGGATATAGGATTAATTAATTATTTTTGGTAAATTGAACAACTTAGACTATGCCAAATGATAAAATGGTAAAGCTAATCATTATGCCCAACAGCACTGTAGAGGATAAATTATAATAAAATTATATTTTTACTTAAATTATAATAAAACACGTTAAATAATTATTAATTTAATTCTAAACATATTTTAAAATATATTTTTATCTTTTTTAATTTATATAATTTTTAACATTAAATTTACATAAAGTATAAATGAATTATTTTATATTTTTTTTATCATATTATTAAATTAAAATAATTTTTTTACTTTTTAACTTTTTAATAATTTTTATATTTTGATACTTTAATTAAAAACTAATATAAGTTATAAAAAATTATTTTTTTTAAAAATATTTAAAAAGAATTAAATAATAAAATAAATATAATTAAATTTATTAAAAATAAAAACTAAAAAAATTCTAAAAATTTAATCTAATTTTACACTTGAATAATTTAATAAAAAATTATTATAGATTATAAAAATTTAAATTATTTTAAAAAATATTTAAAAAGGATTAAATAAAAATAAAAATGATAAAATTTATTAAAAATTAAAAATAATTTAAAAATTTAAAAGTAATATTATTTATTAAAAATAAAAATATTAAAAATATTATATATATATATATACATATTTTAAAATATATTACATAGCTAATTGAGCGTTTTGGACAATGCTGAATGATAAAATGGTAGCTATCATCGTGCCCACCTGTTGTTCAACAGCACTGTAGGCGAGGACCCCAATTAATTTTATTTTTTTCTAATGGAAACGCGCGATCAACATTTGATGTGGAGTTATATATGTAATTTGCGCTTCTTCGAGCTAAATTTTCTTTTATAACAAACAAGGTGGACCCCGCATAAAAAAACTTTTCGTAATAAGTTTTTTTTTTTAAAGTGCACATACCCGAGTGCAGAAAACCTATTTTGTCATCGTTTGTGGCTCATTTCCAGATCCACCTTCACGCGGCCGTAGACTTCCCTAATGAAAAAGTGGATTTTTTTTTTTTTTTTAAAGTTGCTTACAGATCTTTATCTTCCAGGAATAGACTTTCATGATTGTGGGGACCTTCGCTTATTGCAAGGTAACATAATTTTCTTATATTTTGCTTGATTTTTGAGTGTTAATTTGTAATATTTATCATTGAATCTTCAGATAATTTTCTTCGATTATTAATCGCCGTCCTATTTGTTTAGATGTTAGATATTTGTTCAATTTATTTCAGTTTAGATAAGAGCAAAAATCCCCAAACCCTAGATCTAATTTTTTTGCAATCATGATTCTTTTGTAATAAGGGTTTGGTTCACTTTATATAAACCACCATTTCAGACATTGTTTCCGGTCATTCCGTATTTTTCTTTTCAACGATAAAGAAATGACAATTTTGCTTTTGCCTCTTCATTTGGTTTCTGAAAGGCTCTGTTCATTTGGTTTCATGAATTCCACTCAGCGAAAAAGCAAGTATATTATTAAATCTCTTACCAACTCTTGCTTTTCTCTCTCCTATGCATCCAAAATTCATTTGGTTTCTATATTTCCACTCAGCGAAAAAGCTAGTATATAATATTAAAACTGTTGATTTTCTCTCCACTGTGCATCCAAAATTCTTCTTCTTTCCTTGAGCGTTCACACCTCAACAATTTTCACAGATAACCTGACAAAGAAAATCCCATAATTGAAACGGTCCGTTTTGTGGTGTATTTGCTGCTTCATTGATTCATCCATATGAAAGGTAACTCCGTGATTGAGGTGGCGAGGGGTAAAGCAAGGCAGGTCAGAAAATAAAAAAGGGCCTTAATACTTATTTCTTAGATTGTTCCTGTCTCGTCTCCCCTCTTCTCTTAGACAGTCACCTCTTCAAACATGTTTCTCTCTCTTTACTGTTTTTCTTTTCTTTTCTTGTATCTTCTTGTACAGGACTTTTAGCTTGCACAAATTCAAGCCAACCTTCAGTGAAAACAGGAGTCTTGCCCTTCGGGAATCAGAAAATGCTCCATATTTCTGTTTGGGACTATCAGCTCCTTCTCAAGGTCAGTTGCAGTAATGAGTTTTTAGAACATCTGTTGCATAGACAAGAAGATATATATGAGAACTCTTATTTCTGATGTTTTTCTGTTGCTATGCATTCAACAGTTTTTTCTTTTGCAATAAAAAGATAAATTAATACATTCAACCATAAACTGAATCCTGTTCAACGCCCGGTTATTGATTAACTTACTTATGTAAGTCATGTTTATGTTCTCATAGGCATTGCACCTGAACGTTGATTGCATTAGACAATCTTGAGCTATCATACTAGGGGTGGGCACCTTTCAGTTCGGATTTGGGCAAAACCGAACTGAAATGCTCAAAATTTTTCGGTTTCCAAAAATTGAAACCAGATAGAACCTAATTGAAGTTGTCAACCGAATTGATTTTAGTCGATTCGGTTTGGTTCATTTCGGTTTCTAGCCTATTGGCCTGATGGGCTTAATGTGTTCTTTTATATGTATTTGAATTTAATAATATTTGAATGCTAATTTTGGACCTATACTTGTTGATTTTGGCCTTTGGGCTGTTGAGTTTCATCTAAAAAGTTCAAAATCAAACATAATAAATAAAATAAATCATACCTAATAACATTCCAAATTTCCAATATGCATTTTTAACAAAATTATAGAAATTAAACTTAATAAATAGCTCCAAAATAATAGGTTCAAACTACAAAGTCCAAAATTACATCTCAAATTCAAAATAAGTCCAAAATACTTTAACAAATATAATTCAAATGTCAGGAATACATTACAAAATCAAATACAGTCCAATATACTTTTAGCAAATATAATCCGAATGTTAGAAATACATTACAAAATCAAATTATAATATGTTCAAGTTGATGTCAGAAATACATTACAAAATCAAATTATAAATATATTCCAAGTTGGAGATAAGGGTTGTTGCCTCTTTGTAGCTGAGAGGCAAGAGAGATAGGCAACCCACTCCCAAACCTGCAAGTGAAAGTACCTTCTCAGCTTTTATTACACTCCAAAGATATAGATATCAGAATTCATTTCAGATCTCTTGCAATATTATTCACTCTTTAGAGCTACTCCATTAAATACAAAAGCAGATTTTCAAATCAATCAATTAAATAAAGTACTTTGAAACAATTGAATAAGACTATGTCTGTGAGTTGTGGTTATGACATTTGAATTTACAACGTTATTGCTTAAGTAGTAAAATATGGGCAACAAAAAATTAAGGGCACGGGACTAGCCGGATTATATATAGGGTCCTCCTTGTTGAATGGTGAGTCTGTGACTAGCTAGCTGTTTACTGCTCTATAGAAACCCCATAAATAATGACCACCGGACCCCCTTTGAGTGAAAACCTTCAAATAGTTGCCCCACTTCTTTTTGCTAATGGAACTAGTGGTAGGTCTCTGTGGGCCTCTTTCTCTGTACTTAAACAGATATTGAATTTAAAACTGCAATTTGGACAATAGCTGTTTGCCGAGTTTGTAATCTCTAGAAATTAGTACTTATTACCTTTCATAGTATCACAACCTAGGTATCAACTCTGAAAACTAGGTTTTTATTTTCCGATGAACACCCTAAGAGTCCCGAACGTATATCCGAAAAATAGGATTTTTATTTTACAATTGTAGCAAACTTTCCTGCCTAAATAACAAACCATGTATGATCATCATCCGTGATCATCATGATGATGTCGTTTGTCATCATCAGTATAAGTGTCTTTGATGAGAACCTAGTTAGAAGGAGCACAAGGCATAGGGTGAGAACAGAAGAAGTGAAGCTGCTTGAGGAAGAAAAATCATACTGCTGCTACTTAGGTGGCGACTTGCCAAGTAGCGACACTCACTGGACTAGAAATTATATTGCCGCGATTTGCCAAGTAGCGGCACTCACTGGACTAAAAATTATATTGCCGCGATTTTGGTCGCGACTTGCCAAGTAGTGACCCTAGTAGTGGCACTCACTGGACTAAAAATTATATTGTCGCGATTTAGGCCGCAACTTCCCAAGTAGCGACCCAAGTAGCGGCGGACACCGAACCGTAATTTCTGCACCTTTTTTATTTGAAGCTAGGCCTATTTCCTATGGGTATTTTAGTCTTTTCTTAGTCTTTTCCTTTCTAGTATAAATAGAATGCTATTTCTAGGGTTGTATTTATCTATCATCATTGTCCATCAAATAGTTCTCTTATCTTGTGGAAATTCTCCAAGGACTTAAATTTGGTTTTTTTTACATTCTTGTTTGAGATTCATTTGGGCTAGAGCTAAGGCTAATACTCTAAGGGCTCGTTTGGCAGGCAGGACTAGCTTGGACTGGACTTAATCTTGAGATTAGACTGGACTGGATTCGCTTGGATTGGATTGGGACTAAGTCCTGACCTATGTTTCGTATGCATCAGACTAAGAGCTGGACTATTAAAATAGTCCAGAGCTGTGTTTGGTGCTGTTTCAGATTAATTTTCGGACTATTTATTTAATTTTTTTTTTGAAGAAACTATTTTTTTAATTTTATAAAATTGTAAATATAAAACATTATTAATAGATTTTTTTTATTTGAATATGTATGGTACAATATGATTTTCTTTTTTTTATTTGGTATTGAATGAGATTTGAAAAAATGATAATTGTATTTTATATTTGATACAATATAATATTGATCCAACTAATATATCATTAAAAATCAATTACAAGAAAAATATAATTATTTAAATATTTTAAATTAAAATAAAATTGGTTAAAATTTAAATTTACATTAAATTAAATTAAATCAAAATGGTTAAAATTTAAAATTATTATATATAGTATGAAAATATTTAATTTTTCAATAAAATAAAAAATTAAATAAAACTATTTAACTTAAATCTTAAATACAATAATAATATGTTTTAGTTTATATTGAAAATACTAAAATATTTTAATAAAATATATTTAACTAACTTTTAGAATACATTAACTTTATATATAAAAGTGTTCTAATAAAATATAAAGAATTTTCTCTTTATATACACTCTGAGGTATAAAGAAATGTAAGATGAGATGTGAATTTTATATTTTTTTTTTACAAAAATGGAATAGTTTATACTGAACTATTCCGTACAAAATAAGTATTTGTTTGAATTATCCAAAAAAAGAGAGGAGATGGAGAGGACAATGGGGAGGATTGATAGAGAGGGGACTAAATAAGACCTAAAATTTGGAGGGTTTATTATAGTGAGGAATAGAGCCATATTTTTTGTGGGCTCGGGGTAATTAGTCCCCTTTTTTCTAGTCCAGTGACGCACAAAACATGAGACTAAATTTTAGTCCAGTCCCATGTACCAAACGTGACCTAAGTGTTAAAGAGTAAGGAATCCCTAATAAGGTGTCTAAACTCAAACTTCTATCTTGTTCTTTTTATTGTTTGTTGGTAAAGTTAGGGTTATTAGATTTAGACTTAAGTCCTCAATAATTTAGTGCTTTCATTGAGAGTTGCTCACAAGGTGTTTGATAAATGTCTTAAGTGAGCACTAGTTAGTTTCAAGGGCGAACGATGACAACGAGCAATCTTCTACAATTCCTCAACCCAACCAGGTTCGCATCGATGCCTTGGAGGTCGGCTAAAGAGAGTTACGAGCGGATGTTACAAGGATGATGGGAATGTTGGAACGCATTGCGGCACGGGTAGAATGGTTACCGGTAAAGGGAGATGATGTTCCGGGGGTAAGGATGGAAGAAGTTGATCAAAACACCGGATGGACTCATGGGGTAAGAACACCGGTAAATCCTTGTACGATGTAGATGATGGGTTCAATAGGCAAAGACTGGGGACCGGTATGGTATTCGAAGATTTCGGGTCAAGTAGTAAAGACGAAGTCCAAAGGGACGACTTGAGGGACTATCGTGGTGAGTTGAATTTTGAAAGACCTAGAAATCGGCAATTTGATAAGGCGTATGGTATTCGAAGATTTCGGGTCAAGTAGTAAAGACGAAGTCCAAAGGGACGACTTGAGGGACTATCGTGGTGAGTTGAATTTTGAAAGACCTAGAAATCGGCAATTTGATAAGGCGGAGTATGACATTGGTCGGCGGGGGAATCAAGGCCAGGGGGAAGTCGAAGTTTGATTTTCCACACTTTAGCGGAGGCGATCTATACGAGTGGTTGGACAAGGTTGGCCGCTACTTTCAAGTTTATGAGGTTGCTAGAGCCGACAAGGTTCCTATTGCAAGTTTGTACTTGGATGGTAGGGCAAATAGTTGGTGGAGGTGGCTTAAAGTTCAATACTACCAAGATCATCGATGTATGGGTTGGACGAATCAATGTGGACCATCACCGGCTATGGATCACCATGGCCAACTTGTAAAGCTTCGCCAAGAAGGTAAAATTCAAACTTACATTGATGAATTTCTGCGATTGCAAACTATGACTGGGGGTGGACGGAGACCCATTTGGTAGGAATGTTTACGGAGGGTCTTAGACCATGGTTGGCAAGAGAGGTAAAGTTGAAGCAATTGTCGAACTTACATGAGGCAATAAGGATGGCGGAGATCCTAGAGGGTAGGTGAGAGAGCCATTCAAAGATAACTGGGGGAGCAAGTTCACAAAACCCTTTCAATCCGTGAATTCTTGAAAGGGTAACCCTACGGAGGAGGGCAACCCTACGGAGGAGGGCAACTTGAGGGGCAAACTAAAGAAGTGAAGAAGTTGTGCTTCAAATGCGGAGAAAAATGGGCGAGGGGACACCAATGTAGAAGTGGCAAATTGCTCATGATTGTAGATTCCGATGAGTTCGATCATCGCATTACCTTGAAGGATGAATCAAAGCCTGTAAATGTGCCTCCATACAAATATGCATACTTCCAAAAAACTGAGATTGAAAAGCAAGTGGGAGAGATGCTGAGCAATGGGTTGAGTAGATAGAGTACTAGTTTGTTCTCTTCACCGGTCTTGTTGATTCGAAAGAAGGATGATACTTGGAGGTTTTGCACAGATTACTGGGCATTGAATGAAGCGACTGTGAATGACAAGTTTCCTATCCTGAGGTCGATGAGCTGCTAGATGAGCTACACGGGGCAAGTGTGTTTACCAAGCTTGATCTACGAGCGGGTTATAATCAAATCCGCATGTGAGAGCAAGATGTACAACAAGACAACATTTCGAACTCATTCGGCACTCTATGAGGACTTGGTGATGCTGTTTGGGTTGTGTAACGCACTGTCGACCTTCCAAGCGTTAGAGATATTTGGGCAGCATCAATTTTACATCAAGATGTCGAAGTGTGAGTTTGTCATAAATGAGTTGGAATAGTTGGGGCACTTCGTCTTTGAGAATGGGGTGAGAGTATACGCACGAAAAATGGAAGCAATGGTAGATTGGCCATTGCCAAAGGATGTATTCGCTTTGAGGGGCTTTCTGGGACTGACAAGTTACTACTGGAGGTTTGTCGAGAACTATGGGTTAATTGCAAGGCCGTTGACCAGCATGCTGAAGAAAGACAACTTTGAGTGGATTGAGGAGGTTGAACTTGCATTTGAAGACCTGAAAGGGGCAATGACTCAGACCCCAGTGGTAGCATTGCCAAATTTTGACAAGAGTTTTGAAGTCTACATGGATGCTAGCGGTAAGGGAATAGGGGCAGTTTTGGTCCAAGAGAAGAGGCCGTTAGCATTCTTCTCCAAAGCCTTGGGACCTATGAAGAAGGCTTGGAGTACTTATGCGCGAGAGATGTTGGTGGTGATACATGCAGCAGTAAGGAAATTCACCATTGTCACTGATCAACAGGCCCTGAGACACTTGCTATAACAAAAGATTGTGACTCCAAGAGCAGTAGAAGTTCATGGTAAAATTGCTTGGGTTTGAGTATGACATCATCTACTAGCCGGGGAAGGTGAACAAAGTAGCGGATGCGTTGTCTAGAAAAGAGGGGAGTTCGATGATGTGGTTCGTGGACGAAGAGTAGGATTCAGGGCTAATGGCCTTGAGTGCTGTGGAACAAACTTCGGGAGGCTGTGAAGTTAGACACCAAGGCTCAGGAGATTTGTAAGAAGTTGGAGAACTATGAAAATGGGGTAGAAAAATATGAGATGAAGAATGAGCTCATACACTACAAATCATTTGTATATGTGCCTAATGTACCGGGGTTAAGGGGGGAAATCATTGCTCACTTCCATGAGAGCAAGGAAGGTGGCCATTCCGTGTGGTTGTGAACATACGTGAAGGTGGCAGAGTGTGATACATGCCAAAAAGTCAATTATGACATGCGTAGACCGATGGGGCTGCTGCAACCACTACCCATTCCAGAGCAAGTTTGGGAGGATTTAACCATAGATTTTGTGGAGGGACTACCGAGTAGCAAGGGGTTTGAAGTAATATTGGTGGTAGTAGACCGGTTGAGTAAGGGTGCTCACTTCATTCCATTAAAGTATCCATTTATCGTCAAAAGTGTTAGCCAACAAGACCTTTGTGGAGAATGTGGTTAAATTGGAAGGGTTTCCCCGAAGCATTGTGATTAATGAGGGAAAATTGTTTATGAGTGCTTTTTGGCAGGAACTGTTCACTTTGCAGAGTAGCAAACTCAAGGCGAGTTCATCCTACTGCCGAGTTGGCAACGGAATAGGCCGAAGGTGAAAGTTTGGCAAGTTCTTGTGCATTGGAGGGGTCTTCCTAGGGATGAGGCTACAAGGGAAGATTATGAAGACATGGTTTCAAGGTTTTTGAAATTTTTCCTTGAAGACGACGACATTCTT
Organism: Xanthoceras sorbifolium; assembly: GCA_003430845.1. Classification (NCBI taxonomy): domain Eukaryota; kingdom Viridiplantae; phylum Streptophyta; class Magnoliopsida; order Sapindales; family Sapindaceae; genus Xanthoceras; species Xanthoceras sorbifolium. Next base: position 5,514,100 of record CM010615.1, read on the forward strand.
AAAGAGAGGGAGGATGATGAGAACCTAGTTAGAAGGAGCACAAGGCATAGGGTGAGAAGAGAAGAAGTGAAGCTGCTTGAGGAAGAAAAATTATACTGCCGCAACTTAGGCTGCGACTTGCCAAGTAGCGACCCAAGTAGTGGCACTTACTGGACTAAAAATTGTCTCATGCTCCAAGGTGGGACTATTTTATTCAACCTTGGCAGGATAAAATGTTTCACCAATCCCATGCACTCCACAAACAAGGGATTGGACACTTTTTTGTCCAATCCTAGGCAACAAATATGCCTTAAGTGCTAGAGAGTGAGCAATCCCTAATAAGGTGACTAAACTCAAACTTTTATTTTGTTCTTTTTATTGTTTGTTGGTAAAGTTAGGGTGGTGTTGGATTTAGACCTAGCTCCGCAACAGTCTTCAATAAATATGGGAATACACTTGTTGAATGCTGAATGCCAGGAAAGGAAAAGCGCCACCTAAAAGGAGGAGCTACTTGTACACTTAGTTTTATCTAGACAGAAAACTGAGGAAAAAAACGTTTTTTGCAGTATCAAAAAATTGAGAAAATTGCTGCTTGTTTTAATCCAAGAAAACAAGTACCCTGTTAAAACTCATATCGTCATAATAGACACCTATTTGCATCAACTTTTTGGTGGTTGAAAAAATTTGAACCTACACATGCTTTCTTCCCCACATTCAAGGCCTTGAAAACAATAGTTCACGTCAAGTAAAAACCAACTGTGAATCCGGTAATTCACATTAATGATTTAGAAAAAATGCCGGAAACGTGTTTTAACTAAATAAACTACAAAGAAACTGAAACTAGCCACTTGAGAAACAGGTCAGAGTTGCTGAATAATATCAAAATCAAATCTATCAGCTTTACACTCTTGGTGTTAAAGGCTGTTTTCTGTCACTTTCTCAAGAAAGTGAGAATAGAAAATGAAGACAAATTGAAAGAAAATTGCAGGGAAAAAGGTCAAGTCTTTTCTCATTGATTTAATCTAATTTCTGTACATTCTAATCACCAATGTTTAGTATATATAGGCTGATAATTAAAGGATGATTGTCATGAAATTAAGTTCATGATAATCAGTCAATTTAGCAAAACTTGACAAGTTTGTTACAATTGTAGCAAACTTTCCCGCCTAAATAACAAACCTTGTGTGATGATCATCCATGATCATGATGATGATGTCGTGTATCATCATCAGTAGAAGTGTCTTCAATAAATCTGGGAATACACTTGTTGAATGCTGAATGTGGTTTAGTCACTGAACTCTGCCTACCAGGTGTTTGATAAAGTGCATGAGTTAAGTGCAGACCAGGTGTTTGTGAAAATGCAGAGTCAACTAGATTAGCTTGTTTGACTGGTGCAATGTTAGTTGTATCACTAACAAAATCAAAAGATTAAGAAAAGAAAAGGATAAAAAAAATGCGGATTGAAACAAAGAATGAGATTTGAAGAAGAGTACTAATTTCAGAATCCAAAAGAGAAATAAATAATAAAAAGCAGTAGACATGCAAAACAAATGAGAAAGCATGAACGAACCCTCCTGGAAATAATAAAAAACCATATTGAATTAAGGAAGTGACCATCATCCCAAACTCCTCAAACCAGACTCTTAATACCCCTGTCCAATGGTTTGCTGATATCCAGCCTCACCTTAACTCGCAGGAACTTCCCCAATACCCACTAGAATCCTCCGGCAACTCAACCACCGCTGCTCAGCAAAAATTGTGCCACCTGCCTGTTCATGCACGTCACAGGGACATTGTATATATGTACCCAGCAATTCACAAACCTAAAACTGAAATAAAAAATCTCCCCAGGACCCTCTGTTGTCTCTAACACTATGAGGGTCTTATCAAAGTGCCAAGGGCCCCTTGATCACATCATAGCTCTATCCTCTGAAAGTGTTTAGAGTGAAACACAATCATATTCTCAACTAAAACCTCAATATCCACTAAACCCATAGTTCCCCGGATATGCTAGTACCTATAAAAGCATTTATACTTAATTTTCTTCTCGATAAAAGCTTCTCCACCAGACAGTGAGGCACATTTTGAATCCCTTTAAGCTTTTCTAACTCATCACTCCACAAAAGAAGTAATCGAGCTGGTTAGATGCGTGGGGCAGAGGGTAATTCTCGATAAAAGCTTCTCCACCAGACAGTGAGGCACATTTTGAATCCCTTTAAGCTTTTCTAACTCATCACTCCACAAAAGAAGTAATCGAGCTGGTTAGATGCGTGGGGCAGAGGGCTTGTAGTTACCCACAACCATACTCAAAAAATAGAAATAGCAAAATAAGTAACGAAAACAGAGACACACAAGCAAACCAAAAACACTCAAGGTCTCCTGCCATGAAAGGAAGAGCGCCACCCCAAAGGAGGAGCTACTTGTACACTTAGTTTTCTCTATAGAGAAAACTAAGGAAAAAAAAAAGTTTTTTGCAGTATCAAAAAATTGAGAAAATTGCTGCTTGTTTTAATCCAAGAAAACAAGTACCCTGTTAAAACTCATATCGTCATAATAGACACCTATTTGCATCAACTTTTTGGTTGAAAAAATTTGATTAATCCAAGAAAACAAGTACCCTGTTAAAACTCATATCGTCATAATAGACACCTATTTGCATCAACTTTTTGGTTGAAAAAATTTGAACCTGCACATGCTTTCTTCCCCACATTCAAGGCCTTGAAAACAATAGTTCATGTCAAGTAAAAACCAACTGTGAATCCAGTAATTCACATTAATGATTTAGAAAAAATGCCGGAAACGTGTTTTAACTAAATAAACTACAAAGAAACTGAAACTAGCCACTTGAGAAACAGGTCAGAGTTGCTGAATAATATCAAAATCAAATCTATCAGCTTTACACTCTTGGTGTTAAAGGCTGTTTTCTGTCACTTTCTCAAGAAAGTGAGAATAGAAAATGCAGACAAATTGAAAGAAGATTGCAGGGAAAAAGGTCAAGTCTTTTCTCATTGATTTAATCTAATTTCTGTACATTCTAATCACCAATGTTTAGTATATATAGGCTGATAATTAAAGGATGATTGTCATGAAATTAAGTTCATGATAATCAGTCAATTTAGCAAAACTTGACAAGTTTGTTACAATTGTAGCAGACTTTCCCGCCTAAATAACAAACCATGTATGATCATCATCCATGATCATGATGATGATGTCGTGTATCATCATCAGTAGAAGTGTCTTCAATAAATCTGGGAATGCACTTGTTGAATGCTGAATGTGGTTTAGTCACTGAACTCTGCCCACCAGGTGTTTGATAAAGTGCATGAGTTAAGTGCAGACCAGGTGTTTGTGAAAATGCAGAGTCAACTAGATTAGCTTGTTTGACTGGTGCAATGTTAGTTGTATCACTAACAAAATCAAAAGATTAAGAAAAGAAAAGGAAAAAAAAAATGCCGAATGAAACAGAGAATGAGATTTGAAAAAGACTTGTAGTTGAACGTGAATAATTGTTATAGGATCCTAATTTTCCAGTATTGTGCATAGTGATGGTGAGTCTGGTCTAGCCTCTGCTGCATCTCTTTGTACAGACTCTTTAGTCCTTAGTTTAATGTTTCATATTCTTAGGTTCCTAACTCGAATCCCAACTTTGCTCAGTTGCTAAAATTAGTTATAATTAACACATAATGAGGATTCAATGAAAATTTCCCAGGAAAAAGAGCAATTAAGAAATCAGAAACAGATAATTCTTGCCTGTTTCGTTTATGCTACAGCAGGTGTTGTGGGTGCTCACAATTCTGGAACCCCTTCTTCTTCTCGCTTGATTGGAGGAGTCATCTCTGATGGATTATCTGATGGAACCCCTTGTTCTTCGTCTCCCTGCGGAGTGTTAGGTTGAATATGGGTGTTTGTCAATTTATATATAACAGCCAAGGCAAGGGCAGCTACAACAGGGATTAGTAAGAAAATGGATGCAACTTTGTTGTTGATTTCTACTCCAAGAAACGACAGAGCCAAGTGAACTGATGCCATAATCAACTGGACAACAGAGAATACAAACTCGATAATGTTTCGATTTCTTTCAAGTTCTGTTCTGCTGTTTGTGGCACTGAAAGCCTTGAAAAGAAGAACTATCAGTGCGAGAACGAAAGATGCAAGCACCACACCAATTCCTCTAAATAGATCAAGACAAATTGATATCGCCTCCAACAGAAGAAAGGCAAGCATAGTAAGACATTGACTGTCGCACTGCAATTAATAATAATGTATAAAATTAGAAGAATTGTAATAATAGAAATAAAATACAGGTTTTTGTTGGTTTGGGTTTATAAGAATTGCAAAGATCTCTTCTTATTGCAATCAATGAATCAGATATATGACAAGACATTTTTTTATTTTTTATTTTTTTGTTTTTAATGACAATCCAGTTGAACTAAAATCGTAAAAAAACTAATTACCTGCATTATGAGCTTCAAATAATCCTGTTGACCGAATTGAAGATGTTGAAGGGAGTGTTCTGCCAATGTTTTACTGAAAAACAAATAATGGATTCGATTGATGATGGGTTTGGTTAGGGATGTAGTGTTAAAGCTGTTTTGGTAAAGTTACTTTCTTTCTTCTCTTTTTGAGGTACAATTGTAATATAATAATAAGTCTGGTGAGGTCAGATGATACGAATCATTGGATCTACGGTTTGGAATCAGATTCGATGATGAACCGAGCTGGAGATGGTTGGATCTCCAGCAAATTTTATTTTATTTTTCTTCGAAGTAACCAAAATTCTGGATTATTTGAAGAATCATTCTTTTAATTTTTTTTTTCTTGTTAGAGATTCAATCTGGAGAATGTCTTGATGGACGATGGAGATCTAATTTGGAGAGTGAATCTCCATTAATTAATATTTATTTTTTATTTTTATTAATTTTATTATTATTATTATTTTAAATTTTTTTTAAATAAATTTTAACCGTTTATCATTTTAAAGATTGAGGGACGAGATTTTTTTTTAATTATTTAATTTTTATTTAATAAAATAAAATTTAAAGTTTAAAAAGACGAAAATGCTCCTGAACCTATTAACTTTGACTAAATTCAACTAACGGTAGGTAGACATGGCCATTGGAACCGCCGGTTCTGGTTCCAAATTTTAATCAACCGGAACCGGGGGGAACAGCCCGGTTTGTTTCCTCCCCGGTTTTTTTGGAACCGGCGGTTGAACCGCCGGAACCGGCCAAAATAAAAAAAAATTTTAAAAAATTAAAAATAAAAAATAAATTAATAAAAAAATTAAATATATAAATAACGATAAAATTGAAATAAAAATTTGATAATATTATAAAACTATAAAATTAAATAAATGAATAAAAATTAGGGCTTGTACTTAATTTTACCTCAATTAAGCTGCCTACGTACCCTCTAGGAGGAATCAAAGCCTACGTAGTTCTTTTACCTGTTATGTTTCGGATGTGATCAATCGTCGCTTGTTCCTTCGGTTGCCGTTGTATCCTCGTTGGTGTCGAAAAAGTCATTGTTGTCGGACACCAGATCCAATTCTTGCTGCCGGTATGTGGCCTTGGTCCAGTCGTCAACACAGACCTAGATCTGTATTGAGTCAGGACTGAGTAATGCTCGTCTCTTGTCCAGAACATTGCCACCTGCACTAAATTCCTGTTCGACGGCGACGGTCGAGACAGGGGTTCCAAAAATTTGTTTGGTAATGATGGCCAAAATTGGAAAGTTAGTTGCGTGCTCCCTCCACCACTGTAGGACGTTAAAGTCTGGGGTGTCCAAAAACTCAAATGAGGTGTTTATGTAAACATCAACCTCTGACACATAGGTTGATGAAGACGAACTCCCCGACGTCCTTGCTTTTTTGGTAAACACGCTTGCCCCTAACTTCCTTAATGTGGAGGGAAAGCGCGAATGACTAGTACTACCGCTTCCGCTTGGTTCCGATTGTTGAACATTAATGTTCAGCGAGGGACCGTAAACAGAACGATATTCGTCATACATTGAATAAAATAAATTCCTAACATTATTATATAAACCACTAACATCTATGTCCATTATCCTTAGAGATTGGTAATAAAGTGTAAAAAATTTATATAAACTATTAAATTTATTCCTAGGGTCAAAAACTGATGCAATAGTATAAATTACAGGAATGTCCCTATAATAGTTTATCCATCTTTCTCGCATAGCATAAACACACGGAACTAATTCATTTATTTGTGCACATTCATTAAGTGCACCTACAATATTAAGGGCTTCAAATAAAAATAAATGTGAAGTTGGATAATATATACCAGATAAAGAATTTGTTGCATCATGAAAAACTTTTAAAAGCATGTAAATTTTTGTACAAACATCCCAATGGTGTTCATATAAATTAATAGTATTAACATTATGCTGCATAAATCTAACTAATAATTCTCTATACTCGTAACTTTCACAAAGCAACTTATATGTGGAGTTCCAACGAGTTGGAACATTACGGGAAAACCTAATTGGATGTTTCCCGTTAGCTTTACAATACCTAGCCTATTGTTTCATAGTGCTAGGATGTTTCCACAAATAGTATAGAGCATCCCTAATTGATGTAATCCACTCATATAGTGTTTGCAAACCATGTTGTACACATATATTTAAAACATGGCAAACACATCTTTGATGAATAAATCTGCCGCCAAAATAGGGTTGACACAATTGAATTAATTGTGGAACGGCGGCAGTATTATTTGTAGCATTATCAAAACCAATTGCAAAAATTTTACTCTCAGTACAATATTTTTCAAAAATAATTTTCATTAATTTATAAATATTATCAGCAGTATGGGTGTCGTCAAAAACTCTAAATGCCAATATTCGTTTTTACAAATCCCATGATTGGTCAACAAAATGGCAAGTGAGTCCTAAGTATGAATGTTTTTGCCAATGATCACTCCAGATATCGGCACAAACAGACACACGACCCGGATAATTTTGAAAATATCTTACTAAAGCTTTTTTTTCTTTTTTATAAATATCACACATAGTACGTTTTAATGTGGTCCTAGGTACTCTACATGCAGCAGGATTTAAAGCATTATGACAGTATTTTAAAAAACCAGTTTTTTCCCCAAAACTAAAGGGGAGATGTTCGGTCTCTACCATTCTTGCTAATTGGTCCCTATTATTTTGATCAGTATATTTAAATAAAGGATGGTTAGGGAATGTGTACCTTGCAATTTGGTGTTGTCCTCGCTGATGGTGAGCTTCGGCTGGATGTTTGCTGTTGATATGCTTCCAATACGTCCCGTACCCTCCGGATTTGTTCCATTTAAAATCTTTGGAACAATAATTGCAAACCACTATAACTAAACCATCCTTCTCCACCTTCTTCATATGAACTTTAAAAAGTTCAGATTTGTGCTTTGACAAATTTGGCTGCCCCTGCGGCAATTGTAGGGTTTCACTTGGGATTGGGAGGTTTGGAGCAGAGGAGGGACCACCGCCAGAAGAGGGATGAGAATGATCAGGATTAAAATTAATAGGAGTTTCATTACCAAAAATTACCTCCTTAAATTCTTTTTCTTGCAGGTATTCAGCATCGCCAGAAGAGGGATGAGAATGATCAGGATTAAAATTAATAGGAGTTTCATTACCAAAAATTACCTCCTTAAATTCTCTTTCTTGCAGGTATTCAGCAAAATTTCGATCGTTGTTGTATTCTGGGAAATGGCGACTTTGCACTTCTTGAACATTTAAATCCGGTACCTGCTCATTTTGCTCAGCGTTTCTGTTGGAAACGGACCTTCGGCCTCCGAAAATAGATTTTCGACCTCCGGAAATAGATGGTCTTGATAGTGATGCCATTATAAATTTATAAAATAAAGTGTTTAAACAAATAATGAAAACAATTGAAGTAGTGAAAAATAATAGCAAGATTGAGAGAATTAGAAAAATATTGAGAGAATTAGAGATGAGAGAAATATTGAGAGAATGAGAGAATTTGTGTGAATGAATTGGAGAATTGATGGGGTTTATATAGTTTTTTGGATTGGGGAAAAATTAATATTTTTAAAACTTTAGGGGTTAAATTATAATTTTCTAGGGGCTATTTTGGTAATTTTTCAAGGGAGCCGTTCTTCAACGGCTCCCTAACGGCTACATTGCTGCCACCTGGCAGCTGATAATTTTTTTTTTTAAAAAAAAAAAAAAATTAAAAATCGGAACCGAACCGGAACCACTAGAACCGGGCGGTTCCGATTTTTTTTTAGGGAAACCGGAACCGGGACCGACTGTCCCGATTCCGGATCCCGGTTCCGGAACCGAAACCGCCAGTTCGGTTCGAACCGGGCGAACCGGAGCCATACCTAACGGTAGGGGAGGTCGTTGTAAATAAACGAAAAAGTTTATTTATGGTACATGTAAATTGTAATACATCTAATCCTCTAATAAATCATTATTTTTTTTTTATTATTTTAAATAAAAATCATAATTTTTTTTTTATAATTTTAATTAACACCATAATTATTTAATAGAAAAATGCAGTATGAAAAGATCTAATTTTATTCATTATTTTGATAATATATTAATAAGTAATTTTATCTGTTTCTATTTCTTATTTAATATAGAAGAAAAATTCATTTGTTTCCATTTTAGTTTCCTACCATCAATAACTAGTCTATCATATAATTTTGCCTGTGCTTACTCTTCCTGTGTCAACTGAATAATCGTTGTTTTCAGCTATGCGTATTGTTAAGACTAGGCTTGACAACAAGATGGAAGATCTTTTTACAAATTCTTTGATCAGGTAAATTGAAGGGAAACTGTAGAGAAATTTAGTATATATTATTATAGATAATTTTCGAAATATAAAAGAGTGACAATTCTATTTTTTTTTTTTTTTTGAAAGAAGTGACAATTCTATTTTGATCAATAAAACTTGTGTCTATTTATTTATTAATTTATTTTTTGCACTATTGCGTACGAGTCTTAACCGTATTAAATTTGATTTTTAATAATTTAATTTTTAAATATTAATGTATTTTTATTGTGTAAACTTAAATGTTTATTTTTGCCTTGGCCCAAAATCATGGGTTTCGCTTCTCCATCCCACATTTATTTCCCAATTTAATCCCAACTTATAAGATGTCAATTCGTATTTATATGATGTGGCAAATTTATTAAAATCATCATTATCAATTAACACATAATGAGTTAGGATTACGTTGGGAAACAAAGGTAGGAAGTCTATCATTACTTTAAAAAAAAAGTAACACTAGATATCTTACTTTTTAACAGTCAAACTTAATGTTGGAGGAGTTCAGTGTGAGTTTCTACATTTTTATTCCGAGTGTAATTCAATAAAGCTCAAGTCGGCTTAATGTTATTTGTTTTTATTCAATAGAAAACTGCACTAGGGAAAGATCTGATTTTATCTATTATTTTAATAAAGTAATTTCGTCTATTTCTATTCCTATTTAATATAGAAGAAAAATTCGTTCCTTTCAGGATTTAGTTTTCTACCAATCTAGCGGCTTCACAAGCCACTACATATTCGGCCTCTATAAGATTGCTTTCCTTCATACTATGGCTCCACCACCAAGAGTTAATACTGATCCAGATGTGGATTTTCTAGAATTCCTATCCGACTAAAAGTCAGAATCTGTATATCATAACGACATCAAATCTTGTCCTGAATATATAGGCATATAGTTTCGCGTTCTTCGAAGATAATTGAGAATAACCTTCACAACAACCCAATGATCCAATCTCGGGTTGGACTAGAATCTGCTGGCTATTCCCATTGCGAAGCAGATATTAGATCTCGTGCATAACATAGTATACATGAGACTGCCTACTGCTGACGCATAGGGAACTCGTCTTATATCCTCAATTTCTTGAGGTATCTTAGGACATTTTTTCTTAGACAAGTGAACTCTATGTCTGAGAGGTAGATTACCTTTCTTGGAGTTCTGCATCGAGAATTGCACAAGTATCTTATCAATATACGATGCTTGAGATAGTGCTAACAGTTTGTTCTTGCGATCCCTTATTAATTGACCCCTAGAACATAACTTGCTTCTTCCAAATCTTTCATTTGGAATTGGTTAGCAAGCCAGCCATTTACTTCCAATAATATTCACATCATTCCCAATGAGTATGACATCATCTACGTAAAGGACCAGGGAAATTACTTTCTTATCAATGATATGCTTGTAGACATAAGGTCCATCAACGTTTTACTCCAAACCATAGGTTTTGATAGTAGTATTAAACCTAATGTTCCAAGATCTAAATGCTTACTTTAGTCCATAAATAGACATTTGCAGCTTATAAACTTTTTACTCTTGAGCTTGGGACACGAATCCCTCTAATTGCATCATATAGATACTCTCATCAAGATTCCCATTCAAGAATGTATTCTTGACATCCATTTGCCATATTTCGTAGTCGAAATAGCCTGCAATGGATAAGACTACCTTAATAGACTTAAACATAGCCATTGGCGAGAAGGTCTCTTCATAATCGACCTCTTATTTTGAGTATAACCCTTTGCCACTAGCCTTGCCTTAAAAGTCTCTACCTTCTCATCTACTCATCTCTTTCTCTTATAGATCCACTTACACCTTATGGGTTTTATCTCATCAGGAAAGTCTACAAGTTCCTAGACTGAATTGGAGTACATAGACTCTTTCTCGAGATTCATGACTTTAAGTCATTCCTCTTTGTCAAAATCTTCCATTGCATGTCTAAATGTCAATGGATCATCCACACTATCATCAGAGATGACGCCCTGTGCTTCTCTAATACCTAAATAGCGATCTGCTTGTCGTACAACTCTTCTACTATGTCTAAGTGGTAGTGTGTTCTGATTAGAAATCGTCTGACTATCAGACGTTGATGAAACAATAACTTTGTCAATAACTTTTGTTGATTGAGGACTGGTCCCACTAGGTTCTAATTCATTTAAGACAATATAATTTCAAGGCTTAAGATCACTCATATAGGTTTTCTCAAGAAACGTTGCGTTTGTTGATATAAACATTTTGTTATCTTAAGGACTATAGAAGTATCATCTTCTAGTCCCTTTGGAATAACCTACAAACAGGCATGCATGTGAACGGGGTTCCAACTTTCTACTTCTATTTTTCAGCACATGTACTGGAGACCCCCATATGCGAAAATGTTATAAACTAGCTTTACAACCATTCCACAACTCTAGAGGAGTTTTTGGAACAGATTTGGATGGAACTACATTTAATATGTAGGCCGCCGTCTGTAGTGCATAACCTCAAAAATAATTTGATAATTATGAGAAACTAATTATAGATCTTACAATTTCTACCAGGGTCATGTTTCTCTTCTCCGCAACATCATTTTGTTGTTGTGTTCTAGGAGCCGTGAGTTGGGATACAATCCCATGCTCAACCAAGTAGTCTTCAAACTCTTGGTCAATATACTCACCTCCACGATCTGATCGTAGAGCTTTGATTGTTTTGTCTAATTGGTTCTCAACTTCAACTCGGAATTCTTTGAACTTTTCAAAAGTTTCCGACCTACGTTGCATTAGGTAAACATATCCATATCTAGATTAATCATCAATGAAAGTGACATAATACTTATAACCACCTCTAGCTCTAACATTCATAGGTCCGCAGACGTCTGAATGTATAAGCTCTAGTGGTTGCATAGTTCTAAGCCCTTTTCTAGTAAAAGGTCTCTTAGTTATTTTACCTTCTAAATAAGACTCGCAGACAGGTAAAGTGACGATCTTTAACTGACTTAAAGATCCGCCTTTTACTAGTCTATATATCCTATCAATGTTGATGTGATCAAGTCTTAGATGCCATAGATACGTTCCATTATCTGAAGAAACCTTTTGTCGCTTTGTTCTAGGTTTTTCAATTTTAAATAATTCAATGTTAAGCAGTGATGTATGAATTAATGATCTTAAAACATACAAGTTGTTTTCAATCAAACTAGAACAAATGTTTAACCCATTTCTTGAAACAATAACTGACTTATTATTAAAAGAAACTGAATATAATTGTTCTAAGAATCTGAACACAGGAGTAATGTTTTTTGGAAAATCTAGGAATGTAAAAAACATTGTTCAATAATAGAAAACAACTGTGAAACTGAAGTCTAACTTCTTCCACTGCTCATGCTGAAACGACATCCCCTGTTCCAACACGCATTAAGAAGGTACCATCCTTTAACTTTGTCCAAGAATCAATCCACTGTATAGAAGAACAAATATGGTTAGTGGCCCTTAAATAAGATTCGATAATAAGTAAATCTGATTTATCTTTCACTTTCTTCTTATTGGAAAGAGCCTTGAGGTATTGTGGACAATTCCTCTTCCAATGACCAACCTTGTCGCAATGGAAACATTTTTCTTTTGCTTTATTAGTCTTGGTGCTCTTTGTCTTTTTTTGGGCCTTCTTGTTAGCCTTAGTCTTGGCTTTGTCGGTAGACATTTTTCTCTTCTTGGAACCTGAAGAGGATGGCTCAGCAACATTTGCCTCGCCTGTCTTACCTTTATTGTCCTTTATCATGGACTTAAAGGTCATGTGCTCATTAAGCAATTGGGTCAGTCTGAACCTCAACTTATTCATTTTGTAGTTGCTTTTGAACTGATCAAAACTCTTCAGAAGAGTTATCAGTATGATGCTCACCTAGCTAGCCTTATCTATGGCCCTATCATTGACTTCAACTGTTGAAATGAGACATCATGCCTGTGACATGTTCTTGAATTAATGTTCATTCCTTCATACAAGCAAACATTGCGGAATGAACAGCTTCTTGTCGCTTTTGCTCAGAAGGTTACCCAAACATGGACTGCAATGACTACATCATCTCAAATGTTGTAGTCATTATTTTGTGCTTCGAAAAAAGCCATCGGTCATGCTAGCTTGCATATAAATGCAGGCCTTTTCATCAGCTTAAACCCATTTTTGGTGGACCTCACGAACATTTCGTGGTGCGTTGCCTGCGAGCTCTAGAGGACATTCCTCCGTAAGCACAAATTTTAGGTCTTTGCAGACCAAGATTGCATTAATATTGTTTTTCCATTTCGTGAAGTTTTCCCCAATTAATTTTTCAATAGCAAGGATTTGTAGTAATGCAGACAACATTGCTGAAATTAACATAAATAAAAAAATAAATTTCATTAATTCTATACATTCATATCGTATGTAAAGGTTCGGCATAATATTAAACATGATGCATGAACATATTTAATGAACAAGAAAAAAAATCCCGAAAAATATTTTACTAAGCTATGACAATCTAACATTCCATAAGCAAGTGCCACCTTGGGGTCGGTCAATTACTTGCATGCTGGATCTAGACATTCTCAATCAAATGATACACTAGAATAACTCTTTATTCTTATAACATTCAACCATCACTTATTTTAGTCGAGATCTTAATTAACCATTTTAATTAAATCCTTGTGAGTGTCACTCATCATTTCAGATCTCATGAACTTAATTTGAGAGTTGCTGTCTTGGGATCAGTTAATCCCAAAATACATCCAGAAATCCTATCCGTTAAAAAGTCAATCTTGGTATTAACTCTCGTGGATACCTTCCTTAGGGAGGAGGAAAACAAAGTTGTCTCGAAGCGCCACTTGAATCTCACGGTGTTGAACTAACGATAGAGACTGCGAGATATAATATCATATATCCCTCTTTCACTCACTATTTTATAGTTAGGGTTCTTTAATGATTTTGAGTGTTGAAACTCTACGTCCCTAGATTAACTTAGATTATACAGCTAAGAAAAATCTAAGTTTCTAATTTATTTATATGTTACTAGAATTTCATCCTATTAACATTTAATAAATTATCCGGATCTGTAACTATTAAAATTCTAATTTATTATTGGAATTCTGATCTATGTAAACTATTTAAATAGACTAGAAATATATGTGAATTTACCAAGTTTTAACTATTAAAATTAAAATCACGTTATTCGGTCTAATTATTATTAGGGCCTTAATTGTGTTAATCATAATAATATATTGGGCTTAACTAATCTAACTAATTAAACTCTTTAATTATAAGATTAGTTATTAATAAGAATTACCAAGTTTTTAGTACTCAAAACTAATCTCATTATTAATTGCATGTGGAATCCCTATTTTATCTCATTAAAATTAAAACACATAACTCATGGCAATTATTTATATATGACAATATATTATAATGCAAGTGTAGATACACCTAATTTATATGGCATTCTTATGTATGACAATGCTTTAAAAATTTAAATCATCCCATGACTTTAAAATTATAGCATATATATTATAATGCAAGTGTAGATACACCTAATTTATATGGCATTCTTATGTATGCCAATGCTTTAAAAATTTAAATCATCCCATGACTTTAAAATTATAGCATACATAAGTTAACCGAGTACGATAGGTTATCTAATTTAAACAATTCTAATTGCAAAAATAACCTAAGGCATTCCTTGGTCTTCTTGTAAATTTATTGTCTTCAATATTCTTCAAGTCCGCCTCTTTGCATTTTGGGCTCCCTATCAAGTCCATCTTGATTTATGTCAAGTGATCCATCTCATGGGTTGGACCCTAATGCCCATCACTTAATTCCAACAGAATATTTATTGCCCACGAAGCCCACAAGACGATCTTTTCGCAAGCCTTAAGGCCGCACACGCGAAAATACATACAGCAACCTTGGACGTGTCAAGGCTATCCATTTGGCTTCTAGTGGGCTGCCATTTATTGTACCAATGCCCAAACGTTACCCTAACACGTAACCAAGGTCCAAGCATGGCCCAAAGCAGCCTCTACGTCTGTGAACATGCAGCTGCAGCAGCAACAACTGCACACACATTTAGTGCACACAGCATGTCGTGCGTGGCTGCTGTTTTCGGTCCTTTCTACTGCCATTTTTCTTGAACAATACTCACTGTAGTAGCCAAAATATGTCAGGCCTAAAATATAAGCGAGGATCCAGCCCAGAAGCCCAAAGTATACCTCAAAAACCAGGCCCAGAGCTAAAAGTGGGAAGATAACTATGCAGTACAACACAGGTTCAGTATAAGATCTTCATGTAGTACGACATACGCTCGACATGAGACGTTTATGTAGTACGACATACGCTTCATGTCCCACACATCCAAGTAGCATCAAGGGAGATAACTTAGTGTCCACGCTTGGAAGAGCTCCTATATAGCACGACATATTCATCTCATGTCGACATCCAATCAGCACATCATACGACACACAATCATGATTGCCCAAAACGACATAGAATCTCTTTTGTTCTGAGGGAGACCAAATCATGATCTACTTTAAAGCAGGTCCTACAAAACCATAATGACACTCTGTAACGGCCAGATCGAAAGAAGCATCCACATGCTTTCTCGGTAGAGGACAACAAGGAGGGGTAATGATGAAATCCCTCAAAAGGTAGAAGCATCATTCCCCTATAAAATGAAGGATAATCTTTCATAGTGGGGGGACACCCTCCGGCCATTGTTCATCTTCTCCGATCACCCTCCGACCTTACATCTCCTTCGATCAAGGAGACCTTGGTCACCAAGATAACAGGAAGTATCATTCACTCATCCCCATTTACGAGCATTACACATTTATTAGCACTCGCTAACTTGACCGTTGGGGTGACTTTGGCAGGCACCACCCCGGTGTCCCAGACGTCCTGCGGATCACGTGCGTTCTATCTTTGCAGGTTGTAGTGCCCCGTGTCTCCGAGCGATTTTTGAGGACTACACTTCCAAGACTCCCAAGACCCTATGGACCTTGACACAGACTTTGATCCAAAGACTTCACATTGCTCTCAGCCTCATCATGACGCTGGGCCATCCCAGCCCTGGTACAAAACTTTTTACGGAGATATTGACTCAAGTAATCCCGAATACTACAACAACAATTTATCTTCTTCTCAGAACTCGATGTGATGCTCTACCAGCTCAGCAGATTCTCTCTTATCCAAAGTAGTTTGCTTTTACTATTTGTTTTGTCTTCATGTACTTTTGGAAAGTCACCCGTCTTCCTGTTACTTTAGTCTGCTTTAGAATCTTTCTTTTTCAAAGTTGTTTGTCTGTTTGCTATCATGTATTTTCTTTTGTCTGATGTAATTATTGCTTTGTAATTATTGTCCTTAGATCCAGAGAGTTTGCTATGCCTTTATAAGGTTAGACCCTCTCCAGTTTGGGATCAAGAACTAGTTTCGATTGTAACTTCTTGTGATATCAATAAACTATGTTTGCTTAAACTTCTCTCTTCTTTCCTAAAAACCCTAAGTCTATTTCATCTTAATATGGAATCCTACTGAACTATTCTAGTATGCTCTGTGCTTGCCTCCGGTGGAGGACCTTGCACATCAGAACGGATACACAGTTTGATCCGATTGCTACGGTCCCTCTCATAGAGTAGTATAACCCGTTGCTCCGCTGTAAGTCCCGTTTTAAGTTGATATAGGGCAACAGGAGTGGGTCTCGAATCTGTGTTTAATAAAATATTTTATATCTTTTCTCTCTCATGATTGCCAATGAAAAAGATAATATAAATGAATATTTTAGAGTATTTGTAATACTATTATAAATTTTATTTTATTTATTATAAAATATTAGTATTTTTATTGAATATGAATTTACTTTTAAAAAAAATTATACATACTCTCGTGCTAATATGATTATTTTAAAAAAATATTAATCCATTTTATAATTAATCACTATAAAACACCTGCTCACTCTCTCTCACATATTTTATTTTACAATAAAATTATTTTTGTGAATCCACTTAATAAGCAATCCCAAAAATGGCAGTAAATTATTTTTGTAAAAAATAGTTAAATGATGACTAAAACTTTTAGGAGAGCTTCTATATATTAAAATTCATCTACATAATTTCTATAAAAAAAATTTACCTCATCAGCTCCATATTATTTAACAATTTTTGACGCAAACTAAATGCTAAGGGCATGCTCTTGGACACCCGTGGTGTGTTTGGTTAAAATTTATCAAATTCTATGAGAGTAAGGTAAGATTTGTCATATCACTTTTTATTTATATTTTTTATTTTAAAATTCATCAAAATCTATCAAAATTCATTACTTAAATAAAATATGTAAAGTGGATAGTTTTTTTAATACATCTAGATTTCAATAGATTCTTTAAAATTTTGTATTGAGTACACCTAAATTTCGGTGGATTTTTAATTTAACTGATTTTAGATACACCTAAATTTCGGTGGATTTTTAATTTAACTGATTTTAGATTGAATACAACCCTTCTTAATTAATTAGGGTAAAAATTCGATTTGACCCTTTTAACATTTTAAAATGAACAAATTAAAAGGTTTGTATTTTTTTCAGGTGGAATTAACTTATTGAAAAACTAAAAATTAATTCAACTATTATTAGTAAAACTTTTATAAAATATTAGTAAACATTGATTAAAGTAAACTATTTTAATAGTATGTTGGTCATTTCAATTTATTTTTAAAATATTTTAAAAAAAAATTTAAAATTTTCATCGTCTATTTCAAATCAAATCATTTGAGATGGATGGTAAAAATTTATTTTAAAAAATTTAAAAATAAAAATAAAATACTTTAAATTTATACCGTCTATTTAGAGATGGACCGCAAATACTTTTTTTTTTTTTTTTAAATAAAAAGAAATTATGACAACCATCTCCCATGGATCTGACGTTGCTATGAAGGTCAAAAGAGAATGTGAATGGGAAAAGTGATTGATAAAAAGAAGATTGCATAAAAAAAAAAACTATCCATTTTAAGATTAATAAAATATTTATTATAACCTTTCCTTTTCCACAACATTCTGACAAAACAAATGCACGTGTGAGAACTGGCGTGTGCTTACCATAGATCACTTTAGTTTTGTAAAGTTGACAAATAAGCTGAGGCAGCTTTTATTGTACCTCAGTTTCGATCACAGGTTGCTATAAAGCATGATTACTTAAATTGTCAATTTTGTCATCACATATATAATAATTAGCACGAATCCAACACGTCACTCACTTTTATTGAAACCTCCCATGTATTGCGGCGTCAAGACAGTGACATGGACATAGCAATGTTAGGAGGGAATCTGAGTGAGTGAGAGAAACGGGGGCGGCAAAACATTCCATAAATCTCAAAACTGACAACACCAAGGTGCGGGCCCCACGTGATAACTGAGTGATGAATTTAATATAATACAATAATTGTATAATTGTTCTCATACTATGCATGGTATCGTACAATTGTATTAAAAGTAGGAGAGATTACGGTTTCGAAACTGTCGATTTTAATTTTAAAATTAATAATTTTGATTTTTTTAGGTAGGGAATTGGAATCAAAACCGTAGAGTACGGATTTCTATTCTAGTTTCAAAACTAGTGAGGAACCGGTGGTTTCATACCGGTGCCGGTTTCAGAACGGGATTTAATTTTTTTTTCTTTTTTATCTCCTAACACATAAAATTTTTTTAAATTTTTTTTAAAAAGAAATCGAAACCGAATTGGAACTGTAGATTTTGCTTCTCCGTCAATTTTGAACTAGCTATTTTAATTTCTAAAATAAAAAAGGAAAATTGAGTTTTGATCCCGATTAATCGATTCATAATCAAAATTGTCGGTCCCAGTTTAGAATCGACAGTACGGTTTGAACTGCAACTAACCCTATTTAATAGTACCACTCGTGTTTATTCAAAAAAAGTATTATAATAATAAATAGTACCACTCGTGCTGTTAAGTTGGTACACATCTAGTTAACTACAATTTTTATTTTAAATTTTATTTTATTTTATTATACTCGATGTTAGTGGAAGTTGAAATTATCCAATCATAAATTTTTCGTATCCATATCAATATATCAATCCATGTGTCTCTCTGGTGGTGGGTCCCATACTCCCATAATAGATATTAGTATGAACTTTGAAGTTTGAAAGTTTCCAATTATAAACTTTTCGTATCTATGTCAATATCAATCCATGTGTTTCTCTGTTGCGCTGGGTCCCATAGTTCTGTCTTTACCGTTTTCTCGAGAATCCGTCCAAAACATTGGATTCTGTGATTCTGTCTTAGAAGCAAAAGACACAAATACAACAGTATGGAAAATACAAATATAATGTGAAAAGAGTACATGTTCGATTTTTACTGAACACAGTTGTTGGAGGTTTAAGTTTTAAGGTAGTCAGTCTTAAATGGAATTAGTTGGGTTTATTTTGGATACCCGTAATTCAACTAAAAAATTATAAATATATCTTTGAAATCATGAACAGTAGACTCAATGCCAGAGAATAGTGGATTTTTAGATGCCATCTTCCCAGCGGCCCTGTTTTCTGGCGTTTTTGCTGCTTCATTTCTTTACTCGTATCATGTGCAAGGTGACTTTTATATTATTTTAATTTTTGTTTTTATTTTATTTATATATTTACTTACAATTGCAATCAGACCCCAGCACCCAAATTTGAGGAACAATATTGATATCAACATATAATGTATATATCTTGTAAGAAAATGATGAACAATATTGATTTTTACCAATTTATATTTTCAGGCTATTAAATCCAAATTTGATTAATTTTCAAAAGAAAGAGATCATGCTGCCATGTAGATTCAGTACATTACTCGGTAATTAATATTTATTAAATCTAATTTTAAAGCTTCATTCAAAGAAGATTAAAATAACTTATACTCTTCCGCGAAAAACTTGTATACATCGGATGCATTGCATCTCATCTATTCATATCATGCCACATGACATGACTAATCAATTAAATTTAATTTCTATTCTATGTGGTATGATATTAGTGGTCAGATATATTACATCGAATACATGCAAGTTTTTCTCATACTCTCCCTAAGGTGACAAAGACATACATGTATTGGAATCGAGACTTCTATAACATCAGAGGTTCTTAAAATTCTTCCATGAAAGTTCAAAGATCTTGAATCCATCACAATAGGATAGAGGAGCAAATAAAAAATGAAAGTGGTGGGCTTTTTGAGTTCTTTGTTGCTGGGCCAAACATGTCCATTAATATTTAGGGCCCTTACTTCATATATATATATATATATATATATATATATATATATATATATATATATTTTGTAGCAATATTTTTATTATGCATTTCTCTTCCACTTTAGTCGTGTAAGTCTATATGTATTTACCAGTATATATGAATAATTTTATTTTTTATTATGGAAGTATATATTTGGATCGTGAGTCTTTGTTTTGGATCGTGCGGTTTTGTTTAATGAGGATTTTAAAATTATTCCACCAAAGTTCAAAGATCTTGAAACCATAATAGGATAGAGGAGCAAATAAAAAGTAAAAGTGGTGAGCTTTTTGAGTTCTTCGTTGCTGGGCCAAACATGTCCATTAATATATGAGGGCCCTGACTTCATATACTTTCTTTTCCTCTGTTTGTTGCAACATTTTTATTATATATTTGAAGTCTGTTTATTATATATCATTATATTTTTTTATATGAAAAAAATATAATCTACTACTCCCTGCATCACAGACATTTATTTTAAGCAATAATCAATTTTTATTTTAAAAAAATCAATTCTTTTACATATTTTTTATTAGAACTTGTATCATCAAATTCAAAATTAACTTAATTATTTACCATAATTAAAGCATCAAAACAAGATGTGAAGTAAATATATACAAATCCTGAAATAAATAAATAACCAGATACCAGAAAAATTCCAAAAATAATTGAAGGAAAAGTGTTATAAATAAATAATACCAGAAAAAATATTGACAAAGTCAAGTGTGATGAAAACATTATTAATATATTTGGACAAAGTCAAGGCAAAAAAATTTAAAAATTGATAAAATTTATAAATATTAAAATCTGAAAGAGAAAGTGACCAATGTACAGTAACTATATGCGCGTATAAGGATAAGAGGTAAGAGACTTGAAGAATTTGATTTTTGTTTTGTTTTTTCTAAATTTGAATAGAAAAGTGAATATAAATACGGCTTTTATTTTTTTTAAAAGTTAACAACCGAACAAGTATGAGGTCTATTAAACAATTCCCCTCCTTTAATAAAATTTGGTCAAATATAACAGTTGACCAGGGAAGAACTTTGTTAAAAATTTAAAAGTTGACTAACGGGAGGGAAAGTCTTTATTAATAAACTCAAAAGTTGATTAATGGGAGGAGAGTTTTTTATCAATAAACCTAAAAATTAACTCCGTCTGTAATTGAATAAACCTTAAAAGAAACATATGTTATTTACTCTTAAAAAAATTGTAATTTAATGTTTCTTTTTTTAACTATATAAATTTGAGAGTTAATGGAAAGAGATATATAAATTTGAGAGTTAATGGAAAGAGATATGATTTGGACCAATAATTACATTAATATGATCATATAATTTTCTATTTTTGTTTTATTATTTATCAATTTTGAGAGATCATTTTCTCTTTTTTTACCTTTAATGTTCTCTTTTTTTATTTTTTATTGGTTAAAAAGATAAAACTTGTGATTAAAGGATACCTTTTCTTTTCATTACATGAAATATCATTAAAAGTTACTGAAGGATATTTAGAAAATTATGATATTTTTTTAAGAGATCATTTTCTTTAAAAAAATTGAGAAAAAGGGGCAATTATCAATTTAGTACCTAGCTTTTAGGGAATTATCAATTTTTTAAAGTAGTTTTATTTATTCGTATTCTTGGACTCTAACTTTTTAGAAATATCTCAATTTGGTCCCTTTGACTAATTTAAAATTTTAATTAGGGGTAGGTTGAAAGAAAAAAATACCCTATAATAGTTAAGTTTTACTAACGGTTGACTCACAGAAGAACCAAATTGATATATTTTCATAAAGTTAGGGTCCAAAGATACCAATAAATAAAACTGCTTTAAAAAATTGATAAATCTCTAAAAATTAAAAAATATCAAAAGTTAACAGGAAAAAGAAATACATAAATGGATTATTTTCCACAACATTGACTGTTGTATGGTCTTGTTTCCTCCAAATTTTCTCATATTAAGGTTATTATTTTTTTAGGAAATTTTTTTAATTTAGTTCTTACTTTTTAATAAAATATTACTTTTTTACTTACATGTTCTTTTTTAGTTTACGTGGTCCTTAACATTTTTTAAATATATCAAAATTGGTCATTTTAACTAAATTCTGACGGTCAACCATCACGATATTTTTAAAAAAACTGTTTTACCCTTTAAAAGTTCAATTAATAAATTATAATTTTACCTTAGAATTAAACTATAATAAAATAATTAATAAAATAATATTAAATTAAATTATAAAAAACTTGTTAAAAGAATATCAAAGTTAAATTATTTTATTAAAAATATTAATATTTAAAAAAATAAAGACTAAGAAAAGGTTAAAATAAATAAATAAATAAAATGGAGAATTAAGAAAACTAAAATAAATATTTTGAAAAAAATAAAAATAAAAATATTTCGTTTAATTTTGTTTAATTTTTTGTTTATTTTATTTATTTTTTTAGCAGTTTGTAACCTTTTTTTCTTATTTTTAAAATATTAATTTTTTAATAAAATAATTTAATTTAAATATTTTTTAATAGATTTTATAATTTTAAGTTGTTATAATTTAGTTTAATATTATTTATTAATATTTATTATTTTGTTATATTTTAAATGGAAGGTAAAATTATCATTACTGAATTTTTATAGTGGTTGACCGTAAAAAAGTTAGTTAAAATGATCAATTTTAATTTATTTAGAAAATATTATGAAGAAGTAAATAAATAATTAAAATGTCAAATAAAAAATGATATTTTATAAAAAAAAAAAGAATTAAATTAAAATTTCTCCTATTTTGCACAAAAAAATGGAGCCCACTCAGCCAGCACAGCCCCAAAGGTCTCCGCCATGATTTTCAATGCAATTTTCCATCACTTTCCTCCTCATCCGAAGACCAAAAACCATGGATGCTCTGTAACTACTCCATTCTTGCTTCTCCTTTTCTCTTATCAATACTGCAACACTTTTCCCGGAAAAATTACCGCTTTCCAGGAAAAGAAAAGAAAAAGTAGCAGGTAAAGTTTTCCATAGTTGAAGAATGGGGAGATTCAGGTGGAACATGGAAGGAAAGCTTGTTTGCTGCTCTGTTTCTTCACTCATCTGCAAGGTGACTCTTTTTTTTTTTTTTTTTTTTAGGGGTCTAATTTTGTGTAATTTTGCACTTAATTAAAATTTTTTTTTTCATTTTTGGGAGGGAAAACTTTAATTTAGTCCCTACTTGTTTGTGAAACCTCAATTTTTTACTCACGTTTTATTTTTTAGTCCATTGGTCCGTAACTTTTGAAAAATAGATCAAATTGGTCCTTTGACCAACTATTTGATGGTCAACTATCACTATTTGATATTTTTACCCTTGAAGAATTAATATAAATACAATTTAATCTTTTAATTAAAATATAATAAAAATAAATAAATAGAAAATTAAATAAAATAATATTAAATTAAATTATAAAAACTTAAAAATATAATCAAACTAAATTATGTTATTAGAAAAAATTAATATTTAAAAAATAAAGAATAAAAAAGGTTAAAAATTGCTAAAAATAAAATAAAATAAATAAAATTGAGAATTAAATTTTATTCTTTAAATTTTTAAATGTTAATTTTTTCAATAAAATAATTTTTTTTTAATTTTTTTAATTCCATTTTAATTTTATTATTTAATTTTATAAATGTCAATTTTTTCTAATAAAATAACTTAATTTAAATATTTTTTTAATAAGTTTTTATAATTTAATTTAATATTATTTTATTAATTTTTTCTATTTAATTATTTTAATTAGAAGGTAAAATTATAATTCTATTAATTGAATTTTTTAAGGGTAAAATTGTCTTTTAAAAAAAAATTTAATGGTCAACCATCAAATAGTTAGTTAAAGGACCAATTTGATATATTTTTTAAATGTTAGGGACTAAGGAAACTAAAAAAAGTGAAACATGAATAAAAAAAGTGAGGTTTTACAAACAAGTAGGGACTAAATTGAAGTTTTCCCTTTTTAGGAATTATTTTGTATATGTTTTATTTAAAAAAGTAATTTCTTGATTGAACGGAACTAGTTAAGGGCAGAAGGATATATAGACATTTAAGTGGTTTTTGATTTTTTTTTTTTGGGAAATAAATATTTCGAATTAAAAACAAAAAATAAAACTTTATTAAAATGGAAGCAAATAAAAAAAATAAAAAACCTTCCTTTAGATCGAATGCGTTTATATGTGGCCCAATGAATCATGTCGTGTCCTTTTTTATATTAGGGATATAATTCAATTTGATGGATATTTGTGCATGTGTGTGCGCGCATGCCTAAGATTCTCCCATTAATGATAATTTTTTTTTTATTTTTCTTTCGATTTTAGAAATAACTTGTTTATTTTTGAAGTAAATTCAAGTTATTATTTATCATATATATTTTGTTCAGATGGA
This sequence comes from Xanthoceras sorbifolium, assembly GCA_003430845.1. Taxonomy (NCBI): domain Eukaryota; kingdom Viridiplantae; phylum Streptophyta; class Magnoliopsida; order Sapindales; family Sapindaceae; genus Xanthoceras; species Xanthoceras sorbifolium. Next base: position 5,538,529 of record CM010615.1, read on the forward strand.
CATTTAATAAAAAAAAAATGAACTAATTAATGGATTATGTGATAAAAATGATGTGCACGAGGAATGTTGTACGATCTAAAAATTTAACCTAAATGATGTAAAAAATAGTCTGATTTTATTGTATAAATTATTGGATGATGTGGTGAATAATATGGTAAGGACAAATTACTTATCTCATTATTTGGATTTATTTTTGGGTTAAATTTCAGAGTTGTGTAGTATTACCGTAACATGTATATACATTAAGAAATTCTAATTGGTCTACAAAATCATAGGGTTGTAAACTTGTTGGTACACACAAGAAACATGCACTTACTCTGCTCTTCTTTGTGGTGGAGGCAGTATCAGTTGTGCTGGATCTAATTGGGAAAAACAAGGAGGTTTTTCTTCTAGCTGCACTTCTCTCGTCAGCATTTGGTTTTGCTATAACTCTATATGCTTGTGTGGAGGAGAAAACCAACACCATGGCTGAGAGGCAACTTAAGGTGGTCGAATTCGTCTTCTCAGTAATTTAGTTGGTTATCTCATTCATTCACTTTCTTCTAACAGTTCTAAAAGTGAAGAACAGCTACAATACGTCAGCTTTTCCGCTTGCCTTCGCGATGATTGCTGTCATATTCATCTTCAAGAAGGGTGGAAATACACCAAGAGAGGATCAGTTGCCTCTTGTGAATCTTCAACCTATTGATTCTCATCATGTGCCTAATAGTACTCCCTCAGAACTACTTGATCTAACCAGGAACTCCTCGCCGAACCTACAGGATTCAAGTAAAGTTCCAAGTTTATTCATCTGCCCCATATTTCAGGTCAGTGTCTTGTTTTAAAATTGTAGAAAATTCTTTAATTCACAAGAATGTGTTGTTTTTTGATATGTAATTGTGTTGATGATGGTACAGGAAGTAATGGCAAATCCACACGTGGCAGCGGATGGATTTACGTATGAGTTAGAAGCAATAGAGAGATGGCTAGGTTTGGGGCATGATACATCCCCTATGACAAACTTGAGGCTCAATCACAAAATCCTCACACTAAATCACACACTTCGTTTCCACATTATGAAATATTACAAAAACCAGTGACTGCTCAACAATCATATGTTCTGGCAGATCCTTCATTTCCTGGTCTAGCTAGCTTGAGCACCTCTCTCATTTGTAAAACATTTATGCAAGTTGGTCCATAACACACAATAATATCCGGCAATTATGTTACATAGAAGTGCTCAGCAATTATGTTACATGGAAGAAACCAACTTAATTTCATATCCTCAGCATTAGTGACTACATACTGTACCAGTTAAGGCAACATTGGTCACTACACTTCGACGGTCAAGTCAGTAAAGGAAGATGGCTAACTCTGCAGGGTTTAAATGGAGAAAGAACAAATGCATAGCAAATAAGTGAATTTGCAATGTGGTTTGATAATCACATTTCACATGGCCTTACTCCCAATCAGCACAACACACAAACAAGAGTACACCACTTAGAGCTGTTGTCTATCCTTGTGAATTGACAACTGACCATTGGCTTCTGTATTAATATCAAACAAACCCAGATTTCTCCATGCATATCACAATTTTATTGGATAAATATACATGCATAATTGATAATATTTTCAATTGAAGAAATCCTTTCCACGAAGGATATATATTTTATTATATATAAATTTGTCAAGACAATTGTAAAATGTCAAATGGAGGTGCCTAACTTCTTGCCTAACTTGAGCAAATGTCAAATGGAGGTGCCTAACTTGCCTAACTTCTTGCCTAACTTGAGCAAATGTCAAATGGAGGTGCCTAACTTCTTGCCTAACTTGTGCAAATGTCAAATGGAGGTGCCTAACTTCTTGCCTAATTCCACCAACCCATCTCTTTTGAAGCCTATATAAACCCCTTAGCTCTCATTTGTTAGATATCCCAAAAATTAGAGAATAAGAGAGAGTTTGAGAGAAAAGCTTGTGAAAGAATTTTGTGAGAAAAATTCTTGGGTATAATTGGGAGTGGTTGTGAGTTGTAAGTGTTGTAAACACTTTGTATATTTTCTCCCTTTAGTAAAACGATCTGCAACGGGTCCGGAGATGTAGGCACAATTGGCCGAACTCCGTTATCAAATTCTGTGTGTGTTTTATTTCCGCTTTTATTTCGCTTTCTCACAAATCTGGTTATAGGGAAATTGTGCTCTAATTTCCTAACAACTGGTATCAGAGATTTGGTGGTAGATTCTGTCAGTTTCTGTGAGTTTTGTCGGCAGTACCGGTGTGTCGACGGAGGTGTTCTAATACATGACAGTCAACAGAAATAGTCAGAAACGATCTAAAGGAAGCCAGATTCGAGTGGGAGCGATGGCCGCAGACGAAGGGAAGATTAAAATTGAAAAGCTCGATGGTACGGACTTCGGCTTTTGGAAAATGCAGATTGAAGATTATCTGTACCAGAAAAAGCTGTATCAACCTCTCTTAGGAAAGAAGCCAGATGATATGAAGGAAGAAGATTGGAATCTTCTTGACAGACAAGCCCTCGGAGTGATCCGATTAACGTTATCCCGGAATGTTGCTTTCAATATAGTAAAGGAAAAGACCACGGCGGGTCTTATAACGGCTCTCTCCAATATGTATGAGAAGCCATCGGCCTCAAACAAAGTTCACTTGATGAGGCGATTATTCAACTTGCGGATGGCGGAAAGGGCATCAGTCGCTCAACATCTGAATGAGCACAACACAATCACAACCCAGTTGAGTTCCGTGGAAATCGAATTTGATGAAGAAGTTCGAGCCTTGATTCTCTTGTCATCTCTACCAGACAGTTGGAATGCTACTGTCACAGCAGTCAGCAGTTCGTCAGAAAATAATAAATTGAAATTTGACGATGTTCGAGATCTGGTATTGAGTGAAGAAATTCGGCGGAGAGAATCGGGTGAAGCATCAAGCTCCTCAGCCTTACAAACAGAGTCCAGAGGGAGAACTTCAGAAAGAAGTTCATATCGTAGCAGATCGAAATCCAGAAGGGGTAAATCCAGATCAGGAAAGAAAGATTTTAGCTGTTATAATTGTGGCAAAAAGGGTCACTTTAAGAGGGATTGCCGAGCACCGAAGAAAGATACCGGCACACAGGAATCCGCCAATGTGACCGAGGAAGCAGGTGATGCTATGATTCTAAGCGTCAACAGCCCGATTGAATCATGGATTCTGGATTCAGGAGCATCTTTCCATGCCACCCTATGTCGAGAGATCATGGAGAACTACGTCAGTGGTAACTTTGGGAAGGTTCATCTAGCTGATGATGAAACCTTGAAGATTGTCGGAAAAGGAGACATCCGATTAAAGTTGCCAAACGGGAGTACCTGGAAGCTGCAAGGAGTAAGACATATTCCTGGCCTCAAAAGAAATTTGATTTCGATAGGACAACTTGATGGAGAAGGATATTGTACAACTTTTTCAGGCTGTGAGTGGAAGATTACCAAAGGAGCACTCGTCGTTGCTCGTGGTAAGAAGTGTGGTACTCTCTATGTAACCTCAAACTTAGAGAATATTGTTGCAGTAGCAGATGCTGATGGAAAGTCAAACCTATGGCACCAAAGGCTTGGCCATATGAGCGAGAAAGGGATAAAGACACTTCTGTCAAAAGGGAAGCTTCCGGATCTCAAGGCTGTAGATGTCGGACTATGCGAGGATTGCATCTTTGGTAAACAGAAGAAAGTCAGTTTTGCAAAGATTGGCAAGATACCCAAGGCAGAAAAGTTAGAGTTGGTTCATACCGATGTGTGGGGACCATCTCCAGTTTCATCTCTTTCAGGCTCACTGTATTATGTCACCTTCATCGATGACTCTACAAGGAAGGTGTGGGTTTATTTTCTGAAGAAGAAATCAGAAGTCTTTGATACCTTCAGAAAATGGAAGGCCATGGTGGAAAATGAGACTGGTTTAAAAATCAAGCGGTTGAGGTCTGACAATGGAGGAGAGTACAGAGATAGTAGATTCAGAGAATTTTGCGCAAACAGTGGGATCAAGATGGAGAAAACAGTTCCCATGACACCACAGCAAAATGGCGTAGCAGAGCGCATGAACAGAACTCTGAATGAACGTGCCAGAAGCATGAGGTTACATGCCGGTTTGCCCAAAATGCTATGGGCTGAAGCTGTCAACACTGCAGCCTACTTGATCAACCGTGGGCCCTCAGTTCCCTTAGATGGTGGAATACCAGAGGAAGTTTGGAGCGGAAAAGAGGTAAACATTTCGCATTTAAGAGTGTTTGGTTGTATCTCTTACGTACATATAGATTCTGCCGAAAGAAGTAAACTTGATGCCAAGTCCAATAAATGTGTCTTTGTTGGCTATGGTGGTGATGAGTTTGGTTACCGGTTTTGGGATTATGAAAATCGGAAGATCATCAGAAGCAGAGATGTCATATTCAATGAGAATTTGATGTACAAAGACAGATCAATCGCAGAATCAAGTAGCTCCACTACCGAAGCTGAAACAAAGGAATTTGCTGAGTTTGAGGAGATTTCTGGAAGTGATGTTCAGATTAGTCCTGAAACAGTTCAAGAAGAACTAGACGCACCAGAACTGAGACGCTCCTCCAGAGTTCCTAAGCCAATCCAGCGTTATTCGCATTCTTTACACTACTTGTTGCTAACTGATAGTGGTGAACCAGAGTGCTATGATGAAGCAATGCAAGTGGAGGATTCAGTCAAGTGGGAGTCTGCCATGAGAGATGAGATGGACTCGCTTATGTCAAATCAGACATGGGAATTAGCTGAATTACCACCAGGCAAGAAAGCTCTTCATAACAAATGGGTCTTCAGGATTAAAGAAGAACACAATGGAAACAAGCGCTACAAAGCTAGAATGGTTGTCAAAGGCTTTCAGCAAAAAGAAGGTATTGACTACAATGAAATTTTCTCTCCAGTTGTAGTCCTCAAAAATCGCTCGGGGACACGGGGCACTACAACCTGCAAAGACAGAACGCACGTGATCCGCAGGACGTCTGGGACACCGGAGTGGTGCCGGCCAAAGTCACTCCGACGGTCAAGTTAGTGAATGCTAATAAAGGCGTAATGTTTGTAAATGGGGATGAGTGAGGAATACTTCCTGCTACCTTCACAATTGGGGTTTTTCTGGTCAAAGGAGGTGTATGGTCGGAGGGTGATCGGAGAAGCTCCACAATGGCCGAAGAGTGTGGTTTTTCTTTTTGTAATCTCTTTATCTCAGCTTTTTTTGTCCTCCCTTCTTGTGAGGGATTATCCTCCTCTTTATAGGAGACTGGCGCTTCTTCCTTTTGAGAGATCTCATCATTCTCTCTTCTCTGTCTTCCACCAAGAAAGTATCTAGGTGCTCCTTTTGATTTTCGGCTGCCATCGAGTGTCATTATGACTTTGTAGGACCCGTTTTAAAGTAGATCTCAATCTAATCTCCCTCGGGGCGACGGAGATGCTATGTCGTACGACATGTAGGTTTTCTTTGTCAACCTGGGCCATGATTGGGTGATGTAGCACGGTCGCACTACATAAGGGTATATGTCGTGCGATAAAGTCTTCAAACTGGTATATCGTCGTATGAATGCTTCATGTCGTGCGACAAGGTCTTCATACTGATACGTCGTCGTATGACTGCTTCATGTCGTGCGACAAGGTCTTCATACTGATACGTCGTCGTATGACTGCTTCATGTCGTGCGACATAGTCTTCGAACTGACATCTATATAAAAGTTCTCCATGTCGTGCGACTTGGTTTCTATGCCGAGACTCAGTCATACTTCATGAGTTTAGTCCCACTTTTAGGCTATGGGCTTTGTCTTTAGGCCATACCTTGGGCCAGACATATTTTGGCTACTACAGTTTGCCCCCAAACTCATTGGATCTAGAAAGCCAAGGAGTTTGCGTCGTACGACATGTAGACAGGGATATGTATATGTGAGCTCCAAGGTTGGGCCGACATTGTCGCACGACTCTGTCCTTCTGAGAGAGTGTATGAGTGTTGGTGAGTTGATGCCAACGCGTAAGTTCTGTCATAGTCGTCCGACATTGTCACTTAGGGAAAGAGTGGTTGGTTTCCAAACGACTCCTCGATATCTGTGCTGAAATAAATGCGGTCTTTATGGGTAGTTTGCATGTATGGCAAATGGTAGGTTATGGGAGTACGTGTCCAATGAGAAGCTGACACGTCAGCATGTGTTTCTTTTTAGTTGCCGCCCTTTCCCTTTCCTTGTCATTTTCAATTTTTTTTGGCTCTTTCTCTCTTTCGTTTTCTCTAAAAAACCAGTCGCCGTTTTTTGCCATTTCTGTGTTATTCCGGCGTCTTTGCTGCTCACTTTTGCCATCTCCGTGTTCATTCCGGCGAGGAAGAGATCGTTTTGCTCTTTTGGTAAGTTTTCCTAGTTCTTTTGCTATTTTGTTTTTTATTTTTGCATTTTCTGTTTTTGGGTTCCTTTGTGTTCTTCGAATAGTTCTTGAAAATTTTTTTTAAGTTTTGTAGATCGAAGATTTAGATTTAGGTTTATGCACAAACTGTTTGTAGAGTTTAGGTCGCACGACAGTAGCCAAGACGTATAGGTCGCACGACCTTCTTAACAGTCTTGGGAGCTGATATTAGGTCGTGCCAAGTCTTTGATCTAGGTTATAAATACTAACCATTGGCTACTGTCGTTCGAATTGTAGGTCTGATGTCGAGTCGAGGAGATGAGAGTCCTCCTAGTACCTCTGGGCGTGGATACGATGATCCGATAGATCTGTCGTACGACTCATGGGGAGAGTCAGCGGCAGCGAGTGCTGAGGTAACCATAGCTTCCTCGTCGTACGACACTGTGACCGTTTCTCTTGTGGGTACATCGCGTGTGACGGACGACGTGGCTATTGCAGTGCCTTTAGTCGAGCAGCCGGGCGACGCAGCTGGCCCGTGTCCAATGGGACCTAGTAGGCCTTTAGGGTTGCTATTAAATAACCCAGCGAGTGTGCTAACTGAGGACGACGTCACGCGCCTCCGATTCAGCTATGGCATTCCTGACGGTGTCGCGCTGAGGGCACCTCATAAGGAGGAGAGGCCAGATTGGGACATCCCAGGATGGACCTGCTTGTATGAGTTCCCGTTCCAGCGGGTGGGATTCAGGCTGCCAGTAGTCGGACTACTGAGAAAAGTGCTCGATCATTTCGAGCTTGCCCCAGGGCAGCTAATGCCCAATAGTTGGCGGATCCTGTTGGCGTTGGATCTGCTGTGTACGAGGGAAGGGATAGTCTTCGAGCTCCCTGACCTTTTCTACTCGTACACCGTGCGGGAGCACGACACAGAGAAGGGGCGCTACAACTTGAACCTCCGACCTAACAGAACACATCTGATCACCGAGTTAACCACAAACGACAGGTTGTGGAAGGACAGGTATTTTTTCGCGAGGGGCCTGCTTGTCGATTGGCCTCTCGGGGATACCGTCGTTCGTGCGACCTGGTCCAAGGCTGGTGGGTCTTTTATTTAATTTGAGTAGTACGACAACATTTTGTTTATTGTTATTTATTTAACTCTTTCTGTTTGTTTGTGTAGTGAACACAGGAGCGCCGCAGTCAGTTGTTGGATTGACGTGCGTGACACGTACGGAAAGGGTATTGTCGTACGACGCCAAGGAGAGGAGTTGGAGGAGTATTTTGGCGGAAGAGAATTTGCGGCCGAGCCACCTCTGGAAGTTTAGCGTGATAAACGAGCCAGGTACCCCTTACCCTGCCTTCAAAAATTTAGTGGAGTTTGTCAGGGTCAGGCACTGTGTCGAGCGACTGTACGGCACACGCTTTTTGACTCCCATCTCATACGTCGAGCGACGATTTGCAGTTGAGATTATGGCTGGAGAGATTGCCGCGCCCGCTGCTGATGACGCGATGAGGAGGCTGAGGGAAAAGAGGAAGGGAAAGAAGAAGGCTGAATCGAGCGACCAAGCGGCCTCCACTCCTCCACCTCCTCCGTCTAGTCGAGCAAAGGTCTCCCAAGATGTTTCTTCAGCTGGGAAGAAAAGGAGGAGGGAAGATTCGACATCTGCTGTCGACGCGTCGGTCGACTTGGTCTTCCCGCAGGATGCGTCGGCGTATTCTGATGTTGGCTCGATCCTTCCACAGGTCGAGCGGCTGCTGCTGCCTGAGGATAAGAATTGCCTCAGGGAGATGGGTCTTTCCCAAGCTGCCGACTGGGGACTTGGTCACCTCTTCCAGGTATGGTCGTGCGACATATTCATTCGTATATTTTGTTTTAACTGTGTTATAATTTGTTTTGACTTGTGTTTTTATTTTGTGTAGGCTCTTCAGTCGCACGTCCATTTGAAGGAGGAGCTGGGCGTCGCTCTCAAGAAGGTGAGGGACCTGAAGGTGAGCAACCAGAGCTTGAAAGCTGATAATGATAAGCTGAAGGCTTCGAACGTTGAGGCTAAGAAGACTGCCCTTGAAGCCTCGAGTCGAGCGGTGGAGGCCACTCTGGAATTGAATAGGCTGAAGTCGAGCGTCGACAAACTGGAGGCCAAACTGAAGGCTAAAGAGGCGGACTACGACTCCCTGTATGACAAGGCAGAGGATAACGTCCTCAACGCAGTTATTAAGACTCGCGCGGATTTGATGAGGGAGTATAGGGACGGTCGTGCGACCGAGTGGAAGGTCGATAGCTGGATTGCCGACCACGAGGAGTTGTCGCGCTATGATGAGGATGAGGCCGACGACAAGCCTGGTGAAGAACCTGTTCCTCCTCCAGAAGGTTCGACCGTCGTAGCCTTGGCTGCCCAGCCGACTGGAGAGCATCATGACCTTGCCCCATAAGGGGTTGTAAAATGTTGTCGAACGTTTTTTTTTTTTTTTTTTTTTTTTTTTTTTTATGTTATTGTATGCCCCGTTTTGAACAACGGTTTTTTTTTTTTAAAATATATGAAGTATGTTGAATTTTCTTTTATGTCGTAAGCTTTTTAAAATTTTTTTTATGATTTGTGTGATCCGTTGGAGATGGGAAGTCCATGACCTTGAATGCGGGTCATGTCATCGTGTGGAGATGGAGAGTCCATGACCTTGAATGCGGGTCATGTGATCCGTTGGAGATGGAAAGTCCATGACCTTGAATGCGGGTCATGTCATCGTGTGGAGATGGAGAGTCCATGACCTTGAATGCGGGTCATGTGATCCGTTGGAGATGGAGAGTCCATGACCTTGAATGCGGGTCATGTGATCGTGTGGAGATGGAGAGTCCATGACCTTGAATGCGGGTCATGTCATTGTGTGGAGATGGAGAGTCCATGACCTTGAATGCGGGTCATGTGATCGTGTGGAGATGGGGAGTCTATGACCTTGAATGCGGGTCATGGTCGAGTTTTGTCGTATACTTTTATGATATTGAATTGCCCCAGTTGGAGTGTGTAACTGCTCAGTTGCATACTACAACTTTTGATGTAGTTTAAGATAGACTGTGCAATGCTGACCTGCGTAAACATATTGTAGAGTGATAAAATTCGAAATATATAATCTAAAAATGATACTGTTTTAGATGGCACGCGTTCCAGCTGTTGCCGATCTCCATGCCATCTGTACATCGTAGTTTATAAGCTCCATTTCCAAATACATTGGTGATTTGATATGGTCCTTCCCACGTAGGACCGAATTTGCCCGCTCCTTTTTCCTTTGTGTTTTGGAAGATGCGGCGAAGAACCCAATCTCCAATATGGAATGACTTGAGACGAACACTTCTGTTATAATGGCGGGCGACTCGTTGTTGGTATACGGCCAATCTGATTGCAGCCTTGTCGCGGCGCTCGTCAATTGTGTCGAGTTCACTCAGCAATTCTCTGCCGTTTGCTCCTTCTGTTGCGTGTCGTATCCTATAAGAAGGGTAGTCAGCTTCTGTTGCTATGACGGCTTCTGAGCCGTAAGATAGAGAGAATGGTGTTTCTCCTGTTGACGTCCTGACCGTCGTACGGTAAGACCATAGCACACCCGGTAGCTCATCGGCCCACTTCCCTTTGCATTGGTCGAGTCGCTTCTTGAGGGTGGACATGATTGTCTTGTTAGTGGATTCTGCTTGTCCGTTAGCTTGAGGGTATCTTGGGCTTGAATAGCTTAGTTTGATGCTCCACTTGTCGCAAAAGTCTTGGAAATCATATGAAATGAATTGTGAGCCATTGTCGGTGACTATTTCCTTTGGAACCCCGTAACGGCATATGACATTCTTCCAAATGAAGCTTTTGACCTCAGAGTCTTTGATTCTTACGTACGACTCGGCTTCAACCCACTTTGTAAAGTAGTCGGTCACGGCTAACATGTAGACCTTGCCCCCTGTAGCGATGGGCAACTTCCCTACTATGTCCATGCCCCACTTCATGAAGGGCCATGGTGCTGAAATGGGGTGGAGTTTTTCCGGGTGTTGATGTGAAATGTGGGCGAAGCGTTGGCATGGGTCGCACCTTTTGACGAGGTCGTGCGACTCGGACCGCATTGTGGGCCAGTAGTACCCGGCTGTGATTGCTCTATTGGCCAGGCTTCTCCCGGCCGAGTGATTCCCGCATTGCCCCTCGTGTAAGTCCTTGAGTACTTGCTGAGCTTCGACTGGGTCGAGACATTTGAGGTAGGGCCCGGAGTAGGATCGCTTGTACAGTTGACCCTCTATTATAGAAAATCGGGCGGCCTTGATCTTAATTCTTCGTGCTTCTACTTTGTCAGGTGGGAGGGCGTCGTCTCTCAAGTAGTCGTAAATCGGGGTGACCCAAGTTGGCTCGTCCGAAATTGGATTGACTTCGAGCTTTGTTGGTTTCCATACAGCTGGCCATTGGACAAACACCATGGGAATGGTTCGCTCCATTGTGGTATCCAGTGAGGACCCAAGATTGGCGAGTGCGTCGGCATGCGCGTTTTCGGATCTGGGTATTTGCTCGATGTCGAATGACTCAAATGAAGCTTGTAACTCTTTTACCAAGGTCAAGTAGACCGACATCTTCGAGTCCCGAGCTTGATAGGACCCTTGCAATTGTCTCACAATTAATTGGGAGTCACTGTGTACCTTGATTCGCTCGACGTGTAAGTCCTTTGCCAAGGTGAGCCCAGCTATGAGGGCTTCGTACTCGGCTTCGTTGTTGGTGGTCTTGAATCCACATCTGATGGACCTCTCGATGACGTGCTCCGTAGGGGAGGTAAGTACTATTCCCAGCCCGCTGCCTCTAGCGTTACTTGATCCATCAACTGCTAAACTCCACTCTTCCCTTGGCGTGTCGCACGACATAGTGCAAAGTTCTTCCTCCGCTCTTTGTAGAGTCCCTGGTGTGAAGTCTGCTATGAAATCCGCCAGTACTTGCGACTTGATCGTTGGTAGTTAATGTCGTACTCGCTCAGCTCTACGGCCCATTTCACTAGACGGCCGGATAGTTCAGGTTTATGTAGGACACTTTTCAAGGGGAAGGCAGTGAGTACACTAATAGTGTGGCATTGGAAGTACGGCTGTAATTTCCTTGCGGCTGTGACTAGTGCGAGAGCTAATTTCTCAAGTTGGGTGTACCTTGTCTCTGCGTCAAGTAGGGTCTTGCTGATGTAGTATACGGGAAGTTGTTTACCATCCTCTTCCCTTATCAGTACCGCGCTAACGGCCGTCTCGGATACAGCGAGGTAGAGCAGGAGGGTCTCTCCTTCCTTAGGTTTGGACAGGAGAGGTGGGTTCGCTAGATACCTTTTTATATTTTGGAAGGCGTCCTCGCTTGTTTGATTCCAATCGAATGACTTGTTCTTTCTTAGAGCATCGAAGAAAGGTTTACATCTTTCGGACGACTTCGAAATGAATCGGTTGAGGGCCGCGAGTCGTCCGGTTAGCTTTTGTATGTCTTTGATGCTTTTGGGGGACCTTAGATTTATGACGGATTGGAGTTGATCCGGGTTGGCCTCGACACCTCTCTTGGTTACTAAGTAGCCAAGGAACTTCCCTGATGAAACTCCGAAGGAACATTTGGTCGGATTAAGCTTCATCCCATACTTGTCGATGATGTCGAACGATTGCCGGAGGTGGTCGAGGTGTTGGTCTGCTACTAATGACTTTACCAGCATGTCGTCTATATAGACCTCCATAGTCTGTCCAAGCATGGTTGCAAACATTTTGTTGACTAATCTTTGGTAGGTTGCCCCAGCGTTCTTGAGGCCGAATGGCATTACCTTGTAGCAGAAAATGCCGCGCTCCGTGATGAAAGAAGTCTTCTCTTGGTCGTCCGGATGCATAAGGATTTGGTTGTAGCCGGAGAATGCATCCATGAAGCTCAATAGTTCGTGGCCTGCCGTAGCGTCCACCATCATGTCGATGTGTGGGAGAGGGAAGGAATCTTTCGGACAGGCCTTGTTGAGGTCTGTGAAGTCGATGCAAACTCGCCACTTCCCATTCTTTTTCTTCACTACCACTACGTTTGCGAGCCAGTCTGGGTAATTTACTTCTCTCACCGAACCAATGTCAATTAGCTTTTGGATTTCTTCATTTATAACCTTGTTGCGCTCGGGCGCGAACTTCCTTCTTTTTTGTTTCACAGGTGGATGATCCGGGTCGACTTGTAACTTATGCACTAGGACTTCTGGGCTAATTCCGATCATGTCTGCGTGCGACCATGCAAAGCTGTCGTGCCGTGCCGTCAAGAAGCTGAGTAGTCTTGCTCGGATATTTTGTGGAAGGCGGGATCCGATACTAACTTTGTGGTCTGGAAAATCGGGATGTATGGATACTTCGTCGAGTTCTTCCATATCGGGTTTATCTTTGTTGGTGGGGGTGCTCTCACTCTGTAATTGCTATAAGTCGGACGACCTGTTTTTAAGAGTGTTCTGGTAGCAGTCACGCGAGGTCTTTTGCTGCCCTCGGATCTCGTGAACTCCCCACCTAGTAGGGAAACGGATGACCTGATGATACGTTGAGGGAACTGCCCTCATCTCATGAATCCACGGGCGACCCATGATTATGTTGTAGGACGACGGACAGTCCAGGATGAGGAAATGTGTGTTCAAGTTGACGCCTTCCGCGTAGACTGGAAGGGTGATCTCTCCCAGAGTGTTCTTATGTTCCCCACTAAATCCCACAAGGATTGTGGAGCGACGTGCGATGTTGCACTCATCAATATGCATCTCTTTTAGTGCGTCAAGAAAGAGTACATTTGTTGAGCTTCCATTGTCCACTAGAATCCGTCTGATCAAACAATTGGCCACCGTCAGTGAGATGACTAGTGCGTCGTGGTGGGGATTGAATAAGTCCATATGCTCATCGCTGCTGAAACTGATTGGATAGTTATACGTAGGATCTACCGTACAAGTTCGTTGGACGTCCGTACGACCGGCTTGCCGTGAGTGGCGCTTTGCCTCCGAGTAGGTTACTCCATTCACTTCCGATCCGCCAGAGATGACATTCACGGTTCTCTCATGTTTGGGAGGCTCCGGTGGAGGGACTGAAATAATATCGTGCGACCTATCTTTGTTCACCAAAGTCTGCTTACCTCTGTCAGTCAGGAATTCTTTAAGGTGACCCTTCTTGAGTAGTTCGGCCACCTCCAATCGTAGTGCCACACAATACTCAGTTCGATGGCCGTGGTCGCCGTGAAATTCGCACCATTTCGAGTTGTCTCTTTGATCAGGCGGGCTCATCATCTTATCTGGCCACCGAACTGATCTACCCAATCCTTTAAGTATGGCGACTACCTCTGCCGGCCTGATGTTCAAATTATATTCTGGCGTTATATTCTTTGGTCGGATGAATGGCCTTGGTGGTCTGTCATCGCGTCGTCGCTCGTACCTCACATGGCCGTCCCTTCGGGGTATTGTTGGGTATGGCCCGCTACGTCGGTTGGTGATTCGTGGTTCGACCATCCTCTCCGACTTATCTTCCTTGTAGTTCGCTCTATTAGGTTTGTAGTTTACTTCGTCTTCTTCCCATTTTATCTGTGCCCATGCCTTGGCTAGGACGTCTTCCATGGTTTTACAAGGGTACTTGGTGAGCTCCTTGTATAGGTCGGAATCATAGAGCAGACCCTTGCGGAAGGCTGATACGGCTGTCGCCTGGTTGCAATGAGGGATGGACACTTTTTCATGGTTGAAACGGCCAACAAAGTCACGTAGGCGTTCATTCCTCCTTTGGCTGACTGTGTAAAGGTCGTCGGATTGTTTCTCTAACTTCCGACTACTAGCGAACTGCTCTACGAAGGTGTCAGTGAGTTGAGCAAAAGAGTTGATGGAAACATTGGGAAGATTGGTGTACCATTGTAGGGCAGGTCCTACGAGGCTTGATCCGAAACCTTTGCACATACATGCTTCCCTAAGGTCACGCGGGATGGCGGCTGTGAACATCCGTTGTCGATACTGCGCAATGTGGTCGTCGGGATCCGTCGTACCTTCGTACTGCTTCATACCTGGAAAGTTGAACTTCCTTGGCATCTCCACCAATGCTATTGTGTCGACGAAGGGAGAGTCGGCAAAACTATTGGCCGCACTTTTCTTTATAGGAGTGGGCATTCCCGGAATGCGTTGGATGAGTGCTTCTATCTCTGTGAACCTTCGTGCCAAGTCTCGGTTGGCCAAGGTCGGCTCGGCGCTCACTCGGTTTGGGTCTGATGGCGCTGAATGTGAAGGGCCGGATGATGTTCCTTGTAGCGGGATGGTTGGTTGGGTTGAGCCGACGTTGCCATTGGGAGTGGATATAGGTGGCACTCCTTGTATTGCTCTTGCCACGTCGTCTGATCGATGTCCTCCCATCCTATTTGGTATATTCTCTATCGTATGTCGTGCGACGATATGGGGTCCACTCGTAACTCGAATGTTGGGTTCTGAGCCTACGTGGGTTGGATCGAGGTCTCTATCGATAGTACCATGTTCGTCCGGGCGGACTGGCGCGTAATAAGTAGCGTGAGCGGCTTGCTCAAATGGCACGGGTTGGGACGTCGAAGCGTCTCCAAATGGTCGTACGGCAGTGAGCGAACTGATCCTATTCTGCAATTCTTGGTTCTCTGCCAACACTCGTTGATTCTCTTGTTCGAGTGCTTGGAGCCTTTGGGTATTCTCTTGCATCTGGGATATGAGGAGTTGTACCCTAACCTCCATCGCGTCGTGATGAAAATCGTCAGATGACATAGTCGGGGTTGCCGCGTTCTACCTTTGCTTGCTTAGAGATTGTCGGGCCCCACGGTGGGCGCCAAATTGTAGTCCTAAAAAATCGCTCGGGGACACGGGGCACTACAACCTGCAAAGACAGAACGCACGTGACCCGCAGGACGTCTGGGACACCGGGGTGGTGCCGGCCAAAGTCACTCCGACGGTCAAGTTAGTGAATGCTAATAAAGGCGTAATGTTTGTAAATGGGGATGAGTGAGGAATACTTCCTGCTACCTTCACAATTGGGGTTTTTCTGGTCAAAGGAGGTGTATGGTCGGAGGGTGATCGGAGAAGCTCCACAATGGCCGAAGAGTGTGGTTTTTCTTTTTGTAATCTCTTTATCTCAGCTTTTTTTGTCCTCCCTTCTTGTGAGGGATTATCCTCCTCTTTATAGGAGACTGGCGCTTCTTCCTTTTGAGAGATCTCATCATTCTCTCTTCTCTGTCTTCCACCAAGAAAGTATCTAGGTGCTCCTTTTGATTTTCGGCTGCCATCGAGTGTCATTATGACTTTGTAGGACCCGTTTTAAAGTAGATCTCAATCTAATCTCCCTCGGGGCGACGGAGATGCTATGTCGTACGACATGTAGGTTTTCTTTGTCAACCTGGGCCATGATTGGGTGATGTAGCACGGTCGCACTACATAAGGGTATATGTCGTGCGACAAAGTCTTCAAACTGGTATATCGTCGTATGAATGCTTCATGTCGTGCGACAAGGTCTTCATACTGATACGTCGTCGTATGACTGCTTCATGTCGTGCGACAAGGTCTTCATACTGATACGTCGTCGTATGACTGCTTCATGTCGTGCGACATAGTCTTCGAACTGACATCTATATAAAAGTTCTCCATGTCGTGCGACTTGGTTTCTATGCCGAGACTCAGTCATACTTCATGAGTTTAGTCCCACTTTTAGGCTATGGGCTTTGTCTTTAGGCCATACCTTGGGCCAGACATATTTTGGCTACTACACCAGTCGTGAAGCTGACTACAATCAGACTGGTGTTGAAAATTGTAGCTGCAGAAAATTTACATCTTGAGCAGTTAGATGTAAAAACAGCTTTCCTTCATGGTGACTTGGAGGAAGAAATCTATATGAGGCAACCGGAAGGTTTCAAAGAAGCAGGCAAGGAAAACCTAGTATGCAGGTTAAAGAAGAGCTTGTATGGCTTAAAACAAGCTCCCAGACAGTGGTACAAGAAGTTTGATAGTTTTATGAGCAGCAGCGGTTTCACAAGATGCCAAGCAGATCATTGTTGCTACATCAAAAGGTTCGACAACAGCTTCATTATCTTATTGTTGTACGTTGATGATATGCTCGTTGCAGGTTCAGATATGCAAGAGATTATGAATTTGAAGCGGGAATTGTCGAAGCAGTTCGCAATGAAAGACTTAGGTGCTGCAAAGCAGATTCTTGGAATGAGGATCAAGAGAGACACTAAGTCGGAGACTTTGTTGTTATCACAAGCTGAGTACATCAAGAAAGTACTCTCAAGGTTCAACATGCAAGATGCTAAACCAGTGAGTACACCTTTGGGTGTTCATTTCAGACTCTCCAAGGAACAGTCACCGAAGACAGAGGAAGAGCGTACACATATGGCAAAGGTTCCGTACGCCTCAGCAATTGGAAGTCTGATGTATGCCATGGTTTGTACCAGACCAGATATTGCCCAAGCAGTGGGAGCTGTTAGCAGGTACATGAACAATCCAGGTAAGATACACTGGGAAGCAGTCAAATGGATCCTCAGGTATTTACGAGGTACCACAAACAAGACACTTTGTTTCAAAGGTGGAGATACGACACTAACAGGCTATGTGGATGCTGACTTAGCCGGAAATGTTGACATCAAAAAGAGCACTACAGGGTATGTCTATACTCTAGGAGGTACCGCAGTGAGTTGGGTGTCTCAGTTACAGAAGATAGTTGCTCTCTCCACAACTGAAGCAGAATATGTTGCTGTCACGGAAGCCAGCAAAGAAATGGTTTGGCTACAAAGTTTCTTAGAGGAACTGGGAAAGAAACAAGAAGACAATGTCTTGTATTGTGACAGTCAAAGTGCTATCCATCTAGCAAAGAATCCGTCTTTTCATTCCAGAACGAAGCACATACAGTTGCGGTATCATTTTATCCGGTCACTTCTGGAAGATGGGATTTTGAAACTTGAAAAGATTAGTGGAGCTCAAAATCCAGCAGACATGTTGACAAAGACGGTGACGACTGACAAACTGAAGCTGTGTTCAGCTTCAGTTGGCCTGCAATAGTAACAAGACCGTGAAAGAGCTGCTGCATAGATCGAGGTGTGAAGACAGATTGAAATCAGTCTTCAAGTGGGAGATTGTCAAGACAATTGTAAAATGTCAAATGGAGGTGCCTAACTTCTTGCCTAACTTGAGCAAATGTCAAATGGAGGTGCCTAACTTCTTGCCTAACTTGAGCAAATGTCAAATGGAGGTGCCTAACTTCTTGCCTAACTTGAGCAAATGTCAAATGGAGGTGCCTAACTTCTTGCCTAACTTGTGCAAATGTCAAATGGAGGTGCCTAACTTCTTGCCTAATTCCACCAACCCATCTCTTTTGAAGCCTATATAAACCCCTTAGCTCTCATTTGTTAGATATCCCAAAAATTAGAGAATAAGAGAGAGTTTGAGAGAAAAGCTTGTGAAAGAATTTTGTGAGAAAAATTCTTGGGTATAATTAGGAGTGGTTGTGAGTTGTAAGTGTTGTAAACACTTTGTATATTTTCTCCCTTTAGTAAAACGATCTGCAGCGGGTCCGGAGATGTAGGCACAATTGGCCGAACTCCGTTATCAAATTCTGTGTGTGTTTTATTTCCGCTTTTATTTCGCTTTCTCACAAATCTGGTTATAGGGAAATTGTGCTCTAATTTCCTAACAAAATTATAATAATTCATACTTGGAATATTAATATATACCTCTGATCATGCATATTCAAAACGAATATTGGAATGACAATTTCTATTTATCAATCTTGTTTTAGTTTCATGTTCAAATTGAATGATAATTTCCCTTTGCTCGCAGATATTGAAGTTCCATTTATAATATTTATCAAGGTAAAATTTAAATGGTACATTGGTATACTAATGCATAGAAGTTTATATATATCCACAGTACCTTAATGTATTAATAACGCTATAAATTTTTATCTTCTTTTGGCATGTTATATGCAATGCACATGACTTAAGATATTGCCATAGATATTGGAACTAAGGGCAATTCATAGTTACTCATAGTTCAAGTGGTTAGTACATCTCCCTCCCGTCTCAATGGTGAGGGTTCAAGTCTCACCATGCAAATTTACCATCATGTATAGGTAGTTTTCTCCTCTTATTGTGAGAGTATATGTCTCCCGTTATAGGAGTAGATATTTGGGCCGTACGTTTAGTAATTGATCTCGGCAAGTCCCGGCAGTTATTAATCATGTAATTGTACCCCTAAAAAAATAGGAATTAATAGCTATTCGCAATATATATACATCTCTAAGATCTTATATTGATAAATGAAAATTGTTAATTAATTATTCATTTGAATACAACCTTAAATTGTAAAATCTGAATCAGTATTATTGCATTTTGTACTTAGGGAGCCGAGCTTTTGTATTTTTTGGGTTTCTAAAAAAAGAAAAATATAATCGTTTTAAATGTGTACATTGTAAATAATCGTTTGATAATATAATTAGTTACCGGTGCTCATTCCTGAAAATTTGGTTACCTATAAAGTTTTTGGTGAAGCTGGGGGTCCACATTATGCACACTATGATCTGGTTGGAGGGCGATTGGTATGAATTTCTTCCTTCCTCCAAAAAACTCTAGAAGCGTTCATCTGATTGTTAATTACACAAACATCTTATCTTTTCTGTCCATTTTCTAAATGCAGGCAGTGGAGCAGGTTTATCCTTGCATAGTTGAATTTCTTGGTCTTCACGACTCCACATCATGATCTAGACGCCGTAAACCTGCATACCCTCTTCTCCACTGCAAAGCTCAGTGTCCAACGTGCATGCCTATCTGGGCAAATGCTTAAATTGGTGCATTGATAACCTGTAATGCCACTCTGATGAATCATTAGGGTGAAGGAACTACCTAATCCGGGGCAGAAGTTTTGAACATTGGTGACTGAAGATTTCACTACCTTCTCTTGTTCTAAAACCAAGACAAGGAACGATAAAGGGAAGAGGAAACTGAAGGTATAAGAATCAGTGAACAAGGAAAATAATTTTGTCAAATGTATTTGCAGAATTTTGCTTGGAAATTTTAGTTTTTTTTTTTTTTTAAAAGATGGAAATTTTAGTTATTGATTGTACAAAACCTGTAATCTATCCACAAGTCTCTCTCTCTCTCTCTCTCTCTCTCTCTCTCTCTCTCTCTCTCTCTCTCTCTTATATTTTTGGTTTGTTTATAGGTATAGAAATAGTTTGCAACAAACACTATCTGTTTTAACTGGTATGTGTGTTTACACAATTTGTTATAGAAGTTTGTATTTCTTATATGATAATGCAATTTCAATTGGCTCCAAATATTTTTTATGTTGAATGTGAAGTGTTTCTTTTGGGCCTTTTTATTCGGTACTGGCTGATAAGAATTGGGTCGTGGGCCTACTATTCCAACTCTTTAATTTATTTAACTACTCAAAGTTGTACGGTACCTTATAAGAGTTGGGATGATGAGGAGCCATTTGTCACGGCCTTAGTATTTTCTAAGCCAACCGTGCGGCACTTAACACACTTCCTCCCGTCGAAGAGGTTAAGTCAGCCTTAATCCCCACGAGCTAGGCAAGTAACTTGCTAGCAAACTCAAGAAAGCTTGTAGGAAGAGAGAAGAGAAGAGAGCACAAGTGTTTGAGAGAATACTTGAATACTTGAATGCTTTCTAAGATGGTTTGTACAAATGAGGGGTGCCATCTATTTATAGGCACCAAAGAACATTCTAGGTTTCTACCTATCTACAATGTTCTAGAGAATTCTACAATGTACAAGAAATCCCTACAATGTACATGTTCTAGAGAATTCCATGTCTTGAACATCCTACAAGTCTCCACAACATTCTAGAATGTCCCAAGAGCTAGACTTCTCTAGGAGTTTCTCCATCCTTCTAGGTTGCTCCACAAGGTTCTCCATTTTTCCGGGTTGTTCCGGAAGGTTTTAGAAAGATCGTGACATTCTCCCCCACTTAATCCGGCGACATCCTCGTCGTAGTCTCCTTGTGGAACTCCTCGATTTGTTTTGCAAACTGCCATAAAGCCTCCTTCGGTTCCCAAGTAGCTTCACTCGTAGGAAGTCCCTTCCATTTGATCAGGTACTCGCTACTTCTAGGAACACCCCTTTTCCTCACGACTCGATCCGCTAGGATCTCCTCAACTTCCTTATCGTAGGGGGTTACTACGGCAGTTGGCGCCCTTGATGATTCTCCTCGGCTGGGGTCTTCCGTGTCCGCATGATAGGGCTTCAAATGACTCACATGGAAGACTAGATGGATTTTGAGCCTCGGAGGTAATTCAACTTTGTAGGAAACTTTTCCTACCTTCTTTAAGATCGAAAAGGGTCCTTCGTATTTCCTCACCAAGCCCTTATGCACATTCCTGAAGGCCTTGAATTGCTGGGGCAACAACTTGACAAGCACCAAGTCTCCCATTTGAAATTCCACTCGTTGCCTCTTCTTGTCCGCCCATTTCTTCATTTTTCACGCGGCCTTGTCAAGGTAGGATCGTGCTATGTCGGCTTGTTCTTGCCAATCCTTAGCCAGCTTATACGATCCTGGACTCCTTCCCGTGTATCCCACCATTACCGTCTGCGGAGTGAGGGGTTGTTGGCTCGTCGCCAACTCGAAGGGACTATGGTGGGTCGCCTCACTCCTCTGCAAGTTGTAAGAGAATTGGGCCACATCAAATAACTTCGCCCAATCTCGCTGGTTGGCACTCACAAAGTGCCTCAGGTATAACTCCAACAAGGCATTCACCCTCTCTGTTTGTCCATCCGTTTGTGGGTGAAAACTTGTAGAGAAATGCAACTTCGACCCTAACAGGTTGAAAAGCTCGGTCCAGAATTTCCCCGTGAAGCGCGGGTCTCGATCGCTAATGATGGTTCTTGGCACGCCCCAATACTTCACTACATCCCTTAGGAACAACCGAGCTGCCTGCTCCGCCGTACAATCCGTAGAGGCGGCAATGAAAGTTGCATATTTTGAGAATCGATCGACCACCACCATGATCGATCTGCATCCGTCCGACTTGGGCAAGGCCGATATGAAGTCCATGGTGACACTTTCCCATGGTCTCTCGGGGATGGGTATTGGCTCTAGCAATCCTCCCAGCGATTGCTGCTCATTCTTGTCTTGCTGGCACACAAGACAAGTCTTCACATAGGCCTCGATGTCATCCCTCATATGCGGCTAATAGTAGGTTGCTTCAAGCAAAGCCCTGGTCCTCTGTTGTCCCGGATGTCCTGCCCACTTTGTATCATGGCACTCTTTGATCAGATTCTTCCGTAGGTTTTCGAATTTCGAGACATACAATCTGTTTCCCACGGTGTAGAGCAAGTCATCCTGTATCCAAAACCGTTTGGTCTTCCCATCGTTTGCTAGTCCCACGAGACTCTTGCCAAGCGAGTCGTGTTGTAGCCCCTCCTTGATGAGATTGATGACTTCTCCCTACGGTGCGCTTCGTATAGTTGCAAGCTCCGCCTTGCGACTTAGTGCGTCTGCCACCACATTGGCCTTCCCGGGCTTGTACTCGAGTGTGTAGTCTAATTCTGCCAGAAAGTCTTGCCACCTAGCTTGCTTTGGGCTTAGCTTCTTCTACGTCTGGAAGTAGCTAGTGGCAACGTTGTCTGTCCTGATTGTAAAGTGAGAGCCGAGCAAATAGTGTCGCCAAGTGCGAAGGCAATGAACAACCGCAGTCATCTCCTTCTCTTGAACGGTGTACCTCCGTTCCGTATCATTCAGCTTGCGGCTCTCGAAGGCTATAGGATGCCCATCTTG
Source organism: Xanthoceras sorbifolium (assembly GCA_003430845.1). Lineage (NCBI taxonomy): Eukaryota > Viridiplantae > Streptophyta > Magnoliopsida > Sapindales > Sapindaceae > Xanthoceras > Xanthoceras sorbifolium. The sequence goes on from CM010615.1 coordinate 5,560,613, forward strand.
CATTAGAACTCCTCCAATGGCAAAGTCAGAAGCATCCGTTTGCACTTCATAAGGCTTGGAATGGTCCGGAAGACTCAACACTGGTTCTTCCGTTACCGCCTTCTTCAAACCCTCAAAGGCTTCTTGGCACTCACTTGACCATTCCCATGCCTTGTTTTTCTTCAACAGATCCGTGAGTGGAGCGGCCTTTGCCGAATACCCCTTTGATGAATCTCCGATAATAGTTAACTAGACCAAGGAATGACCGTAGTTCAGGCACCTTCATAGGAGGATTCCATTCACAAATGGCTTTGATCTTCACCTCGTCCATCATGAGCACACCATCTTTGATCTTATGCCCCAAGAAGTACACCTCCGGTTGGGCAAAAGAACATTTCTCCTTCTTGACGTAGAGCTCGTTTTCCCTCAGAACTTTGAAAACAGCTTGTAGGTGTCGAGCATGCTCTTCGAGGGTGTTACTATAGACCACGATGTCGTCTAAGTACACCACCACAAACCGATCCAGGTAAGGATGGAAGATCTTGTTCATAAGTGTGCAAAACGTGGCTGGTGCGTTGGTGAGGCCGAATGGCATCACTAGGAATTCGTAGGCACCGTAACGCGTCACACACGTAGTCTTTGCCTCATCGCCTTCCGCAATCCTCACTTGGTAATAACCCGACCTTAAATCAAGCTTTGTAAAATATCGAGCCCTACCAAGCTGATCAAACAAGTCAGCAATCAAAGGAATAGGGTACTTGTTCTTGATGGTTACCTTGTTCAAAGCGCGATAGTCGATGCACAATCGCATGGACCCGTCATTCTTCCTTTGAAACAACACTGGTGCACCATATGGAGCTTTGGACGGTTGAATGTAGCCAGCATCCAACAAGTCCTTCAGTTGTTTCCTTAGTTCCTCAAACTCTGGTGGTGCCATCCGATAAGGGGCCTTGGCTGGTAGCTTTGTTCCTGGCTCCAACTCAATCTGGTGATCCACCTCCCTCCTAGGTGGTAGTTTCTTGGGAAATTCTGCGGGCATGACGTCCTTGTACTCCTCAAGGACCTTCTTGATCTCCCTAGGTAGCTCCTCCGTTGGAACTCCACCCTCATCATGCTTTACCGCGGCCAAGTATGTCACCTCTCCCTTCTTAAGGCCTTTCTTCACTTGCAAGGCCGAAAGATGAGGGGTCTTCGATCTGGATTTGGCGATAGCTGGAATGATGCAAGGAGTATCCTCTAATATAGCAACAGAACGTAGGAAGGGTAAAGGAACTACCTTGACTTGTTCGAGGAAGTCCATGCCGAGCACTACCTCGAAGTCATCCATGGGCGCGACTGTCAGGTCTATCTTCCCATTCCAATTACCCATACTGATGCTTACTCCTCGAGCCATGCCAATAAGCGGTCTCGCCTTAGAGTTCACCGCCTTTAACCATCCGGTCTCCTTGGACACTTTCAGTCCAAATCTCATTGCCTTCTCCTCCGAGACAAAGGAGTTTGTAGCTCCCGTATCGACCATGACGCGGGTAGCTTTCCCGTTGATTTGTACATCCAAGTACATCAGACCCTGACTCCCTCGGGTCTTTGGGGCTGCTGGTTGGGCTTTGATGGCGGTGAGCATGCGGAGAGAGCCCATGTGAGATTCCTCCATCTCCTTCTCGCGCTCATCTACCAACGCATTGATAGCTAGGAGTGGGCGCTATTCGGTTATATTCGGTTATGCCCATAACCTAACCTAACCAAATTTTTATTCGGTTATTAATTTGCTAACCAAACCTAGTGAGTTTTATATGTATAACCTAAAATAACCAAACCTTAAAAGGTCGGTTAAATTCGGTTCGATTAAATTCGGTTATTTCGATTTGGGCCTCATTGGACCTAAATTGTACATATGGGCTTAATTAGGCCTTTTAGGCCAAAAATCAATTTTTTTTTATATTTTATCCAATTCTTTGTATATTTTTTAAACCTATTGCTATGTTATTATATTGCAAAACATACAATCTTCTTTCAACATACTTCGATAACACCTATATTATACTTGTCAACAACCTACAATAAAACATACAATCAGAGATTTAAACTATAAAAAATTTAAATCGTCCAGTTGTCCACCTTAATAATTAATAAAAATATCCATAACAAAACCGTCCATAAAACAGTCCATGTGATACAGTCCATAATTAAATCGTACTATAATTAAAAAGTAAAAACAATCCAAATTACATAAAAAAAAAAAGACAAATATAAAAGTGCAAAAAAGTTAAAACATCCTCATTGCACGTCTTGGAATTTCTTCAAAACAAAAAACAATACTAAACTCATTAGAATATAAACAATATTATACTTTTAACAATTTAATTGTACAAAACAATACCAACTTAAAAATTCTTACCTTCTAGAAGACCCGAACCGAAATACTTTTTCAATCCACATCAGTTGATGGTCTACTTGTTGATGATGTACTTGTAAAATCTACAATTAAGACGCAATAATATTAAATGGATATTGTAACAGCAAAAAGCAATTAAAATATAAATAAAACCAAATAATTGTCGAACTCACCATTTTGAACGGCTTCATACAACTCTTCATTCTGAACACAATTATCCTCTTTCTGAGCATGCACATCTAAAACTAGTGTTTCGGGTTCCGAAATAGGAAAAGTTGCTTGCAACCAATTTTGAGAACATATCAACCCCTCCACCAATTTAGGAGTCAATGAACTCCTAAACGGATCAAGAATACGACCACTAGTGCTGAAAGCTGACTCAGAAGCCACAGTTGAAACTTGCATTGCAAACACATCTTTTGCAATGCACGATAAAATTGGATATTTGGTACAAGAATTTTTCCACCAACTTAATATATCAAATTTGGTATTTGCTGGCTCACAATTCTCCAATAAGTACAACTCCAACTCAGTCTTCTCCACAGCCACATGCAACTCTTGTTGGTAGTTTTCCCACAATTTTGCTTCCCTCACTTTGTACTTGTCTACTTGAATAGGTTGTTCAGACACAGGACATTCACCACCGCCACCACAAGATAATATAGCACGACTTGCGTCCACATTGGAGTTCGATGATCTGTAAAATATATAGAGCTCTTCCAATAATTGTCTAACACGTGTAGTCATGGAATGCCCTATCTCTGCACCATAAAAATGCTGAAAGCGAAATAAAATATAACCCAATTTGTACCTCGGATCAAGTAGACATGCTATTATCAACAAGTTATTGGTTTTGTCCAAACTACCCCAATACTTGTCAAACTTTTGTTGCATGCTAGTAGCCATTGCAATCACAAGTTGGTCATTATCAACACTCAAAGACCGTAATTGATTTAAAATTGTAGACCAACCCACCACGTAAGCATTGGATGTTACATGCAAAGAAGCACTAAAATCCAAGGTAATATCATAAAAGGTCTCCAAAAACGAATGAATACCTTAGCATTATCCCAGTGAACCGCACTGGGAGGCCCAACCCGCTGCTTCCCATTCTCATTCTCACAAAAGTAAGTCATATAGTGTCCATCTTCTTCTTCTAACCGTTCAAAAGCTTTCCTAAACTTAACAGCACTAAACAACATCAAATATGTAGAATTCCACCGTGTAGGCACATCCAACACAACAAGCCCTTTATCTTCAATTTTTTCATGTGCAACACATTTTTTAAATTTCTCCAATCGACTAGGAGAAGATTTCACATATTTCACTGCATTTCGGATTGACAAAACAGAATGATCCATATCTCTCAAACCATCATTCACAATCAAATTTAAAATATGTGCACAACACCTTACATGCAAAAATCTACCCCCCAAAACTGTTCCATCGACATGCCAACTATTTAACTTTCTAATCAAATACTGAACAGCAGTAGTGTTAGCAGTTGCATTGTCCACGGTAATTGTGAACACTCTCTCAATACCCCACTCAAGTAAAATATTCTCAATTGACCTCCCGATGGAATCCCCTTTATGATCTCCTATTTGAGTAAAACTCAAAATCCGCTTCTGTAATTGCCAGTCAGAGTCAATAAAGTGAGCTGTCACAACCATATAATTTATATTTTGGATTGATGTCCAAGTGTCAGTGGTTAAAGAGACCCTCACTTTACTTTCCCTGAGCCTTTTCTTTAGTATGGCCTTCTCATCAATGTACAGTTTGTACAAATCTCTAACGATTGTTCTCCTAGATGGCACCTCAAATGTAGGACACAACAAACTACAAAACCTCCGAAATCCTCTATTCTCCACAAATCTAAACGGTAATTCATCTATTATAATCATCTCCGCCAATGCCCTCCTACATTCATCTTTATTAAAAGAATATGTATTAACACTGTCGGTAACACCATAACCATCCATCGTTGTTTGCATCATTAGATTTTTTTGTGTCGGGTCAATTTGGGCTGCACGGTAGGCCTGACACTTTTTATTAAGGTGAAGATTCATGTTACTAGTCCCACTCCCACTACCAACAGCACAAGAATACGTAGTCCCACAATAATTACATTTACTTCTTTTTTTCCCCTCCTTAGTATAGTATATAGTAAAATGCTCCCAACACTCCGCTTTTTGTCTACTAGTAACATTATCATCATCAACCCCTCCACTTGTAGATGGAATAGGAGACTTACCCACATTCCTCTTCTGACGAATCTTACCAATTCTTTTCCTAACCCCAATCGTATTGGTCATGCTCTTGCCTTTGACAACTGAGCTATTATCCATATCGGAACCCATGTTTTTCCTATTGTTTTCCTTCCCTGTTACAGCAAGAGCCAATGCAGTATATTAAATCACCCTAAACTAATTCACAACATTAATTCACTAATACCAATAAAACAAAAATATCACATTCTAGTATCACATAAAAATCAGAAAATAAGAATTTCATGCTTCACAAGTGAATCTCACTTCAATTGAGAATATAAAATCACAGACATTTCATTTCTCTACTGAAACAAACAAACAATCAGTTAACTAATTAAAATTTTCTGGACGTGTTGTAGAATAAAAGCAGTTTGAATGTTGGAGTAAAAAGAACATTACTCTGATAAACAGAAAACAAAGAAGATAGAAGCATGTAGCTTTTGTCTCTGAAATGCAGAGCATACCAGTGGTGTGGTCTTATTCTCTGTTTTACCAATTATGTATCTATTCACTCTGCTGCACTTGGACAGGCAAAAAGGCACCTCTGCCTATCTAATTTCTTCGAACACAAATTGAAGCATTTATCCATTAAAGTAAATTCCATTGACTACCTTCCTAGGAGGAGCCAAATTGTTTCAAAATTCATCAGAAGCGTCTCTAGAGTTTCTAGATTTATCAAAAGAAGTTCCAGTACAAAGAAAAAAAGGTTCATGTTCACAAGTAATCAACTGAGAGCATGAGAGTGTACTACAATCAGACCAACAAAAAAAATAAAATTCAAGGCCTGTTCATATAAAAGGTGCATGCTGCATTGGTTAATAAAGCCAATTGTATCTAGCTCTACACATCATTAAAAAAAATCCCCAAATTGTAACATTTTCGATACAGAATAAGCAAAGAATCAGAAACCCCTCTAAAAAGACACACTGACATGTCAACCCATGAAAAAAAATCAGTGACATACACATAGCCATATAGCCACAAATATTTATTATAATGACAAATTGACAAGCTTGAGTTATTATTGACTTTTCCAACTACTGGATCTGGAAGTAAATGGACATGAAAAAATTTGTGTTATAACTTTGTTGGTTTCATTTTACCTGAATAAGGAGCAGCTGCGAGATGGGGCGACGAGACGGTGAGGCAAGGACGGGCAGCGGCGAGGAGAGGACAGGCGACGATGGATCTGGATGGGGCTGTGCGGCGCTAGGAAAATGTAAACTGAGGTAGTGAGAATGTGAGATTAGGGAAATGTAGACTGAATTAGTTAATTGTGTTGCAGTGCCGGTGTGTGAGTGTGTGAGTGTGTGAGTGTAAACTAATTTAATAAAGTGAGAGACAATGATACTAAATTGCTGCCAGCATGCCACTAAAATGATACTAAATTCTAATAATTAAATTGTTTTTTTTTTAGAACTATTAAATTGTTTTTTTTAAAAAAGACATTTAAAAGAAGTTATAGTGGAGGTTGCCTCTTAGGCTGTTACAGTGACATACACATGTAATCCTATTGCTTTTAAATTTTTTTTATTTAATTTATATAAATTCGGTTATTTACGGTTATTTACGGTTTTATCATCCATAATCTAACCATAACCAATTTTTATTCGGTTATCAAATCACTAACCAAACCTTCACGAGTCACTATTTATAATCGAAAATAACCTTATTTTTTCGGTTATTTACGATCGGTTATTTTCGGTTATTTTCGGACTGGTTAATATGCCCACCCCTATTGATAGCTTTGCGCTTTGGGCACTCTCTTGCCCAATGAGGACCGTCGCAAAGGAAACAGTTGGTCTTCGGCTTGAGGTCTTTCTTGCCTTGACTTTCCTTTTGTTTACCCTTGTCTTTCCCGCTCGGAGGCTTGTATGGACCTTTCCCTTTGTCTCCCCCACCTTTGCCATGGTTATCCTGTGGTGGTTTCTTCTTGGGTGGTTCACTCCTCCGGTAATCAATTAGGGACTCCGTAATGGCCATAGCTTCAGCAAGATTTTGCACATTGCGGCGACGCAACTCTACTTCCGCCCAAGGTTGTAGGTTGTCCATGAAGTTGAACAACAACTCGTCGTCTGACATGTTAGGAACTTCGAGCATGAGACTAGAAAATTCCTTAACATAGTCCCTAATTGAACCCGTTTGCTTGAGCTTCTTCAAATTCTTTCGAGCAAGATATGCAGCATCTTCTGGATAGAATTGCTTCTTGAGCTCTTTCTTAAAATCATACCAAGAATCGATAGTGCACGTACCTCTTTGGATGTCGGCATGTCTCTTCCTCCACCACAGAGTGGCTGTATCGGCGAGGTATAAGGTTGCGGTCCGGACTTGCTCTTGATCATCCGTAATCCTGACGGCCTCAAAGTACCTCTCCATGTGCCAAATGAAGTTGTCTACTTCCTTGGCATCTCGCTTGCCATCAAACTCCTTCGGCTTAGGTATCTCCTTCTTTGGAGCACCTTGGAAAGCCCCACCACTTACGGCTCTCTTGCATAAGGCCCAATCGTCCCGCATGTCTTCAAGAAGTGTCTCGAACTCCGCGAGCTTCCCCATTACCGTGCTTTCCAACCTTGCCTGGAAGATCTCGTTCCCCTCTTGCGCCTCTCGCCCTGATGTAGAGCCAAATTGCATGTCTCCCCAGAGGTCCTCGATCCTTTCCCTAAGATCGCCGATGTCCCTCTCCACGCATTGCTCCAACACATCCAGCCGTTCCCTTGAATCGGCTATAGCGAGCTCAATCCTAGCCAACCTTGACTCTAAGATTGAGGCAGCATCACGAGATTTGTCCTTCATCGACCTGCTTGGGTTGGCATCCCTTCCACGGCTTGGCTCTTGGACGACAACTTCCTCGACTCCTGCCATTATGCTATCTCTTCCTTAGTTGAGCAACCAGGCTCTGATACCACTTGTCACAGCCTTAGTATTTTCTAAGCCAACCGTGCGGCACTTAACACACTTCCTCCCGTCGAAGAGGTTAAGTCAGCCTTAATCCCCACGAGCTAGGCAAGTAACTTGCTAGCAAACTCAAGAAAGCTTGTAGGAAGAGAGAAGAGAAGAGAGCACAAGTGTTTGAGAGAATACTTGAATGCTTGAATGCTTTCTAAGATGGTTTGTACAAATGAGGGGTGCCATCTATTTATAGGCACCAAAGAACATTCTAGGTTCCTACCTATCTACAATGTTCTAGAGAATTCTACAATGTACAAGAAATCCCTACAATATACATGTTCTAGAGAATTCCATGTCTTGAACATCCTACAAGTCTCCACAACATTCTAGAATGTCCCAAGAGCTAGACTTCTCTAGGAGTTTCTCCATCCTTCTAGGTTGCTCCACAAGGTTCTCCATTTTTCCGGATTGTTCCGGAAGGTTCTAGAAAGATCGTGACACATTGGTTCTCAAGTGTACTAGTGTTATGTAACTAGTGTTAATAAGTTGTAGTTTAAAAATTATTTGTTAAACCTTTTAGAAGTGACTTATTGAAAAATCTAGCTAAAAGATAAAATTGGTACAATTTAACTTCAGCTTCTAATTTAAACAGAGATGATCATAACTTTTAATGAAATAATCCAATTATCCTCCATCTTATAATAAAATAAAATAAAAATAACGTTAAACATTAAAAAATTAAATATAGTTTACTAAAAATATATTTTATATTTTTATACTAAAAATAATATAATAAAATATTTATTATATAATTATAATTTAATAATTTTAAATATAATTGTCTATTAAAATAAAAAAATAATTGAATAAAAAAAATAAATTTAATTTTTTAAAATAAAATAATTAAAAAATTAATTTAAATTATATTAATCTATTGTAAATTAATTTAAATCATATTAATCTATTTTTTATACAATCAGAAGAAAATGAAAATGAATAAAATTTGGGGAAGATGACGAGAGTGGGGAGATGAGTGTAGGTAGGTGATAGAAAAGTGAATAATTAATATGTGGGGCATGTGTTTTTTTTATTTCATCAGCATACGTGACTAAAATGAAGCTCTCCTAAAAAATATAATAAAAATAAAAGAAAGAAAACAGGAGAAGACAAAGAGATAATAACCTGCTACGAAGGAATCCAGAAGAATACTTTTAGCTTCTTCCTTACTTGACTTCATGAAAAGTCTCCCCAAATCTTATCTTCTTCTTCTTCTTCTTCTTCTTCTTGTTGTTGTCTTCATTGAGCAAAATAAAGACAATTTCAACAAGCAAAGCAGCACTCCGCCATCAACCCAGATCCTCTTCTTTGAAACCTTGGTGATGCATGGCCAGCGGATTCAATCTCTATTTTAGATGGGACATCAAAGGGAAGATCATTTCCTGTCTGCATCTTACTAAACTCACTAGTTTTTGCTGCTTCATTTCTTCACTCATATGCCAGGTGACTTTTATTATTTTATTTTATCTAAATTTTAATTACTTGATTTTATATATATTTACCCAATTAATTTCCATTTAAACTGAAGTTAAGATTCTCCTGTATAATTTTTGAAGTTAGAATTCTAAATTTAGTAAAGTTTGGGGGCTAAACTGTAGAATTTTCATTTTAGAGGGACCGAAGGGAAAAAATGTAGATTAATAGTGATGATTGATGAGGACTGCAAGGAAAATTTATATGAGGCTGCAGAGGTGCCACTAGTACAGGCCTTTTGATAGTTTCGCTTGGCATCGTAGTTCGAGTTTTGTCATCTCATTCAATGCTCTAAATTTGTAAGAATTGAAAAAATAAAATTAGTTTCCATTTATTTGATTGGTCTTCATTTCTTGATTCTGAAGATGTTTTGCAAGTAAGGATGCTTGCTAGTATTTTTTTTTTTTTTTTTTTAAATCCACGAGGTTGTCCCGTACATTTGCATGGGTCTAATTCCCGTTTGGTCAGGCTAGTAAAGGTCTGGTCACAGATACATTTTATCAATATGGAAATTGTATCCGTTGGGATTTGAATTCGGATATTATTAAACGATTCGATCCCTATTTGGTGTGTGATGACCAACCACACTACCCTTGATGGTTGTTTACTAATTTATGGATTATGTTATTACGTGTGTATCGTACATTAATCTGAGAAGCTCTCTGTTGCATAATATATTAACTTTATTCTCTGAATGATAGGGTTGGAAATTACTAGATGCACATAAGGACCGCATACTTGCACTGTTTTTCTTTGTCCTGGAGGCTGTATCAGTTGTGTTGGATCAAATTGGTAAAAACAAAATGGCTTTCCTTCTAGCTGCATTTCTCTTGTCTGCATTTGGTTTTGCTATAACTCTCTATTCTCTTATAGAGGCAAGAACCGATACAACGATCATGGCCGAGACACAACTTAAGGTGGTGGAAGTTGTTTTCTCAGTAATTCAGTTGATTGTTACTTCATTCAATATTTACTAACAGTTTTGAAAGTGAACAACAACTATAATGCATCGGCGTTTCCACTGGAAACGTTGTGGGCTTTTTGAATTCTTTCTTGCTGGGCCGAACATATCCATTAATATATTAGGGCCCTTACTTTCATATATTTTTTTTCCTCTATTTCTTGCAATATTTTTAGGGTAAAATTTATTTTAATTCCTATTTTTTTTTTAAATTATTATTTATTGACTAATATTTTATTTTTTAATTCGTACGGTTCCTACCTTTTTAACAAATTCATCAATTTAATTATTATATTAGTCAACACTTACTCAAATTTAATGGTGTTAGGAGTATTTCAGTCAATACACAACAATAAAATTTAAGGTTAAAAATAAATAAAAATTTAATTCTAAAAATAAAATTTTAACAACTAAAAGTTAAAAATAATTAAAAATTACTTTTAATAATTTATTTTATTTTTAAAAATAATTATTAAAAATAAATAAATTTAAAAATAATAATGACTGCTCCTAATATTTTAAAAGATTATTTTTAAAAAAAATTTATTACTTTAATAATTTATTTTATTTTTAATTTGTAATTTATTATAATTCTTTATTACTTGAATAATTTATTTATTTTTAAGATTGAAAAGCGTTATATATGATCGGAATGGTAGAAGATACAAGTAATTTCGATTTCAGTTTGAGCGAAATGAACGATCAGTGTAAAAGCGTTACTATTTTACTGTTGTATATAGTGATTGATCTCAACAGGTTTGAAAGACTGCTAATCCATTCGTTGTCGGATTTTCATTGAATTTGTTTTATGTATCGATATATTACTCCCACTATGAGGACTAGCGCTCTCAACACATTATTTATTTATTGACTTGTGAGATTTGAACCTCTATTATATAGGTGAAAAGAAAGTACACTATTTATTTAAGCTATGTGTAGATATATGATTTCAGTTAATTTTGAAATCTTATAATTATTTTGTTTAATCCGAGATTTTGCTATTATAATAGAACACGGTTAATAAGCAGTTAGAAAGATATATATATTTATAAAAAAATCAATTACTGTTTTTGAAAAAAAAAAAAAAACTTAATTTTTGTGAGTAATTAAATATTAATCGTTCAATAACTATACATGTTATGTGTAATAGCTAGGATAGAGCAGCAAATAAATAGTACAAATGGTGGTGGGATTTTTGAGTTCTTTCTTGCCGGGCTAAATATGTCCGTTAACATATTAGGGCCCTTCATATATTTTTTGGGATGCATTTAAAAATAACCTTTTAAATATGTAAAAAATTATTTTTAATAATATTTTTTTATTTTAATTGTTAGAGACCATATTAAATTACAACAAAATTTTATTCATAAATTTCACGTTAAACGTTAGCAGATTTATTTTTTATGCTAGTATATTTTAAGTTAAATGTTAGTATTTCACGTCAAATATTAACATATTTTACATTTTAGTAAGTGTTACATTATATTGTATTGTAACAGGTTTTTCATTAACTTTTAATGTAAAATTTTTTAAAAAAAATTAAAGATTTTTTCACATTTTTAAAATTATTTATGTAATTATATAATCGATTTGTTTAGAGCACTGGCAGAGGGAGCTTAGGCCCGGGGGGACTCAAGTCCTCCCTCAAAATAAGTCCCCCCTCAAAATAAAAACTTCTCTACACACATATAAAACCTGGTGATCAATGGACTTCTATACCCACCTAATCATAAAAATTTCTATACAAACCTATAAAAAAAAAAAAAAAAAAGCCCTCCCTCAAAACAAGAACTTTATACACATATTGACTGTCACTGTTTCAAACGAAGACCTAGCTATATACACACCTATAAAACCTTAGAAATGGACACTTTATATGACAATGTTGTTTCATATTTAAATTTAATTTTGAGTCTCGAGTATTGTATCTCATGTCTCAAGCCTCATTAAAAACAAAATATTTGAATATAATTTAAGTTTTATTTAAATTTGGCTTTACCCTCTGGAAGAGTTCAAATAAACTATTTAGTTCAAGTTTTCAGACACAAAATAAGAAATTTTGTATATTGATTTAAAAATATGAAACAAATTTAAGACCAACATAATTGTATTGACATATAGTAAACTACTCATGAACATTAAAGTTTTATCTTCTTATTTTTACTAAATTTTTATATTTATTATTATTTGAATGAAGTCCCTACTCACTAAAATTTCTACCTCCGCCACTGGTTTAGAGGTACCTTTTATAATTATTTATGAGTATTATATATAAATATTTAACATAATACATACTAATATTTAAAAAATTAAAGAAAAATGTTATAAATAAATAAATATTTGAATTACCAGAAAGCAGAAAAAAAATCCAAAAGTAGTGGAAGTGTTATAAATAAATAAATAAAATCTCAAAATAAAAAATATTGACATGTCAAGTGTGAAAACATTACAATATATTTGGATTAAGTCAAGGCAAAAAATATTTAAAAATTGATAAAATTATAAATAATAAAATCTAAAAGGGATCGATGTACAGTAACTATTTGCGCGTATGAGGATAAGATTAGCTGCGCAGTGACATATAATTTAAAAAGTTATAGTAATTTAAAAAAAAAAAAAAAAAGTTGTAGCCACTAGCAAGTGGCGTGGCTAAATTTTTTAAGTCGGCTGCAGTAACATTAAAAAAATTTAGGGGCTAATATGTGCTATTATTAAAAAAAAAAAATTAAATTAAAACTAATTTTTTCAAAAAAAAAAATGGCCTGGGCTACCCAAAAATCAATAATCTCATTAATATAATCATATAATTTTCTATTCTTCTTGATCATTTATCAATTTTGATAATCACAGGTTATAAGATTAATCAAAACTGTACAAATATTTATTATAAAAAAGTTTGTAAATTGTATTAATAAGTACACTAAAGATAGAATGTTAAAAATTAAAAAAGTATCAATGTTGTTTGATTACTTACTAGCAACTTAGTAAGAAAAGTTTCAAATTTTATAGGCAGTCTCTTGGTAGGTAATTTATAAGTACCACTATAAAATTTCGTTGAGATCTGTAATATGCCTTGACCTCAAACTGAGATAACCTTCCCTAATCTAAACTTTTTTATACTAAAAAAATTGAAAAAGTAAATTAAACTATTTATTCTCTTAAAACCCTAAAAACAGAAACTTGTATTTATATATTTAAGAAAAATTTTGAAGGCCCACCCACTATTTATAAACACTTCACAATCACATTAATACTATTGATCCGGATAATGTCCACCTTCTTCAATTTTTAAAATTTTAATAGAAAAAGATAAACCTGTAAATATATTAAAACTGCCATTTATTTGATCGAATGACCGATGCCTTTTCCTTTGAATGGATAATATTAAATCTACTTTATATTTATTAAATTACACTTAAAAATTAAAGTTTGTAAAAATTTATACTGAACTATCTTACCATTAAGCTTGATCGTTAAAAAATAAGATTGATCGTTAAAAATATATAAAGTAAAATAAGAAGAAAAAGAAAGATCCATAATGAATCCACTATAGATCTACTATGGATCACAAATAAGAAGATATTCAAGTCTACTTTTTAACGGTCAAACATAACGCTAAAAGAATTTAGTATAAATTTCTATAAACATTAATATCGAGTGTAATTCAACAAACTTAATATAGGTTCAGTATTATTTATTTATTTATTTATTTTTGTACAAAAAATAGTTGACAGATAAGTTGACTGCTTTACCGGTAGAGAACATTACGCCTCATGTATCCACACACATTTGGTTCACCCCCACCGCACCTATATTAGGGCCGAAGCTTAAGGAATTTTACCGCGAGTGGAGCCTGAGAACGTAGATATACCACTTTGCCAAGGGCCAGCAGCAGGACACTTTGAACTTGAAGCTCTCAAGGTTTAAATCGAAGACCTCCAAATTGAATGAAGTGTTCATTGACACCTGAACCAACCTGGGGGGTTTATTCTTTTCTTTTTATTATATGAAAATGTGATTAAAAGTTGCGTAGTGATACAATCGTACGATTGTATTTAGAAAAATTATCATATTTTTTCAAGTGATAATTTTCTTTTAAAAATATTGAGAAAAAAAAAAAAAAACCTTTCCCAAAAGCTAACCGGAAAGAGAAACACGGAAAAATGGATTATTTTCCACAACATTGACTGGTGTCTGGTTTGGTTTCCTCCAAATTTCCTTCAAACTTCCTCCTTCTTATCCAAAACCACATAAATGGATTCGAGCAAGATGCTTTTCAATAAATTTAACAAGTTTCCATCACTTTCCTCCTCATCCAAAGAGCAAAATAAAGAAAAAAAAAATGGATGCTCTGTAACCACAACACTATTGCTTCTCCTTTCCTTTCACTTGTTTTTTCTCTCATCAGTACGGCAACAATTTTTTTCCCCGAAAAAAGAAGAAGAAAAAGAACAGCAAATTTTTAAATCGTTGAAGAATTGGGAGATTCAGGTGGAACATGGAAGGAAAGCTAGATTGTTATCTTCATCTTCCAAGTGGCTCTGTTTTGTGGGGTGTTTGCTGCTTTTTCGCTTCACTCATTAGCAAGGTGGCTTTTTTTTTTTGGGTCTAATTTTTGCATAATTTTGCAATTAATTTATTATTTAATTTTTGTGTATGTTTACAATTAAATGATGTGCCTGTGATAATTTATTTAGGAAGATATCAGATATTTGTTGCATTTTTTTACCAATATGTTTTTGTAAAAATTATAGGAAAATTACACAATCTTACCTTGTCTTTATAGATATTTCATCGGATAAAGAGGTTTGGTTTCATCTAAAAAGTAACATCTAGTCAACGGAAGAAGGACATTTAAACATTTAAGTAGTTTGGGTTTTTATAGAATCATGTTATGTACCATGTTATATTCAAGATATAATTCAATTTGATGGTAATATGTGTGCGCGCTCTCGACAGACTCTCCATTGATAATGATACGTTTTATTTTTCTTTTGATTTTGGAAATTAACTCTTGTTTATTTTTTATTATCATATATATTTTGTTCATATGTTTGATTTGGATGTTAGGATGTTTAATAGTTGACATAAACTAAATTTTTACTTAAAAGAATAAAAATAAATTAATCAATGGAATATATGTTCATGTGTATAAGTAATACAATACAATTCAAAAAGTTAAACCTAAAACTAGCCCAATTGATGTAAAAAATAATTTGTATATACGTTAAGTTTTTTTTCTTTTTTTTTTTGCTTTTTAGCTTTCTTGCTTTATAACATATCTACATCATTTATATGATAAGTTTAATTGGTCTCCAAAATCATAGGGTTGTAAACTTGTTGGTACACACAATGAACGTGCACTTGCTCTCTTCTTCTTTGTGACGGAGGCAGTATCAGCTGTGTTGGATCTAATTGGGAAAAACAAGGAGGTTTTTCTTCTAGCTGCATTTCTCTTGTCAGCATTTGGTTTTGCTATTACTCTATATGCTTGTGTGGAGGAGAAAACCAACACCAAAACCATGGCCGAGAGGCAACTCAAGGCGGTCGAAATCATCTTCTCAGTAATTCAGCTGGTTGTCACATTCATTCAATTTCTTCTTACAGTTTTGCAAGTGAAGAACAGCTACAATGCATCAGCTTTTCCACTTGCCTTCGCGATGATTGCTGTTGTATTCATCTTCAAGAAGGGTGGAAATATCGATGGTGATCATTTGTCGCCAAGAGAGTTTGATTTGCCTCTTGTGAATTTTCAACCTCTTGATTCTCAAGTGCCTAATAGTACTCCTATTGAACTTGATCTAACCGAGACCTCCTCGACGAACCAAGTTAACCCCTTGAGTCCTTCACTCAGGAGATCCGCACTTGCCTCCGTTGTTCTCTCCAAGAATATTGAGGTATGAATGTATAAAATCTCCATATTCGTGATAATTCAGGACTAGTGTTAAAGTAGCATCTTAAGTAAAAACGAATCTTTTGTATATATGGATGATCAAATAGCAAAACGTTGTATGCTGTAGTGAATACATGGTGAATTTACATGAAAACATGACATTGGTCTCACAAACCCCATTTCTACAATGTAGTCAACACTGTAAGGTATTCAAAAATTCGGATAATTTGACTACATACACTCTGTCTAGTCTACATACATTCTTTGCAACTCCTGAGCCATTGATTCTACTGTCTAGACCAAAGTTTTTTAATGGTGGTACTTTTATTTGAGTTTTGCTAGCTATATATCCATATGTGTCTCTATGTGCGTGTTTACGTAATGTGGACATGAATTTTGCAAATGTTTGATTGGGCACGTATGGTTTTACAGCTTCTTGTGCCGGAATATGGAGTTCAAAGAGCTATTGATTTGATCATGTTTACATGTTACGAGGAACTTTATAAGGAATTGAAGAACATGTTCAGCATTCGGTTGTATTTTAACAAGCGACCAAAGAGCCATTGGGAACTTATCTACGCGGATGATAATGGTGACATGTTTTCGGTTGGAGATGATTCTTGGGAGTAAGTGCATTTCCTTTAGTCATTTACTCCTTATTCTCTGGTGTTGATATTGTCAGCTTACACAGAGTCCCTCACTAGTTTGTGTTTACACTTGAAGGAGCTAATAGGGTATTTAAATTAGTCAGGATCGACCCTATTTTGCTAGCAGGGATTTGGTGGCACACAAACAGTACTTTGATGGTCTAATAACATATACTGATAGACTACTGAAAATTTTTATAGTCACTTCCAAACATCTGTTGCTTTTTGTGTTCTGAGTTGGTTTAATTTTGATTTTGTAAACTTGTATTTGAATGCAGAGACTTTTACCACAAAGTGAGGAAAATTTATCTCTACAAAAAGAAGTCATTGAGAAACAATTTCATGGCGGAACCATGATCGATCAATATTTGTTACATATTTACGACCCCTAAACCGTATCTTTTAATTGTATTCTCAAGTATTTTTGGTGCTTTTGATGTGTTTTCCTTGAGTTTGCAGGTTTAGGGACCTCAGTGATGATTTTGAATATTTATGGGGAAAACGTGTAAATTCAGTAACTTTGGGGAAGGGCATCGATGAAAACATAGCAAAGTTCTGGGGCCAAAGTGTAATTTCGGAAAGTTCCCCAGCAATTTAAGTGAAACGGTGCGTTTTGGGGAAGGGCAGCTGTGTCTTAAGTGAAACGGCGCCGTTTTGGACCAATGCTTTGGTCCAAAACGACGTCGTTTTGGCGAGAGAAAGAAAACAAAAAAAATAAATCTCATGCAGACCGCGACCAGCACCACCTCGCACCCTCGCTCGCGATGAAGTCGCCCAGGCAAACCAGCGAGCTGCGCGAGCCTCGCGCGACCATTCCTAGCTCGCGACCTCCACCTCGCGACGATGGTGGCCAGTCCACCAGTGAGCAGCGCGAGGGAGACCGCGACCACAGCAGCAGCTCGCGAGAAGCTCGCGATGAAAGAAGAACATGGCAGCAGTGGGCATGGCGAGAAGGTGGCGACCAGGTCTTCCTCGCGATGCCGTTCGCGTCCAGCCATTTCCAGCGCCCAGTGAAGGCCGCGACCAAGCCATCGCGACCACTGGTCGCGATGGTGGTCGCGGTGAAGAAAAATGGCAGCCCTAACGGGCTGCTATAAAAAGAAAATTTCAGAAAATAAGAAAAAGGCAGCAGGGTTGGCTCTCGCCAAGGACAGCAAGGGGCTCGGGGCAGTGCCTCCAAGGGTGATTCTTCACCATTTTGCCCATCCCAAACACATCCCAAACATCACACAACACCAACACATCTCTAGTTGCGACTCCATCGAAGATTCGTCGGAGAGAAGACGAAGAATGAGGGAGGAGGAATCTAAGCGGGAAACACGCGGGTTTCGATTCTCGACTTCATCGAATGGGTTGTATTACTTCCCTTTTCCTATCTTTACGTTTAATCGATTGTATGAGTGATTAGATTTGTTGTTAGGTAGTTTTCGGAACTATGAACGGATTCGGATTTATTGACTACGAATATATTTTGTATATTATTTCATGATATTGTGAATGAGATTATTTGAGCATTATCTTATTGCGTTTGATTTATGGTGTTTTGCGATTACGAACGTAGATTGCATGCCTCGTGATGAGAATCGATTTGATATTTACTGTCAGAGATTATATTGATTTTGAGTGTATTATATTATTATTACTTTGTGTTTGATTTATAGTGTTTTGCGATTGCGAAAGTAGATTGCATGCCCCGTGATGAGAACCGATTTAATATTTATTGTAATATTATATGAGAAATCATTGAGATTGCAATCGAGCTTAATTGACTCTAAAATCAATACTGGGTTAGTTTTGATAAGAAATTACTTAATTAACCTAGGGATTAGATTAACTATGGTTTTCGATTAATTGCACTCTACGACCAATAGGTGTGGTTGACCGAATTCACATACCATCCCATTGCGGGAGCAATACCATGTGGTGTGGCCGTGGTTGAATTATTCTTATCATGTTAATAACGTGCTTCATAATAATCAATATATTTCCTTATTCGGAATTAGAACCGTGAGACTACCTAGCATCATCTTCCATTTAATCTGTCTCGTTTTAATTTATTGCATTAGTAATTAATTATATTTTAATTAAAAAAACCCAAAAACCAACAACTTGATTTATTTTACCGCTGTAGTATAATCTTTAATTTATAGAATTAGTTCCACCACTTCCTTGTGGATTCGACTCCGTACTCACGGAAATTTATTACTTCGACACATCCTGCACTTGGGATATTATTCCCACGCGTTTGAGCGTGTCAAGTTTTTGGCGCCGTTGCCGGGGAAGTGTTTCGGTAGCTTATTCTTTAAATTAGAGATTTTTAGGTTTTATTTTTTATTAGTTTTTCTTGTTTTTAATTTTCTTTTGATTTATTTTTGTTTGTCAGGTGCTCGAGCCATTAGCCATGCAATCTAGACAGTCGCAAATGTTGGCCGCTAAGGCTAGGCAAAACCGCACACGGCTAGCTTGCTATATATGTGGAGTTGGTGGACACGGTTCTTCTGTATGTCCATCCAGGAAGACCTTTCCGGAGTATGAGTATGAACAAGCACAGGCGCTTAATTATTATCCTCCGTGGTTAGGGAATTATCCATACTCCAACAATTATAATCCAGGATGGAGTAATTATCCAGACTCCTCTTGGAGAGATAATCATCAGCAGTCATGGCAGTATGAGGAGTGCCAACAACAGAGTTGGTTTGAGCCACTGCATCAGTACCAGTACCAGCCCATTGCACAAAGTTATTTTGATCAACCGGCTGATCAATCATCTCAGCAGGTTCAAACATCAGAAGATGATATGCTTGACAAACTCATGCAAAAGTTGCAGCAAAACAAGCAGAGAACTGACAGGATAGAGGCACAACTCGGCCAACTGATCGAGGCATTGCAAAATAGAGTGCCAGAAGAGTTCCCCAACCAGCTAGAGCAAACAGAGGAGATTACCATTCCTCTGAATGGTATGACAGTTATTGATAGGATTGAGGATGAACTTTCTGATTCTGTTAATGTTGCTGTAGGTACAGGTACTCAGCAGGTGAGAGTAGCGGTGAAAACAGGTTTGGGGGTTAAAACGGAAATCAAACCTAAAGAGGAGCCCAAACCCGTTTCGACTAAACCACCTGATGACGGGACTAAATATGGAGATGATGGAAATTGCTTTAAGTTGAAAAATCTATTCTCCTTATTATTTCAGGTCCATAGAGAGCATGTACAATCATGCAGGCATGAGCTGATTGCAGGCCATGCAGAAAGCAGAGTCTGGGATGTCTTTTGAGAGATAGCTCGAGTACGACGTCTTGCCTAGACGTTAAATAAAGCACTAGGAGGGAGGTAACCCTTTATTTTTATTTTTTATTTTCATTTCTTTTTGTCTTTATTTTTATTGTGTTTTTATCATTTTCATTCAATTTTGTTTTTCCAATTGAAGTGCTATGCCTTGTGTTGAGAAAACGAAGTACGGGGGAGTGAGGTTGGATGAAGTGATAGTTGTGGATATTTAGGATTGTTAGTTGTGGATACTAGGACTGTTGTTCTGTATTCATGTTTTGTGAGTTTTTGTTGTTTCCTTTGAATCCAGGATTTTAAACATTGAGGACAATGTTTATCTTAGGTTTGGGGGTATTTTCTATTTTTGTCTTTTGTGTGCTTTTGAGTCTTGTTGGTGTATATAGGCTGGAAACCTAGACTTTCCTCATACGCACTGCGTTTGGAAGACTTAGGTATAACAATGCCACGTACACCAATTTTGAGTTTTTTATTGTATTTTTCATGTTTTGTTTTATTTATGTTAGGATAGCATATCATATGCATGCTTTATAGATAATTGAGTAATAATATGTAAATGCTTAGGTCATTTGAGTGTACAAAGTTGTTAACTAGAATAATGTCGGTAGTGTCTTTGCATCTAAACATATAAGTCTGACATCTTTGCATTGTAATATGTGAAAACTTCCAATTAGTAGTCCTGATTAATAGTGGAGACTACCCTTAGTGAGATTTTGAGCTTATTGCATATTCATTCTGAGGGAATTTTTGTTTCTACTCTTAAACACTTTCTTGAGCTTTATTGTCAGTAGATTGATCTCTATAGGTTTGCATTGGATGTTAATGAACTGCATTATAAAAATCTTGTATGTATGTTTTGAATGTTCAGTTTAGTAGATTTTGGAGATATGATCCAGGCATTGTGTGTGAACTCCTAAATAGCTTGATTTCCTGTCCTTAAATTGTGTGCTTCCTATCCCATTCGCGGCCAAACACTCACATATTATCCTTTTATTGTATGAACTACATATCTAAAAATCCTAGCCGAAATTGTAAGACGTTACCTTTGATGCTTGGAAACTAGAGACAATTAAAAAGGGAATGTGTAAGTGTTGAGTGAGAAAAAGGAGTGGAGTAGAAAAGATGAAATGGATGTGGAAATGTGCAGAAAAATAAAATAGCCAACAGAAAATAAAAAAATACATATATGAAAAGAGTTGGCTAAATGAGAAAAGAAGTATGATGCACAAAGTAAAAATTGAAAAAAGGGTTTGAAAAGAGATTGAAGGAGAAAGGTGAGAAAAAGATTTGGAAGAAAAGTTGAATGAATTTGGTAGTCGTGAGAGAAAATGCACAAATTGAAAATTTTATGAAGTCTCTCAATAGGTTTCCAAGTGAGTTGAACCCGATTTCCATTCTTTTTGAGCCAATCACCCCAAAGCCCCATTACAACCTAAAAAAGACCTGTTGATCTCCTTAGGAAACTTAATTGTAATATTTGACATGTATGTATACTGATTTTTCTGTTCTTAGCATTTGATATCTTTCATGAGGTCCTTTACTTAATATGTGCGTTCTTTCTAATTATTGATGCATACGACAAACTTTGAAATTCTTTGCCCATAAATTCCAGTCGTATGCAGTTGAAAGTGTGATTGCCTAGGTTCTGAGCGTCATTGAGTGAAAACTGGTGAGACTAGAGTCGAGGCGAATTACATCAGTGGTTTATTGGTATGGAAGGATTCACTATTGTAAATATGTTGCGTGTCAGTGTCCTGTATGATATAGGGTGTATTAGACTAATTGACAGCATTTTAGATTTCTGATTTTGTGCTATTCTTAGGCATTTGTATTTGTGTATATACTGAATTTGATATTTAGCTTTGTATGTGGTTAGCTTAGGACGTTTGTGGGTATCGTAGCTGGTAAACCCTCACGAGACTATAACTCGTCCACTAGGGTCACCTAGGGGTTTAAAGGCTTATGGCACATGCTAAGTGCCATCGTTTCATCCTACGAAAATGGATATATCTTAGTTTGTTTTTGTTTGTTAAGTTTTAGTTTTGTTTTTGTTTTTTCTTTTCGTTGTGGTGTGTGCCAATTTGCTTGAGGACAAGCAAAAGATAGGTTTGGGGGTATTTGATCGATCAATATTTGTTACATATTTACGACCCCTAAACCGTATCTTTTAATTGTATTCTCAAGTATTTTTGGTGCTTTTGATGTGTTTTCCTTGAGTTTGCAGGTTTAGGGACCTCAGTGATGATTTTGAATATTTATGGGGAAAACGTGTAAATTCAGTAACTTTGGGGAAGGGCATCGATGAAAACATAGCAAAGTTCTGGGGCCAAAGTGTAATTTCGGAAAGTTCCCCAGCAATTTAAGTGAAACGGTGCGTTTTGGGGAAGGGCAGCTGTGTCTTAAGTGAAACGGCGCCGTTTTGGACCAATGCTTTGGTCCAAAACGACGTCGTTTTGGCGAGAGAAAGAAAACAAAAAAAATAAATCTCATGCAGACCGCGACCAGCACCACCTCGCACCCTCGCTCGCGATGAAGTCGCCCAGGCAAACCAGCGAGCTGCGCGAGCCTCGCGCGACCATTCCTAGCTCGCGACCTCCACCTCGCGACGATGGTGGCCAGTCCACCAGTGAGCAGCGCGAGGGAGACCGCGACCACAGCAGCAGCTCGCGAGAAGCTCGCGATGAAAGAAGAACATGGCAGCAGTGGGCATGGCGAGAAGGTGGCGACCAGGTCTTCCTCGCGATGCCGTTCGCGTCCAGCCATTTCCAGCGCCCAGTGAAGGCCGCGACCAAGCCATCGCGACCACTGGTCGCGATGGTGGTCGCGGTGAAGAAAAATGGCAGCCCTAACGGGCTGCTATAAAAAGAAAATTTCAGAAAATAAGAAAAAGGCAGCAGGGTTGGCTCTCGCCAAGGACAGCAAGGGGCTCGGGGCAGTGCCTCCAAGGGTGATTCTTCACCATTTTGCCCATCCCAAACACATCCCAAACATCACACAACACCAACACATCTCTAGTTGCGACTCCATCGAAGATTCGTCGGAGAGAAGACGAAGAATGAGGGAGGAGGAATCTAAGCGGGAAACACGCGGGTTTCGATTCTCGACTTCATCGAATGGGTTGTATTACTTCCCTTTTCCTATCTTTACGTTTAATCGATTGTATGAGTGATTAGATTTGTTGTTAGGTAGTTTTCGGAACTATGAACGGATTCGGATTTATTGACTACGAATATATTTTGTATATTATTTCATGATATTGTGAATGAGATTATTTGAGCATTATCTTATTGCGTTTGATTTATGGTGTTTTGCGATTACGAACGTAGATTGCATGCCTCGTGATGAGAATCGATTTGATATTTACTGTCAGAGATTATATTGATTTTGAGTGTATTATATTATTATTACTTTGTGTTTGATTTATAGTGTTTTGCGATTGCGAAAGTAGATTGCATGCCCCGTGATGAGAACCGATTTAATATTTATTGTAATATTATATGAGAAATCATTGAGATTGCAATCGAGCTTAATTGACTCTAAAATCAATACTGGGTTAGTTTTGATAAGAAATTACTTAATTAACCTAGGGATTAGATTAACTATGGTTTTCGATTAATTGCACTCTACGACCAATAGGTGTGGTTGACCGAATTCACATACCATCCCATTGCGGGAGCAATACCATGTGGTGTGGCCGTGGTTGAATTATTCTTATCATGTTAATAACGTGCTTCATAATAATCAATATATTTCCTTATTCGGAATTAGAACCGTGAGACTACCTAGCATCATCTTCCATTTAATCTGTCTCGCTTTAATTTATTGCATTAGTAATTAATTATATTTTAATTAAAAAAACCCAAAAACCAACAACTTGATTTATTTTACCGCTGTAGTATAATCTTTAATTTATAGAATTAGTTCCACCACTTCCTTGTGGATTCGACTCCGTACTCACGGAAATTTATTACTTCGACACATCCTGCACTTGGGATATTATTCCCACGCGTTTGAGCGTGTCAAGCCACGGCGGCTGATCCATGACCTTGTTTGTCCTCCACCGGCACCATTGCCAGCCGGACAACAGACTATAATGGAACTGGTGGCTGCATACGATCCTCGTTCACCATATCTTATTGATGTAGATATAGAGGTGGCATCAACTCTCAATTCGGAGAAGACTGCACCACCACCACCACCAGCATCAATATCACTGGACCTATTAAAGGCTGATTCTGAGGGGGAATTTTCACGAATCACTCAAGCGAAGATAATGGAGGCCGGCGATGTGAATGACAGGCCTAAGAAAAAGCCTAGGCTTATCACATCTGATTTAATCTTGTTGGTGACTGAGAGTTCAATGTTGGCAACTTCTTGATAATCATTTCTGCAATAGGAGTATATGGTGACTTCACTTGTACATTTATGAAAAATATTGTCACTTTCAGATTATTCTGTTTCTTCATTTTCTAACATTCATACCGCTGATGAATTAAAATCAGTATACAGCATTTGCCAATTATTTCATCCAGGGTTTCTATTACAAATGATTACATAAAAGTAACTCATTTCATAATTAACGTCAACCGAATATATTTATTTGTTTTGATTCCTTAATTCATATCAGAGATATGGTCATTGTAATAGAAAATTTAATTATTAGTATTTAAATATATCTCACCATCAAATATATTCAGGTAAGTTATTGATCCAATGAGAGCGAATTTTCTCCATTATCAATTTATCATCATCTTCTTCTTCTTTTGATTATCTTACTTCACCTACCCCTCTCCCTTGTTCTTCCCTTTCAACGACTGTAACCGTGATTATCATTTACAACTTGAAAAATAAGTTGTAGTCGAATGTGTATGATCAATGGAGTTTAGTGAATTTATAGGGAGAACTATTATGATTTAAGTGAAATTTAATAAGTTTTATTAGTTAAAAATATATTCATATTCCGAAAAATTTAGGATAAAATTCGCCTTATAATCTACATATATTATCAATAAAGTAAATGTTAGGAGGCAAAATTTCGTATAATATGATGAACGTAAACGATGAAATTCTTTGGTGATAATACGTTACAAAAATTAATGTGCATTCCAATATATCAATCATGTATTGAGCTGTTAATTTGTTCACTTATTAAATCAAAAGAAAACAAAATTCTTGCACTTGTTTAATTTGAGTGCATTGAAAACCTTCAATCACTTTCTTTCCTTGTTTCAATTACCTTCTTTCCTTGTTTCACTTGTTTAAAAGGCCATATAAGACATGTCTAAACATAGTTAGATTGAGTTTTAATACCAAAATTTCACAAACATTTATTGGTCTAAATAACCAAAAAAATTATTTATTTAACCTTACTAAGTTAGAAATAATTGTTAGTTAAATTGATTTTAAGTCTTTTATGGTGTATTTGGTGATCAGAATTGGAATGGTATAGTGCAATTCTATGTTTGATTGTAGCACCAGACTGGATTTTCTATGGCATGAATCCTACCACAGCTGGTGGAACTAATGTTAATCCCATAAATTACTTTTGTTTTTACGTAATCTTTTTAAAAATTTTATCTTATTATATCAAATTATTTTATATATAAAATATTAAAATTATTTTAATATATTTTATTCTAATACTAAAAAAAAATATATTTCAATACTAATTTTAAAATTAACTAATTAATTTTAAATATTTTATTTAATTTAAACAATTTCTTAACTAAATTTATTTTATTTTAATTTAAAATATTTTTATTTTTATTAATTATTTTATGTCCAATCCTATACAACATCAAACAAGTGACAATATTTGATACTCAGGTGCTTTTGTATTCATTTTAACCTTTTTCTTATTTAATATTTAATTAATATAATATAATATATTTTACATATAAATAATTTTAAAATATCTACTATAAATATATTTAATTACTTAAATATTTAGATTTATTTTAAATGATTTAATTTTAATTATAAATAAATTTATTTTATGTGAAAATTAATTTAATCCAATATGATTTTATCTAATCTCATACTACACCAAATAAGAGACATTATTATTTTTAGTCTAATCCATATTGTACCAAACACATTACAATGCTAATTTAGTCCAGTTCAATTCAGTCTAATCCAATTCTGTCATTAAAGGTGGGTACAGTTCGATTCGGTTCGGTTTTGGGCAAAACGGAACTAAATCGAAAAAATTTCGGATTTTAAAAATTGAAACCTGATTGAACCGAATTGATTTTACTTAATTCGATTCGTTTTGATTCATTTTAATTTTGGATCTATTGGGCCTAATGGGCTTAATGGAGTTTATTGCTTTGTTTCCCTCTTGGATCTTGATCTTCATTTGACTAAACTGATGATCAATTATTTAAGATCTTATATGTGGTTGTTTGAATAAAAATAAATATATAAATAAAATAGTACATATAATTAGGTAAGAGCATTTTCTCATTCAGATTATATTTTGGTACAACTATACAACATACGCAGGCACCATATAACTTTTAGCTAAAGAAAATAAATAAACACAGCATAAGATGTTTGAAAAGTTGAATTGATTAGCAATTGAGGAATCAATTCTTCTTTTTTTTTTTTTTAGCTTTTATATAAATGGTTCTGTTCAAATCGGTTTTTAAAAAAATCAAAATTGATTTGACCCGAAATTTATTCAGTTTTTAAATTTAAAGACTGATTTGAGCCGAACTAAGTGGGTAAACCAAACCGAACTATACTTTTTGGTTCGAGTCCAAATTGATTTGGTTCGGTACAGATTTTGGTGTCCATCCCTACCTATCACATCATATTCTATAAAAATAGTGCAATCAAATCTCGCACACCAAACATATCATTTAGGTATATTTGTTAAACCGGATTGAACTGAACAAATGAGTCGGACAATGCTAAAATTAGTAATATCCGGTGTTTGACAAACTTTCTTAATTGGATTACTTAATCCGGTCCATAGTTATATCCGGCCCCCACAGAACTAGTTAGTCCAGCCCAAGAGGGCCTATTTTATCAAAAATTAATTATGTTTGTTTTTTCTTTTTGTAAATAATTAATTATGAGAGTGCTGCAATTGTTAATTTTAATTATTAATTATAAAACTGAAATTGTTAATATTGTTAATTATGAAACTTACACCCTTACAGTTGTGAGTTCGAGTTGTGTTCCCTTTCCCGATTCCTGAATTAATTATAATTTTTTAAAAAAATATTTTTTTTTTCTGCTCAAATTTATAATAATATTTTTTTTTGAAAGAAAATGTTAACATGAATTTATCTGGTTCTTTAAGTTTCATATCTGATTCTTTTTGTTCCTGCTTCTTCAATTTCTTCAATTCTTTTAACCACCACAAAAAAAAAAAAAAAAAAGTATCTAACTCACAATCAGCTATGAATGATCACCAATATGAGTCAACCTTTTGGATTCTTGATTGATGTTTTCTCTGTTGTTTTGGTTTGATATGAACTATGAAATTTTTAATATATATATATATATATTTAGTATAAAAAGATATGTTCAGTGACTTGAATGGTCAAGTATTATGTAACATTTTATGATCAGGATTTTGAATCAAACACTAAAATAAAAACACACAAAAACAAACAAATCTGTAAAATAGTCATGTTTGGAATGCAGCAGATCAGTAGATGGAGATCTCTAAAATTTTATTTTCTTTTTTCTTTTTTTGTGTGGAATTATTTGATTGTGATCGAGATAGGAAATTAGGAAGAAATGGATGGATTGATGATGAAATTTTATGTTTGAGATTGTGGCGGAAATAGATGGAGATGGGGATTGTGGGTGATTGGATTTTTTGGAGATGGGTTTGAATTTTATTATTTATTTTTAAATTAAAAATAACGGCAATTTGAATATTTTGTAAGTTTTGATTGATCAACTATTAACACTAAAGGTTAACAAACTAGTTAAACATACTTGTGTGCTCAAAAGTTAAAGGTTTGATCTGTGAACACATTTAAACGAACGAAATTCGCTCTATACCATCAAATTCACTCTCTTTGGTATTTATCGAATAAATGACATTGCTAAACTCCTGAGTCTTGACTTTTATGACTGTTACTGACTTAATAATCCGAATTTGTATAGTTGTTATTTTGCATATTCTTGTTTTGCTTAACTGCCAACATATGAAATTAAAACGATACATATTCAAGAAACAAAGACAGGTTTTTTCAAATTCAATTAACTGTGTTCAAATAATATCATGTCATGTGATATAAATAACTGATTAAATATATAATTTATATCACATGACGTGATTTTAGTAGCCAGGTACAACCGTGTAGCTATCAGGGTGCATTAGAGATTTTCTTTTGCTTCAGTCATATATCTCTCTTAGGCTTTGGCTTATTACTCGATGGAGGTGTTTCCTTTTCTTTTATCCCCTTTCCTTCTCGTGCTTCTACTACTGCTGCTTATACTTTATCTAGACTAGCTCTGTCATTAGAAGATGAAGAGTTGTTTGGATGGAAGAGATCCATGAATAAAGTTTGATCTTTCTCAAAAAAAAAAATCATAGTTAAAATTTGGAATAAGGACGTGTTCCCTTTCAGATTCTCTTTCCAATTAAACTTAACTTCATTTTATTTTTGTAACATCCCGGATTTCGAATAATTAATTTTGAAAATGTGGATATAAAAATTTATGATATGAGAGGTGCAAAACGTAATTAAATGTATGTTTATTTTTATGGTTTCCAGGTGGACCAATTTGAACGGTCGAAAACGATGCACAAAGAGAAGAGTGAAAAACTGGGACAGTGAGCATCGCGACCACTCACCGCGACCTGAGATCGCGATGAGCTGCTCGCGGTGAAAAATGTGAATTTCTGGCAGTGAGCACCGCGACCACAGATCGCGCTGATTAGCTCGCAGTGAAAAAGATCAAATTTTGGCAGTGAGCAACCCGACCATCAGCGCGACCATGATACCGAGATGGGTGCTCGCGATGAAGGCGGTGGAATCGCTCCAGTGAGTACAGCGACCAGGTGGCACGACCGCAGGTCGCGACGACGGTCACGATGACCGAATTTGTATATATAAAAAAAAAAAAGCTTCTCGAGGAAGCAAAACAGAAAAGAAGAAGAAGAAGAAATCGTGAGAGTAGAAAGAAAGAAAAGAAAAGAAAGAAAGAATAAGAGAAAGAAGTGAAGAAAAAGAAGAAAAGGAGAAGAAGAAGAAGAGAAGAGGAAGAGAAAGGAGAAAGGAAAAGAGAGAAACCGAGAAAAGCGATTTGTCGAGAGGAAAACGGTATCCAGGTTGGTGTACACCCGTTTTCGAAATCTTTACGATAGTATTACGTATTTTTAGTCTGAATCTGAGATTTATTTGAACCACTTCGTAATTATGTATTTTATATTGTTTTCATTTGAATGAGTTTACTTTATTTTAATCGTATTTCGATGATGATGATCTCGTTGAAATTAATTGTTTCAGAATATCGTTAGAACAAATTGTTTACATTTCATGAAATCATATATGTATATTTTCATAAGCTCGTTTGAATTTAAATTCGTTGTATTAAACGTCGATTTGTACATTACAATTGATATTTGAAATGTTGTATCGAAACGGCCCTAGGATACGTAGACATAGAAATGGATATCGGAAGTTGGTATACCAGCTGGGTTCAGTAAGCAGTATTGCATCGACATTGATATTGCTATTGATGATTTATTATGTACCTCCCCATGGATTCGTCCAGGGGTAGGGAGACACGTACCTCCTCACGGATTCGTCCTGGGGTAGGGAGACACATACCTTCCTAAGGATTCATTCCTGGGATAGGGAGATATGTACCTCTCTAGGGTCCGAACCCTCGGTCCTAGGGTAGGGAGATACGTACCACTCTTAGGATTCATCATAGGGTGGGAGTTATGTTCGACAGACAGCCACTGTGGTTGAACGACCCATATTCCAGTCCTGGTTTATGTTGAGTATTCCAGAGGGCCAGAATTGAAGTGAATTGAATAATATGTTTATAAATGACTTTCGAAATCGATTTTATATGTTATTTCAGTGTTTATGTTAAACTAATTGTAAAATAATTGAGAAGCTAATTGAGTACGAATTATTGATTTAGTTGATTTTATTAACCTGATTTCATATGATTTAAATTAGTAATGTTTTCTTTACGTTCGTATTGTGATATTTGTATTATGAAAAGTTTTGTTATGATTTTGATACTTGAGTTTAGTGTACACCCACTAAGCTATATGCTTAGCGCATCGGTTTTTATCGCGCGTAGGTCACAGGGATACTGAGGCAGATAAAGAGTAAAGAGGAGGTACCAGCAGCTAGAAGAATTCAGAGTCACCACATTGATTGGGTAGATATATAGTTCAGTCTGTAAATTTGATAATGATATATGTTTTGTAAATAATTTTATAATTTCTGTTATTATTTTGAATGGTTTGTAAATAACGAAATATGAATTATTATATTTAATCTGTTTGGAAAGTCACACTAAACGGTAAAGTGCGCATTTGATTGAAAGGGGATTTGAAGTGTGATTTTTATGATATTTGAGATTTTTTGTTTATTTATAACAGGTTTTGGAAAATCAGAAAAATAGAGGAAACTCTGCCGAAAATTTTAAAACTGATTTATTGGGCTCACTAGAAAGATATTTTAAATTTACAATTCATATGCTTTTAAAATGGTTTTCAATTTATAAAGTGAACAGAAAAGATTTTGAAAATCCGAGTAACGCTCCCCGGGTCGATCCAGACGGGTCGGGTTAGGGGGTGTTACAATTTTATTCCCGATTAGTAAAAGGGGCATAACTATAAAGATTCTTTTTTTTTTTTTTTTGAAAAGGAAAATGCATTAAAACCTCAAAAAGAGGAACAACAACTAGAATCCACATCTGCTAGCTTCAAAAGCCAGGCAGAAAAAGGAGCTTCCCAACAGCTGGAAGCTTTACAAGCAACAGCCCTCTTAGCCAGACTATGGGCAAAAGAATTACAAGAGCGAGGCATATAACCAATAAAACTAGCACCATATCTATCCTTAAAAGCAGATATATCCTGCACAAGAAAATTAACCTTTCCCCTGGACACAGACACACCATTATACAAATTCACCACACCTAAACAATCAGATTCTATACAAAAAGGCTTCAAACTCCTTTTCCCGGCACAAAGAATGCCAACCAAAATAGCTTTTGCTTCACACACCTCAACATTAAAAAACACAGGGTAAAAGAAAGCTGCAGCAAACACAATAGAGCCTAAAAAATTACGAATCACGATGTCAACACCAAGAAAGCCATCTGAAATGTTAGTTGCAGCATTCACATTAACCTTGAAACCCTTAGAAGGAGGAAGCCAGCATTGAGGAGGAACCTGGACTGCAGCGGATGAAGAACAAGGATAGGAAAGGCTACCAAACTCAGCAAGAAATTGCTCAACACGAAACCAAACCTCAGCTTCAGGGTGTACAGCCTCACCATGCAGCAGCAAATTCCTCAGCCTCCAAGCAAGCCACCAAGCAATAATGAACTGCAAAACAACACTTGAGCTAAAAGAAGCACTCACCCAGGTCAGCCTATCTCTAGCATCCACAGCCTTGAAGGATTTTAAGACTGCCCAGAAAGGACAGTTTCTCCAGAAAACAGAAATGTGCTTGCAGCCCTATAATGCGTGATCTGTATAGTCTTCAAACCTGTCACACAAAGAACACAAGGCCGAGGAACACACTCTTCTTCGAAACAGACCTGCATTGGTGGGGAGGATATCTCTACAGACCTTCCAACAAGAAATACGAATTTTCCTTGGGAGCTTTAAAGCCCACAACCACTTCCACCAAGCTACCTGGTTTTCAGAGCTGGAAGCCTGATTAGCACACTTGAGCCTAAGGGCAATTTGATAGGCACTTTTGACAGTGAAGTTACCCTTACTGTCAAAATGCCATACAGCCGAGTCTTCCACATTCCTCAAACTCAGAGGGATCCCTAAAATTAAATTATCCTCAGAAGGAACAAAGTACCTCTCAACCAACTCTCTACTCCACACACCTTGCTGCTCCATAAGCACAGAAATAGTAACACCATCTGGGAAGACCAGAGGGGATAACACCCTGAAACCTGAATCCTTAGGGAGCCAAGGTTTATCATAAATGGCAACCTTAGTCCCGACCCTATCTTCCAACGAATTTCTTTTTCCAAAAGCTCTCTACCCCAGAAGATACTACTCCAAACAAATGAGGGCCTCCAACCTAAATCACACTCAAGAAAAGAGTTGTTAGGAAAATATTTGGCCTTAAGAACCCTTGCTAACAAAGAAGATGGCTGGCTCAAAACCCTCCACCCCTGCTTGGCTAACATAGCCTTATTAAAAGCTGAAATTTTGCTAAACCCCAAGCCACCCAACTCTTTAAGTTAGCAGCACTTTGCTCAGCTCAACCAGTGCATTTTCTTCTTACCCTTGTTCATGCCCCACCAGAAATCAACAATTAAACCTTGAATTTCAGCCCCTAGAGAAGCGGGCAATCTAAAACAACTCATCGCATAGGTTGGGATGGCTTGTGCTATGACTTTAATGAGCACTTCCTTCCTCCCACCGAGAATAATCTACTCTCCCAACCTTGCAATTTTTGACCTCTGTTTAACCATCCCAAAAATTTGCCTCTTATTTTTGCTGACTGAGGAAGGCAGCCTGAGATATTTTTCATGACACGAAACAACCTCAATATTAAAAATACTACTAATCGCCCTAATTAATCTCAAAGAAGTGTTAAGGCTAAAAGAAATAGCCGACTTGTCAAAATTAAGTGACTGCTCCGAAGCCACTTCATATTTACCCAAAATCTCCTTTAAGACCCCACACTCTTGAACCGAGGCCTGAACGAACATCAAACTGTCATCCGCAAACAATAAATGGGAAAGAGAAGGCGCATATCTAGCCACTTTAACACTATAAATACTCCCAACCCTTTCCGCTTGACTCAATAAAGCTGTGAGCCCCTCCGTACACAAAAGAAAAAGATATGGAGAAAGGGGGCAGCCTTGACGCAATCCCCTAGAAAGAACAACGCAGCTTCGCGGCTCACCATTAACCAAATAACTATAGGAAGCAGATGACACACAACTCATAACCAATTCTATCCATCCCGAGGAAAACCCCAATTACACATGATACGCCTCAAGTACTCCCATTCAACTCTATCATACGCTTTACTCATATCTAACTTAAAGATAGCCCACCCCTTCGGCCCGTATCTACACCCTTTTAGAAAATGAAGGCATTCAAACCCCACAACCATATTATCTGTGATAAGCCTACCCGGAACAAACGCACTTTGACTCGGTAAAACAACTTCCCCCAATATAACTTTAAGCCTATTCGAAAGAACCTTAGCCACTAATTTGTATAAGATATTGCATAAACTAATAAGCCTAAAATCACCAACTCTAACCGGGTTCTTAACTTTGGGAATTAAAGACACAAAAACCTTACCAAGAACACTAAGATCAGCCCTATTATTAAGAATAGAGGTAGCAGCATTTGTTACCTTACCACCAACAGACTTCCAGAATTTTTGAAAGAAACCAGTTGGGAAGCCATCTGGTCCTGGCGCCTTGGCTGGAGACATCTGATTCAATGCTCTGAACACCTCCTCAGCAGTAAACCGAGAAGAGAGGAAAAAGTTCATCCGAGCTGAAACTCTTCTCTCCACACCATCAGCCACCTCATCAATCACAGACATGGTGGAAGAATTTGATTTTAGAAGCAGCCTATAGTAATCAATGATAATTACCTCAATATCTTCAACTTTCTCCTTCCAGCAACTATCACTGCTCATTAGCTCAATAATTCTGTTCCTACTTCGTCTTTAAGAAGCTTTGGCATGAAAAAACTTCGTATTGTTATCCCCTGCTTATAACCACAAAGCTCTCGATCTGTGACGCCACTGGATTTCTTTCTCAACCAAAACAGTATCAATTTTAGCCTCCACTACTTTGACTCTTCTAAAATCAGCACCACTGCTTGCCTCTTACAACCGTGACAATTCCTTCTTCAACTCAGACAGCTCCCTCACCTGCTCCTTCGTTCTCGCACAATACCACACCCCCAAGCCCCCATCAACAGAACCCACACTGCTAATCAAAGAAGAAACTGCATCAGAACCAGAACCCTCCTTCCAAGCCCTGTTGACCACTGCTCCACAACTATCCTCATTCGCCCAAGCCTCTTTATAATGGAATCTCGACTTCCAGCCCCTAGTCTGACCCTGAAGGTTGCTACCTTTGGAAATACCTTCAAGCAAAATGGGCTTATGATCAGAGCCCCAGTGATCTATATGACGAACCACAGCCTGAGTAAACAAATGCCTCCAATCCAACAAACAGAAAAATCTGTCTAGCCTTTCTTCAATTAACCCCTCACCCTGGCACCTATTACTCCAAGTAAAACCCAACCCCCTGAAACCTACATCAATTAAATTACACCCATCCACTGCATCTCTAAACATTGGCATGGCTGAATGACTCCTAGCCAAACCCCCTACCTTCTTCTCATCACTCAGAATATCATTAAAATCACCCCCAACCACCCAGGGAAGCCTACGGAATCCACCAAGTCTACCAAGAAGATTCCAAGAATGAAATCTCAGCTCCCTCATAGGATTCCCATAAAATCCAGTAAACCTCCATCTCTCACCCTCTAAATCTCTCACGAAAGCATCAACGTGACCTTTCGTAAAAGATTAAACCACCACCTCAACATTACTCCTCCACAGCAATGTAAAAACCCCTCCCCCCCCCCCCCCCCCAATGCCCACTCTATCTACAACAAAACAGTTTTCAAAACCCAAACCTAGCCGAATCCTATCAGAACACCTACTATCAAGCCGCGTCTCCATAAGAAACAGAATCTGGGGACTATTACTTAACTATAAAGATTCAATTCTTATCAAATCGCATTAATTTAATGTGTCACTTTCTTTTCCACTACACCTATGCATTCCAAGCCTTAATCTTTCCAATTAAACTTGGATAGAGATGTTACAAAAATAGTGTTCAGTTTTGTGAATTAAAATCCAAAATCATCATTTTCTTCAATTCCATCGTTTCCTGGGTTTGATATATGTGAAAGTAAAATTATATTGATCAATAAAAAAAGCGATATCAAAACTAAGCAAATTCAACATTAGAAATTAATACTTGTTTTTAAGGGTATAATTATAAGATTAACGACTAGCGAGACCTGTCAAGATCAATCACTAAACGCGCGGTTCGGATATCTACTCCTACAATAAGGGGAGAAAACTACTCATGGTGGGATTTGAATTCTCGCCATTGGGATAAGAGAAATGTGTACTAACTAGTTGACCTATGAGTGGTTATATAAAAATTAATAATTGAATAAGATAAAATCAATAAATTAATCTAAAAGAAAATTATATAATATAATTAAATGTTATAAAAAAAAGGAATATTCCTATTTTCTCCCCTCACGTTTCAGTTAACAATAGTTTACCCCCTCACGTTTCAAAAATAGACATTTTTCCCCCTGATGCTAACTTTCCATCCAAAAAGTTACTGTTCCGTTAATAGTGAAGGGCAAAATAGTAAAGGTAAAAATAAAATAAATAGTTAAAAAAAAGATTAGATATCTACCGTCCATCTGAGGTGAGATGGACGGTAAAGATTATTTATTCTTAAAAAAAAATTATTATAAAATTTTTAATTTAAAAAAAAATTAAAAAACTTAAAATTTGAATGGATAGATCTAATCTCCAGATTGGATCTCTATCGTCCATCAAATCTGATAGACGGTGGAGATCCAATCTCCCCCCCCCCCCCCCCCCCCCCCCCAAAAAAAAAAAAAAAAAAAACTTGCTAGGTTTGTCAACCATCTGGGTTCGTCAACGATCTGGGTTCGCCGTCGACGGCGAACCCAGATCTAGGTTTTAAAAAAAAATATAAAGAACCCAGATCTGGTTCTTCGAAAAACCTCGAACCCAGATCTGGGTTCTTCGTTCGAACCCTTCTGGGTTCGAAGTTCTTCGAAGAACCAAATCTGGGTTCTTCATTTTTTTTTTTAAAGCCTAGATCTGGGTTCGACGTCGACGGCGAACCCAAATGGTTGATGAACCCAGCAAGTTTTTTTTTTTTTTTGGGGGGGGGCGGGGGGGCGGGGGGGAAGATCCAATCTCTCCCATTCAAATTTTAAGTTTTTTTATTTTTTTTAAAATAAAAAATTTATAATAATTTTTTTTTAAGAATAAACAATCTTTACCGTCCATCTCACCTTAGATGGACGGTAGAGATTTAATCTTTTTTTATTTTAACTATTCATTTTATTTTTATCTTTACTATTTTACCCTTTACTATTAATGGAACAGTAATTTCTTGGATAAAAAGTTAACGTCAGGGGAAAAAATATCTATTTTTAAAATATGATGGGGTAAACTATTGTTAACCGAAACATGAGGAGAGAAAATAGAAATATTTCTAAAAAAAAAATAAATGAGATAGATGAAACCACAAGACTTTGAAGCATTTTTCTACCTTTTGTTCAAGAAAGTTGAAGCCTCTTGAAAATATCTTCTCATACCTTTGTTGATTGAAATTATTCAGTCACATTCCTTTGTTGGGTGCATCGGAGACGTGCACGCTAAGGAACCGTCACATTAATGTCAAGAAGATAAACTTTACTGTGCATCAAGTACATTACATATATATATATATATAGTACATTACACAATAAAAACATAAAAATTCAATTATATAATATTTTTTTATTTTAAATATTATAATTAAATTATGAGTTTAATTTTAATTATACATTAATATTATTAACTAATTGATAAAAATTTATTTAAAAATTTTATAAAATTTTAAATTTTAATAATTAATATTATTTTTATTTTTTAACTAAAAATATTTATATTATTTTAAATAAAATTTTTATTTAAACTATTACTTTTAATCGAATAAATTAATAATAAAATACTAATATATAATTAATATTAAATTTATAATTTTATTATAATATAATTAAATGTTAGTATATTTTATTATAATTTACCCTAAATTTTTTATTTTACTATATAATACGGTAGAGTATAGCGCGACCAATACACTGAAGATTCCTCGTTTTCAAGAGGTCTAGCGTCAGTATGATCCCATCTCCTCCAGTCATATCCATATCAACATCATAAGAATCCCACTACAAGGGCCCAACTAGTTCCAATAAATTAATGGTGCCTTGTGACATCACATGCTTTCTTTGATCACTTATTATATAACTTTGATTTATTTATATTTTTGCTTCGTCAAATGGATGCCATTGTCTTCACATTCAAAATTTTCACAAAACAATATTAAAAAGAATTATTATAAAAATAAATGAAATTATTTGATTCCATTTTGATTGAGACTCCCATATGTCTGGGATTCTTAAAAGATTCCGGGACCAAATAGCAATTTTCCACTAGTTTATTTATAGAAACAAAATTGAAATTCAATCTAATAATATAATAATTATTTAGTTTAAAAGCAAACCCACTTCTATTTTATTTGAACAAATAATACTAAATTTATCTTAAGTTTATTGAATTACACTCAAAATTTATAGAAACTCATACTGAAATCTCTTGATATTATGTTTATCCATTAAAAAATAGGCTTGAGTCTTACTTGATTCGCAATCCATAGTGGATCCACCATAAATATCTCATTTTTTTCTTCTACTTTTCCTTTTTTTTTTTGTAATGGTCAGCCCAATTTTTTAACATTCAAACTTAATGCCTAAGGTGAGTTTCTGTAAATTTTAATTTCGAACGTAATTTAATAAACTTTAAACAGGTTCAGTGTTATGTGTTCATTTTATTTTGAGTAAATAACGTCTATCCCCCTGAGATTTGCTTAACTATAAACGGAGTTAATTTTTGAATTTATTGATAAATATCTCCCTTTTTTGGATTTGCTTAATTACAGACGAAATTAATTTTTAGCTAACTTTTAAGATTTTTTACAAAGACCTCCTCTGATCAACTATTATATTTAATCAAATTTTATTGAGGGCATGGAAAGTATTTATCAATAAATAACAAAGTTAACCCCATTTGTTGTTAATAAAATTTTTAAAAAAAATTTTTAGGAGAGGTCTATACTCTATACAATTAACTCTTTTATAAAGTTAATATTTTATTTTTATTATGTTATTCCTTGTCAATTGTCACATCATATGCTTGCTTTTGCTTTGGTCACATATTTAAGTTTTATTTTTTACGCAGTCAAATGGACGACACGTGTCTTCAGATTTACATATCCAAACCTTTTTACAAAACAATATTAAAGAGTAAAATTCCATTTTGAGTAAATACCTAAACATACATGATTTTCTTCCTAATTTTTTTTTTTTGAGAATTTTTATTTTATATGGTTGTGAATTTATTTTTTTAACATTAGTAAAAATTATTTTAGTTTTTAACTTTTTTAAATTATTACTTTTTAATCGATATTTAATATTTTATTTTATTTTTTTTGAATAAAACCAAATAAAAAAACTACAACTAAAAAATGAGAGGAGTAATACCTGGTGGAACATCTTCCATCCAAAACAAATCACAAGAAACTTTTAAAGCTAATTTAGTAAGACTATCAGCTACCATATTAGCATTTCTAGAAACAAAATTGATATTAACGGAAGAAAAATTATTAAACTTATAAATAATGCTATTAGTAAAAATGTCAACTCTAGACACGACCATACTCTGAGAACAAACTATGTTGACGACAGGGGCCGAGTCGGACTCCATTTTGATTTATGTATTTTTTAACTTTTTTAAAATTAATTAAATTAATTTTTTTGATCAAATTTTTAATAGTTAAATATAACAGAATTTGTATGTTGACTATTTCGCTCTTAAAAAAATTATTTTTTTAATTTATAAAAAATAAAAAAAATAAAATTTTTCCTGTTTTTATTTTTAAATACCATTATTTCAAAATTTAATTTTTATTTAATAATTAATTTTGTTTTTTAAAATCTAAATAGTGTCTTTTCTTTATGTAAAGACTGAATACTCCTAATATCGTCAGAATTAATTAACTATTTAGTAATGTTAGAAAAAAATATTAAACACTGATCAAGAAATGATAATTTAAAAAATATTAGGACCAAAATTTTTGGTCTATAAAATAAGATATTTAATTTCATAATCTATATTTTCAAAAGTTTATAAAATAGAGGTTGAAAAATGTTTTTAGAACCGTCTCGGCTATTTGATATCATTGCAGCAACTTTCTAAATTCTGCCCAAGTTGGTGCCAACTTTATTGAAATTCATGATGAAGAACTGAAGAAGTCAAAAATATCATTGTTTTCTCACGCGTCAACAATTCCAATTTCATATTAATATGAAAATGATATTGATGTTTGTCATATTTTATAATATGATAATCATAAATAAAATAAAATTGAGAATGATAACCAATCGAACGCAATAATAAAACAAATATTATCATAAAGGTCGAATTCATGCAAACTTACTTAAATAAACGATTAGGGTAAATTATAATGTAATAATCTAATATTTAGTTATATTATAATGAAATCTTATTTTTACATAAATTATAATCAAGGTCTCGAATAATTATCAATTGGATTTCTAATATATTTCAAAATATTATTTTTTAATATAATTTTACCTTTTTAACTCACATGATCTCTACTTTTTTCAAAATACATCAATTTAGTTCCTATGGCCAAAAGTTTGACAGTCAAACCTGAAATAAAGTATAAATTGACCATTTGACATTTTTTCATTAAATTATTAAATTAGAATGATATTTTTACTATTTAATTTTTTAACAATTTTATCTATTTGGATAGTCTAATAACAAATTAATATATATTATAATAAAATTTTTAAAAAATAAAACACATAAAAATAATTAAATAATATAATAACTATTATAAAATTCATTAGAAATAAAAAAATAAATATTAAACAATTAAAAAAAATCTTAAAACTAATATCATTTATTAAAAATAAAATAAAATTTAAGATTGAATAATTATAAAACTCAAATTTAATAATTTAATACATACATACATATATATATATATAAAATAAATTTATATATATTATAGTTTTGTTATTATATTTTTATTTTTATAATATAATAATAATAAATGGATATATATATACTCTAAAACACGTATATAATATTTTTTAAACTAAATTTTGAATTTATAAGTATTCAATTTTGAATTTTATTTTTATTTTTAACAAATAATGTTATTTTTTAATTTTATTAATTTTTAATGAATTTATCATATTTATTTTTTATTTAATCATTTTTTAAGTGATTTTTTAAAAAAATTATTTTTTATAACACATATCAATATCTTATTAGGTTATCTAAATAAATAAAATGATTAAAATGTAAAAAGTTGGAGGGTAAAATCATCTTACTAATTTAATAAAAAAGGATAAAATGGTCCATTTATCAGGTTTGATCGTCAAAATTTTGGTCATATGGACTAAATTGATGTATTTTGGAAAAAGTAGAGACTATGTGAATTAAAAAAGTAAAATATATCAAAAAATGATATTTTTAAATATAATAGGAACCAAATGATAATTGTCGGAGATACAATGTTGTAGATTAAGTAAAATTACAATTTTATTACAATATGATCAAACATCATCGGGGTATTTCATTACAATTTGTCCAAGATAATAATAAAATATTTAGATTCAAGTTTAAATGCCAAATTAATCTATTCCGATTAGGACTAGGACTCCTTAATTAATAATAGAACAAAATTTCAAAATTTGTCAAAAAAAAGAGAAGAAGACAAATTTGAGTTATTGACTAATTTCAAAACAACTTTCCTAAATGAACTTAGCAAAACAAACTTAGCGACAAAAGGAAAATTCATAAATTGAAAAAGCTGAAAACGAAAGTTTAAATGATTGAATTTGGACAAACAACTATCATGTGAAAATATAATTCGAGATTGTTTGTATTTTGTGTTTTTGTTCCAATCACTACCCCATAGAGAAGATAAGTGGGGTTCGCTTAAAAAGAATCTTTTTTATGATCACACTGAAACATGTTGTACGTGAATAGGTTTCTTAAAATCCAGTAAAATAAGTGATATGGTATAATAGTAATTTTTTTTCCCGCTATTTTACTTAATAGTATAAAAATACATTTATTTCTTCTGCATCAATCCGATTTCGAAGTGAAATAAGAAATTTAAATAAATGAGCGCGTATACATATTTCTTCTCAATATAATTTTTTTAAAATTTATTAAAATTTCATACACTGATTATCAAATACCTATTATGGTACAATATTCATGCCGGATTCTTTTCAGATTTCCACTGGCTTCCCAAAATACATTCCATCACCCAACGTTAATAATTAATATTTGAATAAAATAAACTGAGAATCATAATCGAGGTCCAGTGTCGGCTTAGGCCTTAGTGGATCTAGACCTCATCTGTTTTTATTGAAGAGTGGTGGCTCTTCATGGTCCCATGTCCCAACTACATTAAAAGAAACCAAGACAAACAAGTAACTATCTCTCTAAAGCAAACTTACTTTTATTTTTGCTTTTAATAAAATTGTAACAAGTGGCCATGTAGTTTGAAAAACTTGGTGTCTTGTTACATCAGATTTTTCTTTGGCCACTTATTTGACTTTTATTTATTTATTTATTTATTTATTTTGCTTTATCAAAGTCAAAGGATGCTACATTAGTTGTTTTTACGAAAAATATGCATAAATTTCCTTAAAATTTAAGTAATATTATATGGAATGATACTTTTTATTATAATTAAATAAATATAGTTTAGAATCCATTAATTAATTGATTGATTAATTATTAATTAACTGATTTAAAGATATAATTATTAAATTATTTTTTAGTTAAATTAAATTATCTTTTAAATAATTATTTTTTAATTTTTAGAACAGTTAAACTATTATTTAATAATTTTTATTAAAAAATAAAATAATTATTAAATAATTATCTAAATAATAATTTAATTATTTTTTAATATAAAATCAGTTAAATATTAAATTTAACTATAATTAATAAATTATAGAGAATGTTTATATAATTACACTAAAAATTTTCAGTTTGTAATATTTTTACTTATTTTTATTAACAAATAAAATAATTTGATTCCATTTTGAGACTCCCATATGTGAGGGATTCTTCAAGATTATGGGGCCAGATGGCGGTCCCACTAGCTTCTATTTATAAACGTCAGTTTATGGGGCACATGAAAACTAATAATTTATGGTGGAGATAAATTTTTTTATATTATTTTTAATATGAATATATATTTTTAAATATTTAAATAGTATTATATTAATATTTTTAAATAATATAAATTTAACTTATTAAAAATTATATAAATACATATTCAATTTTTTAATATAAGTATTTAAATAGTAATTTTAAATCAATCACTATAAATTATTTGTTACATTTTTTCTCCATTTAATATGGCAATAAAATGTATTGACAAAATGCTAAAATTTTATTGGTGGAAAAAGTTAGAAATTCTAGTCAGCATATCAAGAAGGATATCTACAATTAAAAACTCTACTTGATATTCTTTAATTTCTTGTTGCCACATCATATTAATATTAATGTTAGATAATTGCATTGGAGAATATTTTTTTTAACTTTTTCAATATAGATTCTATGTGGCACTCAATTTTTTTCAAACGCATAATAGCATTGAAGATGCTTTTAATATATACATTTAAACTCGAACGCCACGAGTAACTGGACAAATTATAATGAACTATTTTAATATTAAGGTGAATCGTAACGAAAATGTATTTTTACTTATATTACATTTTAGTACATTTTAACTCGCAAATTTATCATCAAATTTAACTATTGACAGATCAAAATATAAAAAATACCTAAATTATTCATTACATATTAATTTATGGAAAAATTATACAAACTTTTTTTAAGTTTATATAATATTACACTCAGCGGTAACTTTTA
This sequence comes from Xanthoceras sorbifolium, assembly GCA_003430845.1. Lineage (NCBI taxonomy): Eukaryota > Viridiplantae > Streptophyta > Magnoliopsida > Sapindales > Sapindaceae > Xanthoceras > Xanthoceras sorbifolium. The sequence continues at coordinate 5,603,498 of CM010615.1, forward strand.
CTATAATTGCACAAATATTCCTTATAATCTGCCGACCACAGTTAAATTTAATATTTATCTGACGCTAAACTAAAAAATAAATAAAATACCTTTTAGATAATTATTTAATTATTATTTTATTTTTTGGTAAGACAGCTTGACTGATCCTAAATCGTAAATTGGTAATTTAAAGGGTAAATTTGACCAAACTAAAAAATAATTTAATAATTATATATTTATATCAGTTAGTTAATAATTAATTCATCTACTAATTAATGAATTTTTAAAAATATTTATATAATTATAATAAAAATTATCGATGTGTATAATATTATCTAAATTGAGAGAAATTTGTGCAATTTTTCTTAATTTATTACACGGAGTACATTGCACCCTAACACAGAGTGAATCAATCACATGAGTTTTCTTTTTGCTATATAATACTATTCAACTTATTAGATGTGTTACACCGACGCACTGAAGATTCCTCATTTTCAAAAGGTATAGCATCCGCATGGCCCCACCTCCTTTATTTTTCTTCGAGAGGGACGGCTCTTCATGGTCCACATAGTACCAATAAATTAATGGTGCCTTGTGACATTACATGCTTTCTTTGACACTTACGTTACTTTGATTTATCTATATTCGTGCTTTGTCAAATGGATGCCATTTGTCTTCACATCCAACATTTCCACAAAATAATATTAAAAAGAATTATTTTAAAACAGTAACATTTGATTCCATTTTGAGACTGTGTATGTGGGATTCTTGAAGATTCTTTAGACTTATTTGATAACTTTTAAGATTCAAAAGTTATTTTTATGAGTATTTAAATATTTTTATGAACTTTAAAAGTTTTTTAGATAAAGTTAAAAATATAATCTTTATTGGAACATTTTTTAAGAAGTTAAAAGTTCAAAGTAAAAGTTATACCAATTAAGATTTTTAACTAACTGAATAACAGTCCATCATAGCTTCTCCCCCGACGTCGATTATAGATTTGTGAGGATCTGGTAATAATAAGAAACGAAGCACACACACATGCATATACACATATGCACATATATGATGAAGGGATTACGCGCGCATATATACATGCACATATATAATTAAGAGATTCTTCTCTATTTAAGATGACTCTAAAATATTTTTTAGTCTTTTATCTTATAACATTGTGAAGCTATTTATTTAACGTTATAAAATAAGTTATGTAATAGTGTAACGTTATAAAACTGTTCATGACGTTATAAAATAAAGATGTAAAATTTTTTATTTATGGTGACCAAAAAATTATTATAAAATTAAGCATTCGATATCATTGCATCAACTTGTAAAGTTTACGCAACTTGGAGCCAACATTATTGGAAAAGCTAACTGTATGGACTTTTACTGAGGTTTTACTAACTATAAATGAATTTAACTTTATTGTTTATTGACAAACAACTCTCATACCCTTAGTAAAATTTAATTAAATGTAATAATTAATGAAGAAAGGTATTTATTAAAAAATTAAAGAGTTAATTAAAAGTTAATTTTACTTGAATAAATTTAAATATTTTTATTAAAATTGAAATTCATGATGAATTCATGATGGAAGGAGTCAGTATCATTAAAATCCTGTAATTGGTCACTGTATTAAAGTTACCCCTATGTTGATGGAACTGAAAGGAGTGACTCAATAGCATTGTGGTCGACAACTCCATTCATGATAGAAGACAACAAACAAGTACCTTTTGTATGCATTTTCTCCCCTCTCACTGTCACATTGTCTTATAGAGGCACGCGTCTCCCAAGTCTTTTCATGAAAACCTCGTTGCATTGTCTTCACTTTCTTTTTTTTATATTTTTTTAGATAAAAATTAATTTTTTTTAATTTGGTCTCTAAATATTTTTAAATTATTACTTTATCACTAATTTTTTTATTTTTTCTCTTAAGTAGTTTTTAATATTTTAAAAATTCATTAATTTTTTTAATTAACAGTTAATCAAATTTAATTGTGTTAAGAGTATTTTAATTTTTAGATTAAAAATAAAAATAAAAATTAAAAAATAAATAAATAATTATTAAATAACAATTGAATTCTTAAAAATAAAATAAAAATAACTGAAAAAATAAAAAAATAGAATAAAATAAGTGAGTGAAAAAAAAAGTTGTTCGAAAAATATATGGATAAAAAATTGGATATAAAATTAATTAGTTGGATAAAAAAATTAGTTGAAAAAAATCAATTAAAATAATATTATATTAAAAATGTAAAAAAATTAATTTAAGTATTTAATTTTTTTTTTCATATAATGTATGTAATTATTTAATAATAACATTATTATACTAAATAAATAAATTAATATTATTTAAAGAATTGTGTATAGAATATTATTTAAAATTAATATTTACACCAATTTAATATAAATTGAATTGGAATTAAAAAAAATTTAGTATAAAAATATTTTAAAAAATACTATTTTTATATCATTTTAAAGTAAAATTTGGTGGAGATAGTCTAAAATCTACGCAATTTGGAGGCAACATTATTGGAATTCATGATAGGAGGAGTCTGTAACATTAAAATCCAATAATTGGTCACTATCTTAAAGTCACCCCTTTGTTGATGGAGCTGGAAGGAGTGACTCAATAGCATTGCCGTCAACAACTCCATTCATGACAGAAAACAACAAAGAAGTACACCTTTTGTATGTATTTTCTCCACTCTCAGGCTCTCACTGCCACACTGCCTTTTAGAGGTCCCATGCATCTCCCAAGTTTTTCCGTGAGAACCTCGTTGCCTTCTCATCACTTTCTTTTTTACTTTTTAGGATAAAAATTATTTTAGTCTTTAAATACTTTTAAATTATTATTTTGTCACTGATTATTTCTTTTTTTTTATGTGGTCCATAATATTTTAAAAATTTACTCCTTCTGTTAGATAATTTTAGTCAAATTTAATATTAAATAAATATTAAATTCTTTAAAAATAAAATAATAATAATAACTGAAAAAATAAAAAATACAAAAAATAATTTTAAAAATAATTAAAAATTACTTTTAATAATTTATTTTATTTTTAACTTTTAAATTTATTATAATTTATTTTCATATATAAAATTTATTTTTTTATATTTTAAAATTAATTTGAAATGTTATTTTAAATTATTGAATTTCCATAAAAAATAGTTATTATTATACTGATTATTTTATTTTTTAAAAGGTTTTTAATTTTGATATTAATTAAGTAGTTAATTTATTTTTAATATTTAAGGACTTTTCTTATAAATTTTTTGCATTTTGTACTTTTATTTTTTTTTTTTGTTAACATATGTTAGATTCTTATTGGATGTACAAGTTAAAATTAATTTATTAAATTTTAAAAAATAAAGGATAAAATCATATTTTTAACTTAATCATTTAAAGTTAAGGGTAAAATGATCAATATACATATTCTGTCATATTTGATTATAAAAAATTTGGTTAGAAGGATTTAAATGATGAATTTTTAAAAAGTTAGGGATTATGCGAGCCAAAAAAAGAAATATCGGTCAAAATATAATAATTTTTTTTAAAAATAGGGATCAAAATAAATTTTGCCCTACATTTTATTTATTTATTTTCTTGTTTTGTCAATATTAAAATAATTTTATTTTGAAAAAAATAAAATAAAATTATTTTAAGATAATAGTATTAATTTTTTTATTAAAAAAATAAATTTAATCCCAATTGAATTAAGAATTTATTGAGATTTACCGAAATAAAGCGTACCGACAATTTGAATATCTTCTTCAATAATAGTGGGACAATAAACCACTACAAAAAGAACTACACATGACTCTTTTTTTTTTTGGGAATTTAGCAAAATTGCCCAAATAGTAGTCAACAGTTGCAACACTACCCAAACTCCACTAATTTTTGCAACCTCTACCCAAAGCCTTCTTTTGGACAAAATTGCCCTTACTTTTACATTGGACCACTGCACTGTCTTCTTCTTCTTCTTCTTCTTCATCTAGACAAGTTTATTCACCTCAGCCGGTTCTCTCGTCGTCGCTTCTTCTCTTCTCTTCTTCACATTTTCTTATTTTTCCTCTCTTCTCTTCTCCATAAATCTCTTACCCAACCTAAGCCAAGAAATTCTCAAGTTATCTCTTGCAAATAAACCATCGATCCATCTTACAAAGTCTTTTTCTCCATAAAAAATTTCAAGGTTAGTGTTAAACTTTTTTTTTTTAGTCAATGCACACCTTTATGGGTTTTGAATCAGTTGTAGGCATTTCACATTTGTTAATCCTCCATCAAAAAAATGAAGAACGAATTTTTATAAATTTTTTTTTTCATCATGCCGACCCAATGGTTTTGGCCCGATGCATTTGGCCCGATGGCTTTTCTTCATGTTTTTTCATCGTTTTTGGCCCGATGGTTTTATCATGTCGGCCCGATGGCCTTGGCCCGATGGTTTTTATCATGTATTTTGACATGGCGGCCCGATGGCCTCGGCCCGATAGTTTTGTTTCATCATGTATTTTGACATGGCAGTCCGATGGTTTTGTTTCATCATGTATTTTGACATGGCGGCCCGATGGCCTTGCCCCGATGGTTTTATCATGTCTTTTCACATGGCGGTCCGATGGTTTTGTTTCATCATGTATTTTCACATGGCGGCCCGATGGCCTTACCCCGATGGTTTTGTTTCATCATGTATTTTGACATGGCGGCCCGATGGCCTTGCCCCGATGGTTTTATGATGTCGGCCCAATGGCCTTGGCCTGATGGTTTTTATCATGTATTTTCACATGGCGGCCCGATGGCCTTGTCCCGATGGTTTTTATCATGTATTTTCATCATGGCGGCCCGATGGCCTTGGCCCGATGGTTTTGTTTCATCATGTATTTTCACATGGCGGCCCGATGGCCTTGCCCTGATGGTTTTCATCATGTCTTTTCACATGGCGGCCCGATGGCCTTGGCCCGATGGTTTTGTTTCATCATGTATTTTCACATGGTGGCCTGATGGCCTTGCCCCGATGGTTTTATCATGTCGGGCCGATGGCTTTGGCCCGATGGTTTTTATCATGTATTTTCACATGGCGGCCCGATGGCCTTGGCCCGATGCTTTTCATCATGTATTTTCATATGGCGGCCCGATGGCCTTGGCCCGATGATTTTTGTTCATGCCAGCCCGGCAGTTTTGATACTTTAATTGAATTTAAGTTTTATTTACATTTTTTATTTGAATGTAAGAAGGAGCATGGATGATGTGCAGTTGATAATTAACTGGGATAGACATTGGGTATGTGAACAAGGGGTTTATTGGTATGATGGTAAGAGATCAAAATGGGTGTTATTTCCAATAGAAGCAACTTATGCTCAACTATTAGATAAAGTGTATGCCGTCACTGGGATTGATAGAAACTGCTTTCCAGTCATTATAAAGACGGTTGCTCATACCATCCGCCCAAGCATGCATGTAGAGATAAGTGATGATGATGATGTTGTAATATTATTACGTCAAAAGAATGTTGACCCTTTAGTTTGTATAACCGTGTCTGAGATTGAGCATAGTGACCGACAATTGCAGCAGCAATGTTTTCCAGAGTCATCTAATCAACAACACCATCCCATCAATCTTCAGTTTCCTTCATCGAAGGGAAGTAACTACATTCGGGAGGGCTACACACCAAATTTAAATAATGCTACGGTTGATGATGAATTTCAAGTTGTTGATGATTTCAGTAACGAAGCTAGAGATAATGAGAAGTCTCAAGATGTTCAGGGTGTTGGAAACAGTAATTAAGGGTTGGTTCGAGCCACGTCTGTAATGTGTTCAATTAATGATGTTGAAGTAGCTTCGAGAGCTATGCCGATTCTGATTGCAAATGGGGAAGTCTTTGACAGTAAGAAAGAGTTGCACTCCCAACTAAGAAGGTACGCTGCTACAAATCGTTTCAATTTGAAAGTGTGGAAGTCCGATACTTCACGTTTTGAGGTACGTTGTGCTGTTGGAGAATGCAAATGGCGGCTACATGCATTCAAGGTTACAAACACTGATTTTTTTCAGATTACAAGATTTGACGACAAACACAGTTGCTCAATAGAGAAAAGGTTTTCATGGAATAGAAAGGTTAGTGCACAGTTTATTGGACAACATATCAAGGAAAAATTTCGTGATGGTTGTATCTACAGACTAAAGCAAATCATAAGAGATATCCAAAATGAATTGGGCATTACAGTAAATTACCACAAAGGATATCGGGCTAAACATATTGCTATGGAGGAGGTACACGGATCATTTGAAGTTTCTTTTAGTGTGTTACCTTATTATTGTCACATGTTAGAGGAAACAAACCCAGGGACGATGACGAATATTAAGACTGATGATGAAAATAGGTTCATGTATGTGTTTTTCTCCATTAAAGCGTGCATAGATGGTTTTAATGCTGCCATTAGATCGGTTATTGCAATTGATGCCACGTTTCTAAAGGGTTCATATGGGGGCATATTGTTTTTCGCTGTATGTCAGGACGGGAACGACCAAATATTTCCTTTGGCATTTGGTGTTGCGGATTCCGAGAATGATGCTTCATGGAGTTGGTTTCTATTTTGCCTACATGATACCATTGGAGATGTTGAAGATCTTGTTTTTGTATCTGATAAGAAAAATAGTATTGTCAAAGCTATTGCAACGATTTTTCCAAATGCATACCACGGTGCTTGTTTCATGCATTTAGAACGAAATATGATTTCCATTTATAAGAACAAAGATCTTTCCATACAATTTCGGAAGGCAGCTAAGGCCTACAGAGTTAATGATCACTCATTTTACATGCTACAGTTGTCCAGCATTAGTGTTGGAGCTCATCAGTATGTCGTTGATGTTGGAGAAGAGAGGTGGTCCCGAACCTTTTGTCCGAGAAAAAGGTACAACATTATGACTACTAATATTGCTGAGTCGATGAATAATGCAGTAAAAGATTTTTGAGAGTTACCCATTGTTGCTATGATTGACCGTATTCGAGATATGATGCAACGTTGGTTTCATGATCGTTGTACAGTGGCTGCTTCTTATGATACACAGTTGACAGAAAGGGTTGAGGCACTTATTGGGGTTAGTGATGAATCTGCATAACATATGAAGGTGTCCCCAATTGCATTGTACCAGTTTGAGGTGCACGATGGAAAACAGAATGGCATTGTTGATTTAGAAAATCGTACATGCAGTTGTTGGGAATTCGATCTTGATCAGATTCCATGTGCACATGCTTTAGCTGCCATAAAATATAGAGGATTGCATTACACAACATTCACCTCACCCTACTACTCGACTGCTTATCTGCTTTCCGCATACAGTGGTGAGATTTATCCAGTAGGCCATCAAGGTGACTGGTTGGTCCCAGCGGACGTTGCAAATACAATTGTTCTTCCTCCAGTTGCCCGACGCCCACCAGGTCGACCAAAGAAACAACGTATACCTTCGATTGGAGAAGAGGTTGTACGCAGAAGGTGTAGAAATTGTTGGCGCCACGACCACAACAGCCAAACATGCAAGAATCCTAAAGTAGCTGAACCATCCGGGTGATGAGGATATGCAAGATATGATGTTGATTTATTTATGACATTCTGTTTTGCTGTATTTAATTGCATTTTGATTCGGAGAATTGCAGGAAATGAACAATATAATTCACATTATTGTACAATTTGGAACACATTATTGTACTATTTCGAAATCAATGTTTTGTTGTATGTATGCAATTAACAGTTTTATTATTGTACAATTTCAGTTAGCTGTTTTGTTGTATGCAATTAACAGTTTTATTTGGTTTTTTGAAGAGTTTGTAATCAAATAACTTATGAAAATTTTGCCAGAGTTTCCTCTGTTTTTCTAACTACCCAAAACCTGATTTTCGAAATCAATGCATTTACCTCAAGGTGTATACACTTCATAGCACAATGTTCAATCATTTGCGCATCCTTCCGTTCGATGCGACTTTTCCAATCATTTTATCAAAGCGTAAAAATTAACGTTTAAAAAATTTACCATAATTTTATTAATAACCAATAATATACCCACAACCAATAATTTCCCAATAACCAATAATATTCGAATAACCAAAATTTACAATCATTCCCAAAAACCAATAATATTCACATAAATGAAAATTTCAAAAAAAGTACAGGTCATTCTTCATCTGAATCTTCTAGCCGTGCAGAGTTTGCAAATATGTCAATGGACATTTTCTTCCTCAGAGCTTTGATTTGCTTTGCATTGAAATCAAACTTCTGTCTGTGTGCAACAATGTATTCAGCAAACAGAAGGGTAAATGCACCACAGTGACCACTGCAATAATTTTAATATAATACCACTGTCAATTATTGAATCAATTATAATAACAATCAATTTAAAAAATATTGAGTTCAATTTCACTTACGCCCCCCGTTGTTGTGGAACAGTATCGGGACCTAGTCTTTTGCATGCAAATGGAGTGACCTGTACTTGTCTCCCCTTGTGTTCAAAATAGCCTCCGCTATACATAAGGGACGGCAGAAGAAGTGCTAGTGGGGCGACATATTGCTCCCGAAAAGACGGATCAGTTTCCTTACATAAAGAATCATAGATCTGTACTTTTCTTTCAACAAGATTGACAGCCGCCAACACCCAATGATAACCATCCACATTCACAGGCATCAACAACTACATTGAACACATAATTAGCATTTAACTTATAAAGATATTGAACTGTAAAATAGATGCATGATTACACTTACATTATCGATCTCCCACCATGGACGAGACCCTTCGGGTCGTTCTCTGCGAACATAGGTAAGGTAAAAATCCTCCCATGGAAAGGTAAGGGGATCGTATGCCTCCTGCGGTATGGTTCCATCCTCGTCCTTCGGAAGTTTTTTCCACATGTGTTGAAGGGTTGTCTACAAAAATTTAAAATATTAGTATGTTCATTATAATTAAGTCATGGAAAACAATTAAATAATTTATATTTCAATTACAACTTACAAAGAATGTTGGATCAATCAAGTTGTAATTTTGGGAAAAAATGGTCGGATGTGAAAGCTGGCGCCTTCGTAGTACTGAGAAATAAGCCTCAAGGTGCTGTTTTGTGGTAAGATCATGAAAAAAATATTGTCATTGAAAACCCATCATAAGGAACATTGCAAGTTAATGACATTAGTATGAAAGTAACAAACTAAGTTGAATTTATTTACTAACCCAGCTGTCCAACCAGTCGGTCGCACTCTCAAATGTCTTGAAAAATTCAGGGGTCGCATCCATTGGTGCCTCAACGTAGCACCTGCATATACGGTATAATATTCAGAGGAATTTACATTAAACATCACAACAAAAAAAGAAGTCTGAAAATAGGTTATGCACTTAAATTATGTATGCTTACCTAGCTTTGTTATTTTTTTTTGAAAGCCTCGTACTCCGACTGTACTTCCTTATGAATCGGTTTTAACGGCTCGAACTTAATTGGATTTGCAGACCGTGTCTTTTGCTTCTTTGGCTTAGTCGGGTCAATGTACGGGCTAGAAACTAATGCAGAACGCTTTCGCCTCCTCATACCATATTTTACGTCGAATGCTTTTTTTTTCAAGAGCTTCGACACTTTGATTAACTGTGGCACTCACGATATTCGGCAAGGGAGAGGGAGGACGGTAAATAGTAAGTTGTAGGCATTGATCGGGTTCAACACCCTCCTCCTTTGCTTCATCATTTCTAAGATCAGTTGTATCGTCCACATTGTAGGTTGTATCAAAGATGTCGTCACTCTGATGCAGTGAATAGAACAGTATACGGTTAATACAATGTCAAAATGGAAATGACAAATTTCGACGTGATTAAATAAAAAATAAATTACCTCTGGCACCTCAGTTCCAGCTGCAAATTTTTCATTACTGCCTCCTGTCTTGCAGACAACTTCAATCAATTTCTCAACTCCTTTCCGCATCTCATCAAGTTCTGTTTGTAGGGTTGCAAACCCTTTGTCAACTTTATCATTCAGTGCGGTCATAGAAGTCTGTAGACAGGCTACTTCTGTGTGGAGGCCATCCAATTTTCTATGCAAATCTTGTGAGTCCTAGCATAATGTCCAAGAAAAAGTTAAATTAACATTTACATAATATTTAATGAACAATACAATTAAGGGACAATATTGGCAACATACCGATGGCCTCCGTCCAATAGGCCGCTCTTCTTGTATTTTAGCTTGCTTATCTTTCGGTTGTGGTTGCTCTTCTTCAGCAACATCATCACTATGATTCTCATCACAATACTCGTCATCTTCCTGATCACCAATCTCTATATCTGGGGCAGACGGATCATTTGAGATGGCAGCCGTCTCCAACCCCGTAAAATAGGACAACTTCAATTCTTCCTCCGTTGGTTTCAAAGTTTGAAACATTGAAATCTAACCCAAAAAAAAAAAAAAAAACAGTCCACATAGCGTTATAATAAAAATTTATATACCTAACAGAAGTCTTTGAATGTAGTTCATACCTTTCGCCTACTGAAAATCTTAGTTCTCAAAGCCTCATATCCAAGACTCGTTTTCACTTCCCAGTTCAGAATACGAGGGGCTGTACGAGATACCCTGGTAGTAAAATTGTTCTTTGAGTACAGCGGAATCGCTTCAATTGCCCATACCTAGCAAATAAAACAAAACCATGTTTCAATAAGAGTTTTAAAGAAGTTAAGGGTAAAAAAAGTTAAACACTTAAAATTACCTGAAAAGTATAGACAAATCCATACAGGTTGATCTTCTCTGCTGTATGGCTCGGATCCTTTTGAGCCTTCTCCATAAACTTCTGATCTTGACCTTTGCAACAGGTCGATAAAGAGTTGAATGTCCTTGAATATACATAGGAACCCCATGAGAACCGATTGAATTCTTCTAAATTATCAACTAACTTCATTGCCCAATATTCGACCTTAGTCCTCAGGTCCTTTCCAAGCAATGTCATCTCTAAGATCAGCAACAAAGCTAGTTTAATCATGTCATCATCATCATCATTTTCTTCCTCCAGACGTTCGAACAAACTTTGCAATTTGGTTCCAGTCACCTTTTTCGCTCCCTTAAAATATTTCTGCCAAATTCTACACATATCATCTTCCTGTATAGTAGGGACGATTGTATCCCCAAGACGTAGACCGCTCACGAGGCAAAAATCGTTTGCACTGAACCGTATTCTATTCCCACCAATCACAAACCACATTTCATTTTCAGCATTGTCCACATGGCACTCCCCAACAAAATGTGATGACAAAATTGACCCGTGAAGTATATTTCATTAACATCTAAGAAATGCCCAAAGCACATTTGTAACATCCCGGATTTCGGGTAATGAATTTTTGATATATATATGAAATATGTGAAAATAAAATTTTACTATTTGAGAGGGGGTGTAAATGTAATTAAATGTATAGTGAAAAATGAAAAATTGGAAAACTGGACCAGAGAGCATCGCGACCTGGTCACCGCGACCACAGGTCGCGATGGCTCGCTCGCGGTGAAAAACGCAAAAATCTGGCAGTGAGTACCGCGACCAGTCACCGCGACCACAGGTCGCGATGGCTTGCTCGCGATGAAAATGGCAAAACCTGGCAGTGAGCAACGCGACCAGCCACCGCGACCACAGGTCGCGATGGACTGCTCGCGATGAAATTGTCAAAAACAGGCAGAGAGCAACGCGACCATTCGCGCGACCAGGGCGCGCTCGCGACGAAGGCGGTGCGCGCACTCCAGTGAGTGTCGCGACCTGGTGCCGCGACCACAGGTCGCGACGGCGGTCGCGATGGCGAAAAAAATATAAAAAAAAAAAGAAGCTTCTCGCAGAAGCCAGAGAAAACAGAAACAGCAAGAGGAGAGAGAAACGACCGAGAAAAGAAAGAAAAGAGGAGAAAAAGAAGAAGAAGAAGAAGAAGAAGAAGAAGAGGAAAGAAGAAGAAAAGAGAGAAAGTAAGTGTAGGAGAAAGAAAAAGGGAAGGAAAACAAAATCGTCGAACCGCGATTCTCGAACGAAAAGACGGTACCGAGGTAGGTGTACGTTTGTTTTCGAAATCGTTACGCAAAGTCTTTCGTTAATGATTTCGTTTTCGTTTTCGATTTCGTTTCCGTGTTCGTTTTCGATTTAGTTCAAAGTTTTCGTTTTCGATTTTCCGTAAGTAGAGTGTTTATTATATATGTATTTGCTACATCTATTGTCGATTTTGGAATACTTTTATGTTAGATCGCATCTTGATTTTCTTTCGATTTTGTCGATTTCGTAAATGCTACATGCTTGATATTTTGTACGATTATTGTTGATTTTAGACTGATATGTGATATATTATATTTCAATTTCTTTTTCGAACATCTCGACTATTGTGATTTGTGAAAAATATTGCTCGCATGACTATTGTTCATGATTTGTACTATATTGTGATTATTGTGAAAATTGTTTATTGAAACGGCCCTAGGATACGTAGACATAGAAGTGGATATAGGAGGTTGGTATACCAGCTGGGTTTTATTGAGCAGTACTGCGCCGATATTGATTGATTGATATTGATGATATTGATGTACCTCCTCTTGGATTCGTCCAGAGGCTGGGAAATACGTACCTCCTCGGGATTCGTCCCGGGGGTTGGGAGTTAATGTACCTTCCCAAGGATTCGTTCCTGGGATAGGGAGCTATGTACCTCTCTAGGTTCCGTACCCACGGTCCTAGAGTTGGGAGACACGTACCTCCTCAGAATTCGTTCTGGGGGTTGGGAGCTTGACCCATATTCCAGTCCGTATATGTTTAGTATTCTAGCGGGCCAGAATTGATTGGAATTGAAAAGTGTATTGAATGCTTTTATTGATCGAAAATTATTATATACTTTGATTCTGCAATTTAATTGTTTTGAACATGATTTGAATTGATATATATATATATTGTGAATTGTTATTATTAAAAGTTATATATGTTTCCATATTGAGATTTTAGTACACCCACTAAGCTTTATGCTTAGCGCGTTAGTTTTGTGTCTAACGCGTAGGTACCAGGAATCCCGACGAAGGTAAAGACTGAAGAACTGGAAGAATTGCAGACCGAGTCACAGGATTGTACAGTTGGGTAGCTATACTTTGTTATGTATATATATTCTGAAAGCATGCATATACAGGAAATTTGTAAATACGTTTTGTAAAATGTTTTGTAATTAATTAGTTTATGATTACTGTATTTTATTATTTAAACGTAAAGAGTAAAGTCTGATTTTGTTATTATTTTATAAACTATTTGTGAAAGTCGCACTAAACGGCAGAGTGCGCAATTGTTTGAAATTGTTATTGAAGTGTTATTGAAATTGGTATTGAATTGATTGTGTAGAAACAGGTTTTGGAAAGTCCGAAAAACAAACGGTACTCTGCCGAATTTTCGTAAAAAGTTTAAAATGTTTTATGGGCTCACGCTGATTTTAAAATGAAAAATGAAGTTTTGAAAAGATGTGAAAGTCCGAGTAGCGCGCCCCGGATCGGTCCGCCCGGATCGGGTCGGGGGGTGCTACAACATTCCTCTTATTTTTAGTTGTTGACGTTCCGTGAGTTTACTCTTAAGCAGCCCGATGCAACCCCATTTAGAATACGTCGTCATTTTGGCATGGAAAATTTTTTTTTCTTTAATTTTCATAGTGTCAATCAACTTGTCACTTGCCATTGAATATTAGCCTGCATAAAAAAAAAAAATTCGAATTCATCAACAAACTAAATAATATAACGCTTACAATACAAATATAAATTTTATTTCATCAAACCAGGCTGGCTCGATGATTTAATTTCATCAAGTCGCAGTGGCCCGATGCTTTGATTTCATCTGGTTTTGTTTCATGGTGATGCTTGCAGGCTGGCTGATGGTTTAGTCTGATCGGCCCGATGAAACAAAACCATCGGCCAGCCGTGGCCCGATGATTAAATGTCATCGGACCACCGCGACCCGATGGTTTTGTTTCATCGGGCCACGGTGCCACCATGAAACAAAAGCATCGGGTCGCGGTGGCCCGATGTTTTGATTTCATCTGGTTTTGTTTCATGGTGATGGTTGCAGGCTGGATGATGGTTTAGTTTCATCAGGCCGATGAAACAAAACCATCGGCCAGCCGTGGCCCGATGATTAAATGTCATCGGGCCACCGCGACCAGACGGTTTTGTTTCATCGGGCCACGGTGTCACCATGAAACAAAACTGTCGGGTCGCGGTGGCCCGATGACATTTAATCATTGGGCCACGGCTGGCCGACGGTTTTGTTTCATCGGGCCACTGTGACCCGACGAAACAAAATCTTCGGTCAGCTGTGACCTGATGAGTTTTTCATCGGGTCACAGATGGCCGATGGTTTAGTTTCCTCGGGCCACTGTGTCCTACGAAACAAAACCATCGGCCAGCGAAGACCCGATGAAAAACTCATCGGGTCTCAGCTGGCCGATGGTTTAGTTTCATCGGGCCACTGTGTCCTACGAAACAAAACCATCGGCCAGCGAAGACCCGATGAAAAACTCATCGGGTCTCGGGTGGCCGATGGTTTAGTTTTATCGGGCCACTGAGGTACTGGCCCGACGAAACAAAACCATCGGCCACCCGTAGCCCGATGCCCAAAACACAAACCTCTACATAAAAAATCAGAAGGAGGAGACGATTTCAATCGGTGTGGAATGTTACCACGGAAGAAGGAGACGATTTCGTTGCTGTGACCCGATGAACAAATCATCGGGTCTCAGCTGGCCGATGGTTTTGTTTCATCGGGCCACTTAGACACAGTGACCCGATGAAATAAAATCATCGGCCAGATGTGGCCCGATGCCCAAAACACAAATTTATAAACAAATAATCACAAGAAGAAATTTTTCCTTACTTTGAAGAAGAACAGAAGAAGACAATTTCCTTGCTGTGGTCGAAGAAGAACGCGACTACGGCGGAACCTGCAAACACAAACGAAACGAAGAAGACGAAACAAAGAAGACGAAACGAAGAAGATAAACAGCAGCAGAGAACACAAACGAAGAAGACGAACAGCACCGGCGATGAACAGCAGTTGAGATGAACAGCAGTAAAAACAAGGAGGTCAAAAAATGTAAAATGAAAACGTGGAGTCTGGGTCAAATGTGAAAGTAAGGGCAAATTTGTCCAAACAAAGTCTTTGGGTAGAGGTTGCAAAAATTAGTGGACCCTGGGTAGTTTTACAATTGTTGACTACTGTTTGGGCAATTTTACTAAATTCTCTTTTTTTTGAACTCGACCTACACATGATTGAGAAAGAAATAGTCTCTATTTCATGAATATGTATATTGAAGGATTCTTAAATTTTATAAAAGGATTCTTAAATTTTTTGACATCTCATTTTGGAGAATTAAGTTACGTAGGGGAACGTGATAAGACTATCCAAACAAAGTTTTTCTTTTCCTCTTATTGGTCCTCATCCTCACCTGTCTCCCTTTGTCTCACACGTCACTGCCGGGACACATCTAGAGCCTTTCCTCCCCTTTATAAGAAGTAAACCAGTTATTGTGATTTCTATATACCAAAAACAAAAACACAAAGTGTTGTGTTACTGATCTTATAATAGAAGCAATGATGTTGTTGATCTACTTATCAGGTTTTCTATGTTTGTTACTTGTCTTCGTTGTTCGCTTGATCAGTTTCATATACAGAATGTGGTGGAGACCGATTCGCATACAATCTCAGATGAGGTCTCAAGGTATCAAAGGTCCTTCTTACAAGTTCATTCATGGAAACAACAAAGAGATCATGGACCTGAGAGGGCAAGTCATGATGAGCAGTACTCCCATGGAATTATCACATCATGACATCTTCTCCAGGATCCAGCCTCACATTTACTCTTGGATAAAACTATATGGTAAACATGCACCACCACCATTAACATATATGCAAATGTTTCATATAACTATATGTTGTTAAAAATTATTTTTCTTATATTTATATATGTTGTTAAAAATTATTACTATATTTACTGTGCGTATGCGTATGCAGGTAAGAATTTTCTGATCTGGGATGGTCCTCAACCTCAGTTAGTAGTGACCGAACCGGGACTGATCAAGGATATATTGAACAATAAAGAGAAATCATACCCAAAAAGAGAGGCTAAATTCTATGAAAAGAAGCTTTTGGGAGAAGGACTCCTAACAGTACATGGTGACAAATGGGCAAAGCAAAGGAAATTGGCCAGCCATACATTCCATGCAGAGAGCTTGAAGGTAATTCAAATTTCAATTCAATATTTTGAGACGTCATCGTTTTATATTTACCAACGCAGCAAAAGAGTAACTAAATATGAATAGATAGGATCATAGGAATGATCCCGTGGTCTGCCCCAATATCTACACTATTAAAGTCATGTGTTCAAGTCATATGCATACCTCTTCTTCAAATCTTAAATTAATTGTAAATATTAAAAAAAATAACAATAACTATACATAATACTTATTAATATTTTTAAAATTATTGTTTATAATAATTATGTAAAAATACTATAAAAACAATTAAATTGAAAATAGATAATGTTATATAGAGCTAATTTAAAGATGGTTGGTTTCATTTGTAGAGAAAAATTCCAGCCATGATCACCACTGTGGAGGGGATGCTAGAGAGATGGAGAAGTCATGAAGGCAAAGAGATTGAGGTAGTCCATGAATTCATGGTTTTAACTTCAGAAATGATATCCAGAACAGCTTTCGGCAGCAATTACTTGGAGGGGAAGAATACAATCGATATGATACAGAAGATGGGTTCCATTTGTTCCCAAAATGAGTTCAAAGTCAGAATTCCTGGACTTAGGTAGGATATTTATGTTTACGGAGTAGAATAGGTTTCAGGTGCGAGATCTTCGAGTGCTGTTTAAATTCATTCTTAAAAATTGTTAATAGATATAAAGTTCGTTAGTGGAAAATAGTATTAAATTTTTTTTTTTTTATAATTCGTTAGCATTTTCCTAGATGTTAATTATCAGATGCGATCCCACGGTTGATAATTCTTAATCTATATGTACTATAAAAAGATGTTATATTTACTGTAAATTTGTTACCGCGGATGATAATGGTGTCAAATATTAAAATTTTAAATCTTTTACTGTATATTTTAAGTCTTTTTCTGTTAATGCTCCGCGGTAAAAAAATTTTTACAACAGTTATTACCTACTAGAAAACTTTTTAATACCACAGTATTTGTAATTTTTTTTACAGCGGATTACAAAATATTTCCTCCGCAATAAATTGTCACTTTTTTTTTAGTGATGATTTCTCTTCTTTTTTTTTTGGATGGATTCTAGTGCTTTTAAGATGGAAACCTTTATAACAATATTTGTTCATGAAATTGATTGTGTGCCTAATTCTTGCAGTGAACTTATAAAAACAAGTGATAATATTGAATCAGACAAACTGGAAAAAGATATACGTGATTCGATCGTAAGTATGATAAAGAAGAGAGAAGAAAATGTGAAGACGGGAGAAGTAGAGAAC
Organism: Xanthoceras sorbifolium; assembly: GCA_003430845.1. Lineage (NCBI taxonomy): Eukaryota > Viridiplantae > Streptophyta > Magnoliopsida > Sapindales > Sapindaceae > Xanthoceras > Xanthoceras sorbifolium. The sequence continues at coordinate 5,620,965 of CM010615.1, forward strand.
TATGGAAATGATTATCTTGGAGGACTCATGAAGGCTTATCACAACACAGATGAGACTCAGAAAATATCATTACAAGATTTGATCGATGAGTGCAAGACATTTTATTTTAGTGGATATGAAAGTACAACAAGCTTACTCTGCTGGGCTACTCTCCTTCTAGCAACTAACCTTGATTGGCAAGACAAAGCAAGAAAGGAAGTTATTGATTTATTTGGCCAACAAAGTCCGAGTCCAGATAACGTCTCAAAACTAAAGATAGTAAGTATACATGCGTAACCTTAACAATTATAACGTGTGGGATCCTATACGTTTTTTTTTTATGGAGATTGATAGCGCTGGCTTCATCTTTGTCTCTGCATAACCTAGTTATGATAAACTTTATAAGTTTGAACAAATTAAAGTCACTTATTTTTTTTTCTTTTCTTGTAGATGAGTATGATTATCAATGAATCTTTAAGGTTATATGCTCCGGTTTATAGCATTGTAAGGGAAACCAAAAAGGAAGTGAGAATAGGGAAGGTAAAACTTCCTGCTAATATGCAATTTTACATTCCAATTCATGCTCTCCACCATGACCCTCAATTATGGGGAGAAGACGCCCACCTTTTCAAGCCTGAAAGATTTGCAGAAGGGGTGGCCAAAGCTACCAACAACAGCATTGCTTCATTCTTGGCTTTTAGTTTGGGACCTCGGAGTTGCGTTGGCTACAACTTTGCCGCCACTGAAGTAAAGGTCGCGCTCTCTATGATTTTGCAACGTTACAAAATCACTCTGTCTCCAGCTTATACTCACGCACCTGTTCAGCTTCTCACTATTCGCCCCGCACATGGACTCCAAATCATTCTTCATCCAATATGATCCACGTATAATTTTATTACTTTTGTGTGTGTGAAGTTAAATTTATTTATTGCTTATGAAATAAAAAGTTGACAATTGTCAATAAAAATTGATTATTATCAATTTATCTTGTATTGTTTATATTGTATAAAAATATTTAAATAAAAAAAGATAAAAAAAGTGTAAGTTGTTTCAAGTTGAATAAAAAAAATAATGTGTATGTATTGTTGTATTAAGTTTTTTAATATTTCTCTTTCAAAGCCTCTCTAAGACTGTAAGCCTCTCTAAGTTTTTTAATGTTGTCACCTAAAAAATTAATTCCCCGTCGAAATTTTTTTGATTGCTAGAGGAATTTATTAGAATTATTTTAGCAGTAACATAGCTTTTTGGTGCGCCTGCTAGCAGTAGAGTTATTGATTCCTCGTTTTTCAAGAGGTCTAGCATCTGCATGGCCCCATCTCCTGTATTTTTCTTCCAAATCAACATCATAACTCATAAGAATCCCCACCTAGCACCAATAAATTAATGGTGCCTTGTGACATCACATGCTTTCTTTGTCACTTTCATAACTTTTGATTTATCTATATTCGTGCTTTGTTACATCCAACATTTCCACAAAACAATATTAAAAAGAATTATTTTAAAACAAGTACTTGATTTTCTCAAAAAAAAAAAAAACAAGTACTTGATTCCATTTTGAGACTTGTGTATGTGGGATTCTTGACGATTCTGGACCAACCAGATAGCAGTCCCACCGTAGCTTCCCTCCTGAAGTCCTGACGTAGGTTGTGGCCTTGTGGGGCTCTGGATTGGGAATACTGAATAATAATAAAAAATAAAGCATCTACACGTGAGTCTACGAATACACAAATATATGATTAAGATAGTTCTAAAAATTCTTTTAGGGCCTGTTTGTTGGCTTGGAGTAGGTTAGGATTGGACAAAAAATTGTCCAATCACTTGTTTGGTGGTGTAATGGTATTGGACTATTTTTAGTCCACACTTAATTTTATCCTACCAACAAAGGATAAAAAAAACCTCTCAAAATGAAGAGGATAAATTTATCCTCTCTCTCTCCTCAGATTTTTTATTTTATTTTTTTTCTTCCATCTTTCTTTAATCTTACATCTCTCTCTCTCTCTCTCTTCTTTTTTAATTTCTTATATTTTATTAGAAAACATTTTAAATATTTAATATTTTTTTAATATTAACTGAAAATAATATTTTTATTTATAAATAACTTAATTAACTTTATTTATTTTTAAAATATTTATTTTATTAAAAATTAAATATTTTCATATTACATATAAATAATATTTATTTTATTATTAATTTAATATAATATTATTTTAATTAATATCATATTATATTAAAAAATAAAATATAATTATTTTTTATTCAATTTCATACAATACCAAACAAGAGATAGTATTATTTTTATTCCAATCCTATACGGTACCAAATACATTATAGTTCCAATCCAATCCAATCCAATCTATATATATATAAATTAGTTTTTTTAAAAATTCATTATAAATAGTTATATTTATTTTTTTAAAAGTAGTATAAATATTTTATTTAAAAAAATTAACCATATTTAATTTTTATTATAGGTTTAAAATAATTTTTTTACTTTAAAATTAATTTAATATAATAATTAACCAATCTCAAACTATATTTAATATATAAAACATAATAAAAAATTTTATCCAATCCCATCCTACCCCAAACAAAAGATAGTACTATTTTTAATCCAATCCGTACTGCACCAAACACATGACAGTACTAATTAATCTAATCCAATCCAATCCCATAAAAATAATCCAATCCCATGAAACAAACGAGCCCTTAGAGTCTTTATCTTATAATGTTGAGAAACTATTTATTTAACGTTATATAATAAAATTACAAAATAAGATGTTCACTTATATAATATTTTTATGACGTTATTAGAAATTTTTATTCATACTGACCAAAAAATTATTATAAAATTAATAAGTATTCCAATATCATGTATTAACTTACAAAAATCTACTCAACTTGGAGCCAACACTATTGGAATTCATGATGGAAGAAGTCATTATCATTAGAATCCAATAATTGGTTTCGAGATTTTTTTTTTCAACTACTATAATTAATTTAAAATTTAAAAAAAATAATATAATTTGAATCTATAATTTATCTAGATGTAAGAATATATACAAATAGGCAATTCTATTTTATCAATTTTATAATTTTAAAGTAGAATAGTTGTGAGGGACATATCAGTACTGGACAATCTCATCTTGATGGTTTCGAGATTTTTAAGTTGATGACAAGCTTATTCTTACAAAACATAGGCTTCACTCACAATTTCGACGTGCTTGTTCTTGTTTTGCCATGAATTCTTATAGCTAAATTGTAACAATCTAACCAAATTTTAAACAAAATAACACTACTCAAAAATGTTATATTTGCTATGGATGTTAATTCGTGGTAAATATTAAAAATTTTGAATCTTTTTTCCCACATTATAAGCCTTTTACCTCGAATATTTCGCGATAAAGAGTTTTTACAATAGTTATCACCCGCGGTAAAACTTTTATCACAGATTACAATATATATTTATTTCCTCCGCAGTAAAATGTCATTTTTTTATAGTATAAATACATAAACATATGTGCATTTGTGTGTTTTTTTTTTTTTTTGCTTGTGGAGAGGGATTTGAACTCATAATGTTAGCTCTGTTGAGAAATATCTATGAAGCATGAGGTTTTGGAGTCAACAGTATAAATTTATATTTTTCATCATCCTAGATATTAATAATTCCTTGATTAAATTAGAAATCCAGTTGCTATATATCTCAAGATTTATCGAATAAGCTCACATGAAATTTCATTTTTTATAGATTCTTGTTCTAATATATAAATGGTATGGGTCTTTAAGCATTTTTATGAATCCAAGAAATTGGAAACACATAAAATTAAATAATCTCTCAAACACAATACTTAGCTATTGACTAATAAAACCTTAGCCACATAAAATATATATGTATATATGATATTGACCAATAAAATAAACCGAGAATGATAAACAATCAAGCTTAATTACGAAGCAAAAGTTATGATAAAAGCCGAATATATCCATATCAACTTACGCCAAATTAATAATTTTATTTATTAATAAACAAAAGATAATAATAAAATATTCGGATCCAAGCTTAAATTACAAATTAAACCTATTCCGATTAGGATTGTACTTCTAAATTGATAATGAAAGGAAATCTCAAAATTTATCAAAAAAAAGAGAGATAAGTTTGAGTTATTGAGTAATTCTAAAACAACTTTCCTAAACGAACTTAAGAAAACAAACTTTAGCCAAAAAAATGAAAATTTCTATTAAAAGTTATTAAGATTCACAAATTCGGTCAAAAAAGGAAAAAAAAAACTGAAAAATGAAAAAACTCTCAAGTTAAAACAATTGAATTTGAATAAACGGTTGCGCATCACAAGGTAAAACTAAATAGTGCTATAAGGTTCAATGAGATGATTTCAATAATATATTATATACCCATATCCAAGATCGTTTGTATTTTTTTTACGGACTTGTAAAAGTGTTCTACATCACCTAACTTAAATAATTAATATTTGAATAAAGTAAACTGAGAATAATAATCAAGGTTGCCTTCAAGAGGTCAAGTGTGGGCTTAAGGCCATCTCCAATTACATTCTAATTATCCAATTTGAAGATGAAAATCTCTCCAATCACACTCTAAATTGTTGTTTCCAAAAAATATCAAATGGAGATTGACAAATGGATCTCCCAATTTGGAGATCCACTATTCCAATCTACATTACTTTTTCAACATTATATATTCCACTATTACCTTTCCATCCATTCTTTAAACAAATTTCATTCCTCCCATATACTTTTTAAATTTTTAACTAAACTCAATTAACTTATTATTTATAAATATAATTAGCATAAAAATTATATCATTAGAAATATTTTATTGAGATATTTCAAGTGAGTATAATATTGACTATATTTTAATTATTTTTAAAATTTTCATTTATCACATCTATTTATTAATCAATAACCTAATAATTATTTTATTTAAAATTAAATTATTTAAAAGCTTCAATAAATAAATAAATAAATATATATAATTATCATTTAATATAATAATTAACTGAAAATAATTTAGTAAAATAAAAATAATTATATTAATATTTACAAATAAAAATATTAGAACTAAAATAACCACAAAATAAGTACATGAAAATTAAATTAAAACCACTTATTAAAATTAGGTAAATGAAATATTTAATTATTAAAAAATTAAAATTAAAATTGTTACATGTAAAATAGTTAGGTATAAATATATTATGAGAGTAAATTATTAAGAAAATTAGAAAAAATATAATTTATAAAGTAAAAAAATAATAATATTTTATTATTTGGAGATTGTAAAATTAAGGATGGTTGGAGTTGTGAATTTATAGAGATAGAATATTCTTGAAATATTCTATTTTGGAGCTCTATTTTTATTTAAAAAAAAAAAAAGTACGATTGGAGATGGCCCAACGGACCCATATCTCATGTGTTTTTCTTCAAGACTGGCTCTTCATGGTCCCATATCACCAATACATTAAAAGAAACCAAGACAACAAGTAAGGGGTAGTTTTTTTTTTTTGTTAGCATTTAATTGGTCTAAATTGGACATTTTAAGTTATTTTTATTTATTTTTAAAGTGGTTAAATAACTTAAAAATAATTTAAAATTAAAAATTAAAAATTTCGGTTTATGACTTAACACTTAATCATTAAATTATAATTATGATATTTTTTTTCATAATTATAATACTTATATTAATATATTTTTAAATTTATCTTTATTAAGACATTTCTGTTTTATAAAAATAAATAATTAATATTTTTATTTAGTAGTTAGAATGAAGAAAAATAAATATATTATTCATATTTTAGGTTTTAGTCTTGTCCAATTTAAAAAAAAATTCAAACATATTTAATTTTTAAATAAAAAATAGATGACTCCTAACTCTCTCTCTAAAGCAAACTCACTTTTATTTTATTTTTAATAAATTATAATAGCTTTACTATTTTACAATATAATTTAATATTAAAACTTTCATTCAATTTATTAATATTTTAAATTTAAATTATTACCGCAAATTTCAGGGGATGGCCATGAAATTTCAGTGTATTCAGATAAACTCGGTGTCTTGCCACATCAGATACTTTTTCTTTGGTCACTTATTTTAGTTTTATTTTGTTTAGTCAAATGTATGTCGTGTGTCTTCGCAAGTTCGCATCCAAAATTTTCAATAATTATATATTAAGAAATAATTATTTTACAAGCAATAAAATAATTTGATTCCATTTTTATGTGTGGGATTCTGGGGGCCACATGAAATGGAATATCTTATAGTTTTGGATACACACCCAGGTTTGCTCTGCTGCTTTTCACTCGCAGTCTAACTTTATTAAAAAAACTGTGGTTCAATTAATAATTAAATTTTAAATTTAAATCAAATTAAATTTTCACTATCTATTTAAGATGGACTTAAATAGAAAATAATAATTATGTTTTTAATTAAAAATAAAGATAAAAAATAATTTAATAATTTTTACCATCCATTTAAAAGCTATCTATCTCTCTAAATGGGCAGGATATATATATATATATATATATATATATATATATATATATAAAATATGGATAGATTTAAAATTTAATTTACTAATTTATATTTATGTTTATAATATATCAATACATATGGATAGAAGCTTTTAGGAGAAGGACTCCTAACAGTACATGGTGACAAATGGGCAAAGCAAACGAAACTGGCCAGCCATACATTCCATGCAGAGAGCTTGAAGGTAATTCAAATTTCAATTCAATATTTTGTGACCTCATCATTATATATTTACCAACGCAGTAAAGGAGTAATTGAACATGACTAGATATGAATGGTCCCCTGATATGCCCCAACATCTGCACCATTAAAGTCGTGTGTTCAAGTTGTGTGCATACCCCTTTTCAAAATCTTAAATTAATTATAATTATTAAATAATATTTTAAAATTATTGTTTATAATAATTATGTAAAAATACTATAAAAACAATTAAATTGAACATAGATAATGTTATATAGAGCTAATTTAAAGATGGTTGGTTTCATTTGTAGAGAAAAATTCCAGCCATGATCACCACTGTGGAGGGGATGCTAGAGAGATGGAGAAGTCATGAAGGCAAAGATATTGAGGTAGTCCATGAATTCATGGTTTTAACTTCAGAAATGATATCCAGAACAGCTTTTGGCGGCAATTACTTGGAGGGGAAGAATACAATCGATATGATACAGAAGATGGGTTCCATTTGTTCCCAAAATGAGTTCAAAGTCAGAATTCCTGGACTTAGGTAGGGTATTTATGTTTACGGAATAGAGTAGGTTTCAGGTGCGGAATTTTCAAGTGCTGTTTAGATCCATTCTTAAAAGCTGCTAATAGATGTAAAGTTTGTTAATGGAAAATAGTATTTTAAAATTTTATAGTTAAAAAAATTAAAAATAACAATTTATTATTTTTTATGATTACCAAACACGTTAGCATTTTCCTAGATATTAATTGTCAGATACGATCCCACAGTTAATAATTCTTAATTTATATGTACTATAAAAAGATATTATATTTTTCGTGATTTATTTACCGCAAATGTTAATCGTGTTAAATATTAAAATTTTAAATTTTTTACCGCAGAATTTAAGTTTTTTTCTTTGAATGCTCTACGGTAAAATATTTTTTACAATAGTTATCACCTGTGGTAAAACTTTTTAATACAACAATATTTGTAGCTATAAAGCTTTTTTTTACAACGGATTACAAAATATTTCCTCCGCAATAAAAAGTCACTTTTTTTGTAGTGATGATTTCCCATTTTATTTTGGATGGATTCTACTGCTTTTAAGATGGAAACATCTATAACAATATCTGTTCATGAAATTGATTGTGTGCATAATTCTTGCAGTTAACTTCTAAAAACAAGTGATGATATTGAATCAGACAAACTGGAAAAAGATATACGTGATTTGATCATAAAGATGATAAAAAAGAGAGAATAAAACGTAAAGACAGGAGAAGTAGAGAGCTATGGAAATGATTATCTTGGAGGACTTATGAAGGCTTATCACAGTACAGATGAGACTCAGAAAATATCATTACAAGATTTGATCGATGAGTGCAAGACATTTTATTTTAGTGGATATGAAAGTACAACAAGCTTACTCTGCTGGGCTACTCTCCTTCTAGCAACTCACCTTGATTGGCAAGACAAAGCAAGAAATGAAGTTATCGATTTATTTGGCCAACAAAGTCCGAGTCCAGATAACATCTCAAAACTAAAGATAGTAAGTATATATATATATATATATATATATATATATATATATATATATATGTAACTTTAACTATTATCTGGTGTGCGATCCTTCATATTTTTTCTTATGGGAATCTCATATAGGATAAAACCTCTGTACAGTGGCAAAGTTACGTTAGGACAGGGGAGAGTTATGGTCTCAGGCCCATAATTTTTTTTAAAACCAGCTAAATTTTACCCAATTTTTATTTATTTACATTTTTTCTATTAAAATTTATCAATTTTTAAAATTGCCCCCCCAACCCCCAGATTGATAGAGCTGGCTTCGTCTTTGTCTTTACATAACCGACTTATGATAAAATTTATAAGTTTGGACGAATTAAAGTCACTTATTTTCAGTTTAACATCTAAAACTTTTTTTTTTCTTTTCTTATAGATGAGTATGATTATCAATGAATCTTTAACGCTATATGCTCCGGTTTATAGCATTATAAGGGAAACCAAAAAGGAAGTCAGAATAGGGAAGGCAAAACTTCCTGCTAATATGCAATTTTACATTCCAATTCATGCTCTCCACTATGACCCTCAATTATGGGGAGAAGACACCCACCTTTTCAAGCCCGAAAGATTTGCAGAAGGGGTGGCCAAAGCCACCAACAACAACATTGCTTCATTCTTGGCTTTTAGTTTGGGACCTCGGAGTTGCGTTGGCTACAACTTTGCCACCACTGAAGTAAAGGTCGCTCTCTCTATGATTCTGCAACGTTACAGAATCACTCTGTCTCCAGCTTATGCTCATGCATCTGTCCAGCTTCTCACTATTCGTCCCGCACATGGACTCCAAATCATTCTTCATCCAATATGATCGATGTATAATTTTATTACTTTTGTGTAAGTGAAGTTATAATTATTTATTGCTTATGAAATTAAAAGTTGATAATTATCAATAAAAATTGATTATTATCAATTTATCCTGTATTGTTTATATTGTATAAAAATATATATAAAAAAAAGTGTAAGTTGTTTTAAGTTGAATAAAAAATAATCTGTATGCATTGTTGTTTTAAGTTTTTGTATTTTCCTCTTCTACAACTTTTGTTTATTTAGTAGATTTTTGGGTGCGATGTTGTCACCTAAAAAATTAATTCCCCGTCGAAATTTATAAGTAACACAAGTTTTAGGTCAAAATGGTTTTATTAAAATCCAAATAATGGTTTTATTTGGATGAGATAAATTAATATCTAACCGAAATTTAAAATTTTTTAAAACCTAACTCAGTTTTTGATGTTGAAAAAACATCACTCTTTATGTACTATGGACAAAAAAACAAAAAAAACAAAAAAATTAATTTCCAGTCGAAATGTTTTTGATTGCTAGAGGAATTTATTAGAATTATTTTAGTAGTAATATAGGTTTTTGGTGCGGCTGCTAGCAGTAGAGATGAATATTTTCCCCATGAAATTTTAAATCTTCAAATTCTCATCGCCATTTAGGAGAAAAAATTATCTATAAATGAGGATGGGGATGGAAAAATATTCATCCCATTTTTAAATGGGGATGGGCTCCCTCAATTAAATTTTAAAAATATTTCTTTATAGGGGCAGGATCGGCAGCCCCTAAAAATTACATAAATTGTTACATAATTTATTGATCCTTAGATTACAATGAATTGAATGGTTGAGATACACTTATACTTTTATTTGTAATCACATTAGTGCACTTCAAATAAATATATTTTCTCTCCTCTCTTGTAATTAATAAATCATTTAATAATTATTTATCCCTCTTTTCTCTTTATGATTACTATTCTCTCTCGTATTTATCACATTGTATGAATTTATATTCATAAATTCATTTTTCTTTCTTTTCTCTCCCAGGTAGTATTTTGTTTTTCATTCTTATCTTTCTTACTCCTATTTAGAGTAAATTTATCCCCATAAATATAATTTTAATGCAGTCAACTCTTTTTTTTTTAAAATACTCATCATAACTTGTTAGAAGAGCAATCATCATATCTTAATAAAATATACAATATTTTATTTTTAAAATTTAAATTATAAATTTATAGAAATAAAAATGGATAAAATATTTGTTTTTTTTTTCTTTTTTGAAAGAGAAAAATTCATTACTAGCTTGTATGTTTAGGAAAGTTCTTACTTTTTAAAATTAAAAATAAGCTTAAATTAGCACTGATTTAATTAAAATGGTGCTTTTATAGTTTTATTTTATTTAACCAAATTAAAAGTTGGTAAGAAAATATGATGAGAGTATAAAAATATGAGAGAAATGTTAAAAATGGGAGACAAGAAGGAGAAATAATTATTAAATATTTTATTAATTATGAGAAAGGAGAGAGAATAAAGTAAAGGAAAAAAACAGATGTATTTAAAATGTATTAAAGTGATTACAATTAAAATTATGAGTACATCTCAACCATTCAATTTATTGAATCTAAAGGTCAATTAATTGTGTAATTTTTAGAGGCTGTCGATCCTATCCCTTCTTTATATATCTATGTTAAGCTTGGAGTAGGATCAGATAGTACATGTAATAAAATAGACGACAAAATTAAAATAGCAGAAAATAAATGACACAAGAATTTACGTGGTTCGGCTAAGAACAAGCCTACATCCACGGACCAGGAGGAGCAATTCCACTATATCAGAAAATTTTATGGTGTGTACACAATTAGAGATCTTACTCTAATACCCCAAGAGGATAACTCACAAAACCCCTTACAATATTTTACACCCCAAAATTTTCTCACAAAATTCTCTCTTTCTTTTCTCTCCCTTTCTTCTCTCTATTCTCTCTCAATTGTGTGTTGTATGTGTGCTGAATACAAGCCTATTTATAGGCAAATGAGAGAGCAAGATGACAAAAAAACTTTCGGTGGAAAGGAGAAAAAATTCAAGCCACCCTTTTTGACAAATCAATCCAAAAATCGGTGCACATGTTATTCAAAAAATCAATCCACAATATTTGACAAATCTCCACCTTGGATTGAATTTTGATCAACAGTAGTATCGCTCCACCTTGGCAAAGTACTTCAGTAGTTTGAAATACTAATCAAGTCTAAGCAGTGCTTGAACTTCACATTTGGAACAGATTTCGTCAGCATATCTGCAGGATTATCATGAGTACTTATCTTTTTCACTGTGACTCTTCCTTGGGCAATGATATCTCGAACAAAGTGAAATTTGATATCAATATGCTTAGTTCTTTCGTGAAACATCTGGTCTTTAGTCAAATGAATTGCACTTTGACTATCACAGAAAATAGTAGTGGCATCGGAACAGGAACTAAGCTCCCCATACAATCCTCGAAGCCATAGTGCTTCCTTTATCACCTCTGTAATAGCAATGTATTCTACCTCTGTTGTTGATAATGCTACAACAAGTTGCAAAGAAGCTTTCCAACTAACTGCACTTCCACCAAGAGTGAATACATATCCTGTAAATGATCTCCTTTTGTCAAGATCACCTGCATAATCAGAGTCGACAAACCCGACTAGATAACTGCTACTCCGACTGAACTCCAGACATGCTTATGAAGTTCCACGTAGATATCGCAGAATCCATTTCACTACATTCCAGTGTGCTTTCCTGGGACAAGACATATATCTACTAACAACACTAACTGCATGTGAAATATCTGGACGCGTACAAACCATAGCATACATAATACTACCAACTGCACTGGAGTAGGGGACTCGAGTCATATATCTCTTTTCACTTTCTGTCTTGGGTGATAAAGCTGCTGACAATCTGAAGTGTGCGGCCAATGAAGTAGATACCGGTTTAGCATTTTTCATACCAAATCTCTCCAAAACTTTCTCAATATATCCTCTCTGGGTCAAGAATAATTTTCCTTCTTTTCGATTTCTCTTTATTTCCATGCCAAGGATCTTCTTCGCAGCACCAAGATCCTTCATCTCGAACTCATTTTTCAACTGCTTCTTTAACTTGTCAATATCTGACAACTTCTTAGCTGCAATCAACATGTCATCAACATAAAGAAGCAAATATACAAATGAGCCATCATCCGTTTTTCGAAAATAGACACAACTATCATAGTTATTCCTTGAGTATCCATTACCAATCATAAACGAATCAAATCGTTTATACCACTGTCTTGGAGACTGCTTCAAACCATACAATGATTTCTTCAGCAAGCAAACATGATCTTCTTTGCCTTCAACAATAAAACCCTGTGGCTGTTGCATATAGATCTGTTCCTCCAGCTCACCATGCAAAAATGCTGTTTTAACATCCAACTGCTCTAACTCTAAATCATGCATGGCAACTAATGCAAGCAAGACACGAATAGAACTGTGTTTTACAACAGGGGAGAAAATATCATTAAAATCCACACCTGGTACCTGACTGTAGCCTTTAGCTACTAACCGTGCTTTATACCTTGCATCCTCAACTCCTAGAATTCCCTCTTTCCTTTTGAAGATCCATTTGCAGCCAACAATCCTCTGCTTTGCTGGTGGTTTCACAAGTACCCATGTATCATTCTTGTGAAGTGATTCAATTTCTTCCTGCATAGAAATTAACCATTTTGCAGAATCAACAGAAGAAATAGCATCAGTATATGTGACAGGTTCTCCAACAGAGTCTGTCTCTTCTCCAATTGTCAAAGCATATGCAACAAAATCTGTGTATCTTTGTGGTGGTCTTATTTCTCTTCGTGGTCTATTTTCAGCAATGCTATGACTTGCCTCTTGAGGCACATCTTCAACATCAATCTCCTCTTCTGATTGAGATTCTAAAATATTAGGATTTTGAGGCATCAATGGTGAACACGGAACTTCAAGCTCCACCTGCTTCGATGCACCATCTATCTTATCTGTATCAGAAGAAACTGGAGCTTCCTTTTTCGACGTTAGTAGAGCAGATTTATCAAAAGTAACATCTCTACTAATAACAAATTTGGGTGATTTAGGATCTAAACACCACAATCTATATCCTTTGACCCCAGATGCATAACCAAGAAAAATACATTTCTTTGCCCTTGGTTCTAGTTTCCCTTCACTAACATGCATATATGCAGGGCATCCAAATATTCTCAAATTTGAATAATCAGCAGGTTTACCAGACCATACCTCTTCAGGAGTCTTGAACTCGATTGTTGTAGACGGTGAGCGATTTACCAAGAAACAAGCTGTGGAAATTGCTTCAGCCCAAAAGTCTTTGGACAGTCCAGCATTTGAAAGCATACACCGGGCCCTTTCCAAAAGAGTCCTATTCATGCGTTCAGCAACACCATTCTGCTGAGGAGTTTTGACTACTGTACGATGTCTAACGATCCCCTCATCTTCGCAAAATCTATTAAAATCTCCACTGCAGAATTCCAAACCATTGTCAGTTCGGAGTCTTTTGATTTGCTTTCCTGTCTGCTTCTCGATCAGAGTTTTCCACATTTTGAAAGTGTCAAGAACATCATTTTTGTTCTTTAAGAAAAACACCCAGACCTTTCTTGAAAAATCATCAATAAAGGTCAATAAATATCGAGCTCCTCCTTTTGATGGAACTGGCGATGGGCCCCATAGATCAGAGTGAATATAATCCAACGTCCCTTTGGTTCTATGAATTCCAGTACCAAAGCTTAGCCTCTTCTGTTTTCCAAACACACAGTGCTCACAGAAGTCCATTTTACCGGTACTTTGGCCACACAAAAGTCCTCGCTTGCTTAGCAGAGTTAGACCTTTTTCACTCATATGCCCGAGCCTCATATGCCATAATTTTGTAACTTTTGAATCAGGCATAGATGATTCTGAAACAGCTGCAGAGCCTGTAATAGTGGAACCTTGCAGTATATAAAGGCTACCAGCTTTCTTAGCTTTCATCACGATCAATGCACCTTTGCTAACTCTTAGTACTCCACCTTCAGCTGAAAACTTGCACCCATTTGAATCAAGAGTGCCAAGAGAGATGAGATTCTTCTTTAGGTCTGGAACATGTCTCACATCAGACAATGTTCTCACAATGCCATCGTGCATTCGGATGCGAATTGTTCCTATGCCAACAGTTTTGCATTGGGTATTATTTCCCATCAAAACAATACCTCCATCAATAGATTCATATGTCGAAAACCAATCTTGGTTGGGACACATATGATAGGAGCAACCAGTATCCATAATCCATTCATTATTGGAATTGAAACGGTCTTTTGTAACGAACAGAACATCAGCTCTTTCTTCAGCAACACTAGCTTGGGCGGTCTCTTCATTCTGTGGAGTGACCTTATTTTCTCTTTTCTTTTGCAGCTTGTCACATTTACTTCGAACATGACCTGGTTCTTTACAGTACCAGTATACGACATCTCTGCCTCTAGATTTTGATCTGTGTTTTGACTTTCCTCTGCTTTTGCCTCAATCTTGTGGTCTTCCCCTTTGTTCAGGTCTTCCTCTAGCATATAGACCTTGTGCCTGACTATTAGAAGATTGCCCAGTGATATCATGGTCAATCTTCTCTTTAGTCTCCAAAGCAGTTTTGACATCCTTCAGAGAAATTGTGTCTTTTCCATATAACATAGTTTCTCTAAAATGTTTATATGAGGAAGGTAGCGAACACAGCAACAGCAGCACCTGATCTTCGTCTTCTATGTTGACATCAAGATTTTGCAAATCCATGATGAGAGATTCAAACTCATCAATATGAGAACCAAGAGATGTACCTTCACTCATGCGGAGTGAATATAAACACTGCTTCTTGTAAAGTTTATTTGTGAGGGTCTTTTTCAAATAGAGAGATTCAAGTTTCTCCCACAACGCCTTTATGGTCTTTTCAGAAATGACCTCACGTAAAACTTCATCAGAGAGAGATAACTGAATAGCGGAATGGGCCTTTTCATCGATGTCCTCCCAATCTGCATCTTTCATATTAGCTGATTTATCACCTTTCAAAGCTTTCTCAACTCCACTTTGAACAAGAACAGCACGCATCCGAACTTGCCATAAAGTGAAATTAATCTTTCGATCAAATTTCATGACTTCAAATTTTGCCGTCGACATCCTTAATTTTAACAAGGATAGGAACGAAATAAATGTACTATTAACCGTTTGTCACTATTCACCGTGGGGCCCACCAGGCAATTTACTATTCACCAACACAATATTCAATGCAACATTGTTCACCAGTGCACTATTCACCGTGGTAGTATTCCGAGTAGGGCTCACTAGGCAATGCACTATTCACGAATACTGTATACTAAATAGTGTACGTAGTAGTGAACAGTACCCAGGTAAGTTCCCAGGAAAGAGAGGTGGGTTACAACGGACACGCTTAAGTACCAAGTCTTTCCTTAGCCAGAACTTTTCCTAGACATGTACTTTCCACACCACAGCACAAAATCAGTAAATCTCAAGAATAATTCTTTTCTGATGTGGAAGATCAGACAATGCTGCAACCACAGAGCATACAAAGAATTTTCTAGCAGCCTGGAACACGACCGGAAGCTCTGATACCAGTTTGTTAAGCTTGGAGCAGGATCAGATAGTACATGTAATAAAATAGACGACAAAATTAAAATAGCAGAAAATAAATGACACAAGAATTTACGTGGTTCGGCTAAGAACAAGCCTACATCCACGGACCAGGAGGAGCAATTCCACTATATCAGAAAATTTTATGGTGTGTACACAATTAGAGATCTCACTCTAATACCCCAAGAGGATAACTCACAAAACCCCTTACAATATTTTACACCCCAAAATTTTCTCACAAAATTCTCTCTTTCTTTTCTCTCCCTTTCTTCTCTCTATTCTCTCTCAATTGTGTGTTGTATGTGTGCTGAATACAAGCCTATTTATAGGCAAATGAGAGAGCAAGATGACAAAAAAACTTTCGGTGGAAAGGAGAAAAAATTCAAGCCACCCTTTTTGACAAATCAATCCAAAAATCGGTGCACATGTTATTCAAAAAATCAATCCACAATATTTAACAATCTATAATTTTAAATATTTATAATTTCAACTGTAGTTTTGGTCTCGTAATTTAACTTTTTGAATGGTTTATAGGTTCTATATCTCAAATGCTTTCATTTAAAATAATAGACTGATAGTTGTAATCGAATAACTGATAGTTGTTTATACTATTTTAATTAATAAATTATTTTCATATTGTAATTGAATTATTTTATTTTAAGCTAAACGGAGAAACATGGTAAATGGGGAGATTATTTCCCCCGAATGGGGACAGGACAGGGGTTAAGAAAATGGGGATGGAGATGAGGGAATACATATTCATCCCCATCCCTAGCTGGCGGTCTCTTCCATCGTTTCTGGAGGAGATTTTACCTTTGAATCAATGCATGACTCAATAAGACATCAAATAAAGAAATATGTGATGGGCTTTTGAGATTTTTTATTATTGGGCCAACTATATCCCATTTCTTTTTCCATTTTTAGAAATTGATTTATTAAATATTTGAAGAATCAGTTTCTTCTATCATCTTAAAATTCAGTTTTTATTTACTTATAATTTTTAAATAAAATTTTAATTTATGAGGTTGGTCTGGTTGTATCGGATATTGTCTCTGTCCTGCATGATCATCATCAATCTTTCTGATCAGTTGGTTTTATTCCTCATGCGTCTAACAAGTCTGTCTGATCAGTTGGTGTCCACCATCACCATGTGTGAAAAGTTTTTATATTATTATTAATAATAAAAGTTCTCGTTTTATTTTTTTAACTTAATATATAATTATTTAATTATAATTAAAATATTTTTTTTATAACTATTATTCTTATATTAATATATTATTTCTAATTTTATTTTCATAATAAATGTTTATATATTTAAAAATACACAATCAATAATTTATTTCGTAGTTAGATGAAAAAAAAAATGTTATTTAGATTTTAAATTTAAATCTCAACTTAATATTTAGAAAAATTCAATATTATTCAGTCTTTCTGTAAAAAAACAAAACAAAAAAAAACAACCTACCTAAACTAAAATTTTTACCAATTAACTTTCACTTTCTTCTCCAAATGCGAAAAGCAACAAAATCAATCAATCATGTTTTAGGAGGTAGCTCACATGCTGTTTTCACTCACGGTGTAACAGTAGAAATGAGGGCCCTGGGGTGTCTGGAAATGATCAAAATCGCATAGATATCTACTGTTAATAGTACACTTTATTTATTTTTGTTTGGGTTCCTAAAATTGGTTTTCACATTGTATTATTATCAGGTTATTGTTGAATGATATTTTACATTTTACATTATAGTTTTTTTTTTTTTCATTAAGGTCTTTACTTTTGGATCAAATGCATGCAGTAGGAACATCTTTTTCATGCATCACTTTTCAGTATATGACCACTCGATTGAACAACCACGGGAAAAATGGAGGAGTAAAACGAAGGTCAATCCCCAGCCTCTTAACATTACAATCAGGGTTATTATCATTCTCCATCCTATATTTTAAGGTATTTTTTATTTTTTACCTTCTAATTTTATTTTTCTTACTTTTACACCCTCTATTTTACATAAATCACCAAATTACACTCTACTGTTAATATTCCGTTTGAAATTAACAGTTGCCTATCAAATTTGTAAGGGTAAAATAGTAAATTAAAATTAATAAATAATTTTTAATTTTTAAAAAATCTTAATTTTAAAAAATTAAAAAATATAAAAACTTTTACTTTTGTCTCATTTACTCATTCTCTCTCTCTTTCTCTCTCTCTCTCTCTCTCTCTCTCTCTCTCTTCCTCTTTCACTTTCTTCACATTTTTGTCTCTCTTAACTCCAACTCTTCCCTCTCTCTATCTTTTATTTTTTTCTTCCCATCTCTCTCTTCTTGTGGATAGTGGTTTGGGGTGGTGTTAGGCACTTGAAGTCGGCGACGCGGAGGAGATCGATGGCGGTGGTTGGGTGTTGGTTTGGATGGTGGTTGAGTGAATTTTGGGTGATTTTTAAGTGGTGGTTGAGTGGATTTTGGGTGTTGTTTGGGTATTTTGAGTGGTTGATAAAATTAATTGGAAAAAAATTTCAATTTTCTGGTGGGTGGGTTTGTTTGGGTATTAATTTAGCTGTAACAGTTTGTGTTTGATAATTAGAGAGGTTGCTTAAAAAAATTTGAAGGAAAAAAATAAAGTAGTGCTAAGGTTTTTTAGATTGGTGGGGTTTGTGTTTTGAGTGGTTGATGGGAATTTTTTTAAAGAAAAATTATAAAATAATTAGACAGAAAAAAAAATGGTGGTGATTGTGTTTGAGTTGTTCACTGATTGTAGTTAAGATAATGGAGGAGAATTGAGATTTTTAAGTAAAGATGATGATGAAATAATAAAATGATGTCTGTGGAAAGAGTGAATTTTTTAAAGATTTTTTTTTAAAAATATTTTAATAAAGATTATGTTTATTTTTTTATTGGTTTGAAAATATTCAAGTATGATTTTATAAAATTGAAGGGTAAAACAGTCTTTTTGATTTAAATGTTAACAGAAGTTAATAGAGAGTGTAAAATGGAGAAAAAATAAAACTAAAGAATGAAAAATGGAGAATACTTTAAACCATTGGGTGGAGAATGATAATAACTCTTATGCTACTATGTGCAGCAGCAATCAGGTTCATATATTTTTTAATTTAAATATAGAATGAGTGAGAGGTATGTCTGCCATAACTTACTTACCTTTGAAATTGAACAATATATGAGTGTTCCGAATATCAACTCTTATAATTAGAAAACAACTATAGTAACTATTTCTTTTAAAATTTGATATTGAACGGGTAAGAGCTCTGCCAATACCTGCACAACACTGTTAAAATTGAACAATGTATAAGCGCTCTAGATATATACTTTTACATCTTAAACCATTCCAAACACTTTTCAAGTCTCTGATACCCGTTTTTGAAAATTTCCGGATCCATCCAATAGATTTTATTATAGCACCCTTAATACTTTTAACATTTGATTTACTCCTAATAAAGGCTTATCTATTTACTTGTGTACTGTACAATAAATTTTGGGAAAAAAAATATTACAACACTTATACGTACAGTACATAATATCGAGAGGGTGTATTACAGCTAAGGTGTCAGATGTTTTAAAAATTTTTTATTATGCTCTGTGGTTGCAGCATTGTCTGATCTTCCACATCAGAAAAGAATTGTTCTTGGTCTAAATTGTTCTTGGTTGCTGGAGTTAAGTATGACAGTATTGTGGAAGTGCATGTCTAGGGAATGTTCTGGCTAGGAAAGTTTTAATATTTAAGTGTGTCCATTGTGACCGACCTTTCTTTCTTAAGAACTTACCTGGAGTTCTTATATTATTAATAATAAAAGTTCTCGTTTTAAATTTTTAACTTAACACATAATCATTTAATCATAATTAAAATATTTTCTTTTATAACTATTATTCTTATATTAATATATTATTTCTAATTTTATTTTCATAATAAACGTTTATATATTTAAAAACACACAATCAATAATTTATTTCATTGTTAGATAAAAAAAATGTTATTTAGATTTTAAATTTCAATCTCGACTTAATATTTAAAAAAATTCAATTTAATAAAAAAAAAAAACTACCTAAACTAAAATTTTTACCAGTTAACTTTCACTTTCTTCTCCAAATATGAAAAGCAACAAAATCAATCAACTTTCACTTTCTTCTCCAAATGTGAAAAGCAACAAAATCAATCAATCATGTTTTAGGAGGTAGCTCACATGCTGTTTTTTTTTTTTTTTTGGTAGCTAAGAGGGCTAAACAGCATCCCCAAAGAACAAGAAAAGATTAAGGCACAAGCCAAACCTGCCTAGCAACAGCCAAGCTCAAACAATCTTCAATAAAAACATCAACAATGCTGGAAGGAGGCTCCTTGAAAAGCACCACCTTCAAATCCAGATCTTGCTCCAAATTGACAAGTTTATCGGCAACTCTATTCCTCTCTCTGAACACATGTTGCACTGCAATGAACTATACAGGGCTAGCAATCTGCAAGCCGGTGATCATCAAGTCATCTAAGACTGATCTTCAACCAATTAACTCTAGGTATGCTAGTCAAACGAAATGCATAATTGCATATAACACCTCTCCATTTTGTATGTTTCTGTTCTTCATTTTCTTGATCATTGAAGAACTATCAAATGTTTGATAGAGTTTATCTTCAAATCTCACATGATGTCACAGCTTTTGACAAACGTCAATGGAATCTTCCAACTCAACTAACTCGGTGACCTCTGCAAACATCAACAAAGCCATGTCATCACCATCAACTATGAATCTGACCTCTATAACCAAAACTCTCACCTTCAATGTCTCAAAAGACATACAGATTCTTCCGGCTATACGAGCTCTGGATCTTAAAGGGTTTATCTCAATTTCTAGAAAATTTCATTGAGGTTTAATATGCAAATGCAGAAGGTGAAGCTGTAGTGAATCAACAAATCAGCTTCTTCTAGGTTGGCTCATCTCCACTATGAGTCCAACTCTGATCGGTTAGTAACTTCATGTAAAACCTGACTTGAGCTTTGGTTACAGTTCCAGTTCACAAAAGTAACTTGAGTTTATCTATAATTACATGTATAATGTCAGTTTACTGTTTATTACACTCAAGTACCTTACCGTTAGTTGAATAAGTTAAAACTAACAGTTTGACCAAGTCTTTTATGTGAAATGACATAGTTACCCCTCGAAAAATTAAAATAATAATAATAAAAAATAAAATAAAATAAAAAAACATATCAAATAAAAAAAGGGCAAATTGTAATGAAATACTCTAACATTTGGTCATATTGTAATGAAATCGCACTTTTGCTTAAACTACAATGGAGTACCTTGGATAATTACCAATTTAGTCCCTAATGTATTTTAAAATATCACTTTTTAATTTATTTTTATCTTTTCAACTCATATGGTCCCTAACCTTTTCAAAATATATTAATTTAATCTCCATGACTAAAATTTTTTTACAGTCAAATATGACATAAAGTATAAATTGATCATTTTATATATTTTTTAAAATTATTAAATTAGAATAATATTTTTACCCTTTAACTTTTTAACAACTTTCATATTTCACAGTCTAATAAAAATTGATATACGTTATAAAATTTAATTTTTTTAAAAATACTTATAGAGAATTAAATAACAAAATAAATATGATTAAATTTATTAAAAAAAAAATTGATCTATTTTTACATTTGACCTTTTAGATAATCCAATAAAAAATTGTTCTGTGTTATAAAACATAAATTATTTTTAAAAAAAATACTTAAAAAGGATTAAATAAAAAATAAATATTATAAAATTCATTAAAAATTAAAAATATTTAAAAGTAATATCATTTATTAAAAATAAAAATAAAATTCAAGATTGAATACTTATAAAACTCAAAATTTAGTTAAAAAAACTAAAATGTTAAAAATACTATATATACATATTTTAGAGTATATTATATACTATATATACATTATATATATAAAATAAAATTACAATATATATACATACATTTATTATTATATTATAAAATTATAATATAATAATAAAACTTTAATATATATAAATTTATTATACATATATATATATATATATATATATATATGTGTATTAAATTATTAAATTTTGAGTTTTATAAGTATTCAATCTAAAATTTTATTTTATTTTTAAGAAATTATATTAGTTTTAAGAATTTTAAATTTTATAATATTTTTATTTTTATTTTTATCATTTATTTTTTTTTCTTATTTTTATCATATTAATTTTATTATTTAATCCTTTTAAGTTTTTTGTTTAAAAAAAATTTTTTATAACGTATATAATATTTTATTGGACCATCGAAATAGATGAAGTTATTAAAAAGTTAAAGAGTAAAATATTATTCTAATTTAATAATTTAATAAAAAATACAAAATGATTAGTTTATACTTTTGACCGTTAAAATTTTGGTTATAGAGATTAAATAAATGTATTTTAAAAAAGTGAGGGACCATATGAGTTAAAAATATAAAATGATATCAAAAAGTGATATTTCATAATACATTATGGACTAATTAAGAATTATTCGAGGTACTCCATTGTAGTTTAAGTAAAAGTACAATCTCATTGCAATATAAACAAATGTCAGGGTATTCCATTGTAATTTGCCCCAAAAAACAATTTCACAAATTAAACCCAAATCATCAATATTTACCATTTCCCTAATTCAACTCTCCCTCATTTAAACCACCTCCATGTCCATTATCACCATCAATCCATCTCCTACAATCAACCCATCAACCATCAATAACCTAAAAATAAAAAATAAGATAAAAAAAATTGGAATAGAGAAGTCCATCATCACCATCAATCCATCTCCCACAATTTGGATATGTTCCTTACTCCATCTGGGTGATGATGGAGAAATCCATATTTTGTTTTTGTACAAAATTTTAAAAAAAGAAAGAAAAAGAAGAAAAATAATAGCTGGGAGATAGAGGGAGAGTTGGGAGATTGAAAAAAAAATGGAGAGAGAAGTGTAAGATATAGAAAAGTGAAGAATAAGAGAGAAAAACAACAAAACAAAAAAGAAGAAAAACAAGAGAGTGAGTTGAGAGATTGACTAGGAAAAAAAGAAGAAGAGTGATTTGTAGTAATGATAGAAGAATGAGAAGGAAAAAAAATATGAGGGCTTTTTGCTTTTTACCATATATATTCTTTTTTTTTAAATTTTTTTTTATTAAAAAATGGATGATGTGGTAAGTCTTGATCGGGCAAGCAATTTTTTTTAAGAAAAATATGGGTAAAAGACCAATTACCCTTACAGTGTTAAAATCACCGTTAATTTAATGGTGGTCAACACGATCAAGAATACTTGAATGTAATAAACAGTAAACTGTCATTATACGTATAATTATGAATAAACTCTGAGTACCTTAGTGCAATTCACCTAGAAAAAATTATAAAGTATAATTACGAAAGAGGTGTACATACATATTTTGAAAGTAATACATTATTATAATAGGAATGTTGTTCGAAAAGATTGAGCTTCGTTTCTTACGAATCGAAAATGAAGTTCCTTGTGATATGTTCTCTATTTTTTCATGAAACACAGAAGAGAGAATTGAAGATAGATGAGAAAGATTGTATGAAGTTTTTTTTTTTTTAAAGATGAGATGAGAGAGAATCGAAGATAGATGGGAGAAATTGTATGAAGTTTTTTTTTAATGAGACGAGATGAGTGAGAAATAATATTTAGAAATAGTTGAGAGATACTGGACATAGAATAACAAATTATAAGGTGGGGGCAACAAATTTTTAATTATAATAAATGTGCGTTTAGTGCGTGAGATTGGATTCGACTATTTTTGTGGGATTGGATTGGATTGGATTAGACTAATTAGTATTGTTCATGTATTTGTTGTAGTACGAATTGCACTAAAAATAGTACTTATTTCTTGTTAGGTGTTATATAGTATAGTAAAACCAATGAGTGTTGTAGGGCTCGTCGAAACAATTCCAACAATATATTATATCAAAATTCGAGATTGTCTATATTTGGTGTGTCTTTGTTCCAACCGCCGCCCCGTAAAAAGGATAGGTTGGGTTCGCTTGAAGAGAATCTCTTTTCTATGATCATATCGAAGCATATTGTGCATTAATAAGCTTCATAAAATCCAGTAGAATTAGTGATGTGGCGTAATATTGATTTTTTTTTTTGCTATTTTACTTACTTAATAGAATGAAAATGCATTTATTTCTTCTGCATCGATCTAATTTCGGAGTGAAACAAGGAATCTAAATAAGAGTAGTAACTAGACTATATTAGTAACAAGTAAACTCATTGTACATAAAAAAACAAAAATCTCACTTGATCTATTTTTTTGGGGGGAAGAGACACAAATGAGTGCGAATACGTATTACTTCTCAATATAATTTCTTTTAAATTTATTAAAATTTCATGAAATGATTCTTGAATACCTAATATGGTAGAATATTCATGCTTTTTTTTTTTTTTTCAGATTTTCAGGGGCTTCTGAAAATGCCCAACATTAATAATTTATATTTGAATAAAATAAAGGACAAAAATCATTCTGGTCCTCAACTTTTTTTAAAAGATTAATTTTTTATTGATGTTTTCACTTTTAGCTCACGTGGTCCCTAACTTTTTAAAAATCCATCAATTTACTGCTTCTGTTAGTCAACAGTTAGTCAAACTTAATGATGTTAGGGGTATTTCAGTCTTTATATACAAAAATAAAAATTAAAGTTAAAAAAATAAAAAATAATTAAATAAAAATTGAAAATAGAAAAAATAGAATTTTTTTAAATTATTAAAAATTACTTTTAATAATTTCTTTATTCTTTAAAATAATAATTAAAAATTTATAATTTTTTAAAAATAATAATATCTCCTCTCCTAACATTAAAAAAAAAAATAACTTTTTGTATTATTTTATTTTTAACTTTTAATTTTTTATAATTTATTTATATATATAATTTATTTTAATATTGTAATATTAATTTGAAGAGTTATTTTAAATTATTAAATTATTATAAATTAGTAATTATTGTACTAATTTTCTTTTTATTTTTTAAAGATTTTTAATTTTAGTGTTAATTAATTTATTTATATATTTTTTTATATTTAAAGATTTTTCTTATAAATTTTGTGTATTTTATAATTTTAATTTTTTTTAAACACATGTTAGATTCTTATTTGATGTATAATTTAAGATTAATTTATTAAAATTTAAAAAATAGAGTAAAATTGTAATTTTTACTTAATCATTTAAAGTTAAGGATAAATATTCTGTCATGTTTGACTGTTAAAAATTTGGTCAAATGACTATATTGATGGATTTTTGAAAAGTTAGGGACCGCGCGAGCTAAAAATATAAATATCGGTTAAAACGTAATAATATGAAAAAAGTTAGGGACCAAAATGATTTTTGCCCTAAAATAAATTGAGAATCATAATCAACTAATCAAGGTCGACTGATGTACAGTGTGGGCTTAGGGTGCGTTTGGCACGCCGGATGAAGATTGGATTCGATTAATTTTAATCCAATCCAGTGTTTGGTACAAGTTAGGATTGGACATAGCCAACCCCAACAGTCCCTTTTTTTGGCTCCCTTGTTCAGTTGAGGCTATTAGACCATCTCCAATTGTATTTTATTTTTTTCATCAAAATGGAGATCCAAAATGGAATATTTTAAGAATATTCTATCTCCATAAATTCACGACTCCAACCATATTTTATTTTACAATCTCCAAATAATAAATTATTATTATTTTTTTTACTTTATAAATTTTTTTTTTAACTTTCTCTTAATTATTTTAGATAATAATTTACTCACATAATATATTTACACTTAGTTATTTTACATGTAATAATTTAAATTTAAATTTTTTTAATAATTAATTCTTTCAGCTACCTAATTTTTTCCACTTAACTTTTCACATCTAATTTCATTTGTAGATGCTAATGTAATTGTTTTTGTTTTATTAAATTATTTTCAGTTAATTATTATATTAAATGGTAATTATATATATATATATTTATATTTATTGAAGCTTTTAAATAATTTAATTTTAAATAAAATAATTATTAGGTTATTGATTAATAAATAGATGTGATAAATGAAAATTTTAAAAATAATTAAAATATAATCAATATTATACTCACTTGAAAGATCTCAACAAAATATTTCTAATGATATAATTTTTATGTTAATTACATTTCTAAATAAAAAGTTATAATAAGTTAATTGAGTTTAGTTAACAATTTAAAAAGGATAGATGATGAATGAAATTTGTTTAAAGAATGGATGGAAGGGTAATAGTGGAATACATAATGTTGAAAAACTAATGGAGATTAGAATACTGGATCTCCAAATTGGGAGATCCATTTGCCAATCTCCATTTAATATTTTTTGGGAACTACAACATAGAATATGATTGGAGATAATTCATTCTTCAATTTGGATAAATAGAGTATGATTGGAGATGACTTTAGTCCAGCTTCATTTGTCCCATCTCCTTTTTTTCTATATAAAATATTATATTTATATGTGTATATTTTATTAAAATATTATATATATTTAACATTAATAAAAATTAATTTTTAATAGTTCTATATATTTTTAAAAAATAATTTAAATGATTTATTTTACTTAAAACATTTTTTACTATATTTAATTTAATATTTAATTTATTTAAAATTACTTTTAAATAGTTTTATTATTTTATATTAATTTATTTTATTAATAAAATAATTTTTTACTCAATTTAATTTAAGTAATTTAATTTTTTTATTTAATTTAAAATTTTAATTTACTTTTGTTATAGGTAAAATCTTTTAAGGAGCTGTCATCTCAGCAGCCAACCACAGAGAAAAAGCAAAAGGATGATCCACTTCCAATGTCATTCAAAACCGTGTCGTTTAGCTATAGAGGTCGCAGGAATGTTTCAGCTTACTATGAGAACTGCGACAATAACATATTTCCGAAGAAGCCTCGAACGTACAACAAGAACACAGTCAACGCGCCAGGTATGAACCTGGACACTGCAGCGCACTAGTCTGACACCTGTCATGAGCACAGTCGATGTTAGAAACCTGTCATCATAGGCAGCAGACGAATTAAATGCTCAGGCAGCACAAGTTACCGTTCGTTTTACCATTCTTGTCTCAACCAGACGATCTTCTGCAGGAAGTCAGGAATTACATGTTTAAGGAAACGATCTCCTGACCCCCTCCTGAAAGATGATCTGAACATTTCCAATAAGGTGGAGAACGTTCAGGATATAAATAAAGACATTAACAAAGGAGTAGGTAAGCTATTAATTATTATCGAAACCCTAAAAGAAATTTGAATACTTTCTCTCTTTTATTTGAAGAGATAACTGACTTAATCATCGGAGGTTGATCGGCGGCTTAAGTCCGTCACCTCTCACGATTTTCTCTTCCTTGACAGGTAGCGAATTATAGAGACTTACTCCGAGAAGTCTACGTGTCCTGCGAGAACTCCTTTTACAAGATTATCCCAGATAATCTCACACAACTCACTCGACTAAATCGTTAAACCGCTTTACGTGGCATAGTTGACTCACGTTGACTAAAGAAACCATTTTTCACTGTCAACAATTTGGCGCTAGAAGGAGGGTTGATCATATTCCTCTGAGGAAACCTTGTCATGGATTCTATCAACCCAAGAAATGAACGCAGCCCCCAGCAGACAATAAGGCAGACCCCACTTGGGTTCATTGTAACACCCCCTGACCCGACCCGACTGGATCGACCCAGAGAGTGCTACCGGGTTTTCAAAACTTTACTTAATTTACTCTATAAATTACAAACCAGTGAAAATCATATCAATTGTATTTTAAAAATATGTTTTTAGTGAGCCCATCAAACTTTATTTTTTAAAAATTTCGGCAGAGTTTCCTCTATTTTTCTGATTTTCCAAAACCTGTTTTCAATAAAACAAATATAATACAATATAATTCCAACATTTCTATATCTAAATTTTCAAATCAATGCGCACTCTGCCATTTAGTGCGACTTCCAAACAGTTTCAAATGAAACATATCTAATTAATATTTACAAACATTTGAAAAGAATATAAATCATAAAGCACTTATTTACAAAACATATATATATATATATATATATATATAAATGTCGAATTATAAATTTCTGTATATGCATGCTTAACTAAATACAATATACAATTAAAATTCAATTGTAACTACTCAAAAGAATTGTGACTCTGGACCTTCAATCTGCTGCTACTTCCTCTCTATTTTTTGTTTTCCCCTGTGTTTCTGATACCTACTCGTGATAAAATTAACGTGCTAAGTAATAATGCCTAGTGGGTGTACACTAAACTCAAGTATCAAAATCAATAATCATTTCATAATAAAAAATATACCAATATTATCGTATAAAAACATTTCAATCTTCAACTTTCTCACTGAAAGAAATTATATAAAAACAGATTAATAAAAGCATCTAAATTCAATCAATAAAACATACAAAATTCAGTTTTCAATTATTTTATACTCATTATATTCAATTTGTAACATTTTATTTATATAAATATTTTATTCACTTTCATTCTCCATTCTGGCCGTACACTCATCATACATCTCTATATCTGTAACATCGGTGTAACGTTCACCTCCGGGATTCGCCTAAACTTGACTAAGCCAGGTTTGCCCCGCGAGATGTAACTGTCAGGAATACAGTGCAATGGCTATCTCCGGGATTCGCCTAAACTGGACTTGCCAGGTTTGCCCCGAGAGATGCAATAGTCATCATTATTTATCTCCAGGATTCGCCTAAACTGAACTTGCCAGGTTTGCCCCGCGAGATGCAATAGTCATCATTATTTATCTTCGGGATTCGCCTAAACTGGACTATGCCAAGTTTGCCCCGCGAGATGTAACTATCAGGAATACAGTGCAATGGCTATCTCCGGGATTCGCCTAAACTGGACTTACCAGGTTTGCCCCGCGAGATGCAATAGTCATCATTATTTATCTCCGGGATTCGCCTAAACTGGACTTGCCAGGTTTGCCCCGCGAGATGCAATAGTCATCATTATTTATCTCCGGGATTCGCCTAAACTGGACTATGCCAGGTTTGCCCCGCGAGATGTAATTGTCAGGAATACAGTGCAATGGCTATCTCCAGGATTCGCCTAAACTGGCCTTGCCAGGTTTGCCCCGCGAGATGCAATAATCATCACTATCAGTACAATATCTATCTCTGGGATTCGCCTAAACTGGACCATACCAGGTTTGCCCCGCGAGATGCAGCAATCTCAACTCGTTATATTCTTTTTCAAAGTAATCAACAATAATTCACGAATCAAGATTAAATTCAAGCATCAAAATTTGCAAACAATATTTGTAATACATAATTCATTCATAAATTTCATATCAAAACCTTCTGTTTCTTTCAAAATCAACAATTATTTTCACAAAGCCAAAACTTTCATTTATACTCATATCAATATATTCTAAAATTATTTTCACATATTCTTTTCGAAACAATAATTATAAACGATTTTTTTTCCAAAATCGTTTCCAAACATTACTCGCAAAATAATTTATTTGAAACCATAGAAATTCCATTATACTATCATATTCCCTAATTATTTTTCAAACGGTTTCTAACAATATTCGTAAACAAAACATAATTATACAAAATCTATAAATAACTTTTCAAACTCGATTTGACAAAATATGGAAACTCAACTAAAAATATATAACAAAAATTATAACGAATTCAGAAATCAGTGTACACCAACCTGGTTTTCGTTTTTCGCACAGTTTTTCTTCTGGATGTCATTTTTCCTTTCTCTTTCCTTTTTCTCTTTTCTTTTCCTTTTCTTTCTTCTTTTCTTCTTCTTCTTCTTCTCTTCCTCTTCTTCTTCTTCTTATTCTTCTTATTCTTTCTTTTCTTTCCCTTCCTCTTCTTCTTCTTTCTTTTCTTTCTCTCTCGGTCTCTCTTTCTCTCTGTTTTCTCCCTTTTCTGTTTTCTCCAGACTTCTCACGTCTCTTATTTGTTTTTATAAAAGTTCGGCCGTCGCGACCGTCATCGCGACCTGTGGTCATGTTACCAAGTCGCGGTATTCACTGGAGAAGTTCCACTGCCTTCATCGCGATCACTCATCGCGGTACCATGGTCGCGCTGGTGGTCGCGCTGGTGGTCGCGTTGCTCACTGCCAGAATTTGACATTTTTCATCGCGAGCTAGTCAGCGCGATCTGTGGTTGCGGTGACTGGTCGTGGTGCTCACTGCCAAAAATCACCATTTTTCATCGCGAGCGACTCATCGCGTTCTCTGGTCACGGTGAGTGGTCGCAATACTCACTGCCAAGAAATTCCATTTTTCACCGCAATCTCAGGTCGCGGTACTCCCTTTTCACTTTTTCCTTCACTTCATGCAATCTTTCTGGACCACTCCATCTGGTCCACATGGAAACTATAAAAATCCACAGCGATATCTACCAAAGACGCAGACCAAACGGAATATCACATCCAAAAACTGATGGAAATAGTGGGTAGTAGACTCACCCCCCTGGAGAAAAACAAGGAGGAAAAGTGGGACCCAGCGATGGAAACATCAAGAAACGCAGTAGTGCCAAGGGGAAGGAGGTACTACCCCTTCCAGAACCTTTCACAAGTGAATCTTCTCTCAAAGCACGGGCAGTTCACTAACGAAAGGAGACTCGAGACAACAGGAAAGGAAACGCCGCAGGGAAAGCAAGAGGAAACACATCTCTGTCTCGAAAGTGAAGCCAACCAAGATAGAATGGCGAATAGATAATGGCGAAACTGACGAGAGTTCAATGAACACGCTGGAAAGTAGCCAGGTGAGCCCCAGCGAAACATTGACAAATGAGAGAGAGTCCATACGAAGGGAAATTCAGTAACTGAAGGAAGGACTCGAGCAAGTCCATCAAAAGGACCCTGCTCCAAAGATCCAGCCGATTGCTCCATAGCGGCGATGAACAAATTAACTGACAGAGTATTGGCAAAGAGGTTTTCAAGAAGCTTCAAAATGCCAAATGTCAATGAATATAAGGAAGACAGAGACCCAGTCGAACACATATTCCGCTTCACCACCCTCATAGGTACCCAGACCAGGGACGATCGACTGCTATGCCAAACTTTCCCAATCACCTTCGGGGATCTCGCCAGAAGTTGGTTCCGACAGCTCCCTCCACGAAGCATCGATAGTTTTGAACAATTTGATCGCGCATTCTCCTGGTAATTCATGGGAAGTGTTCAGCGAAAGAAGTCTCTATCTCATCTGTCTTCAGTTAAATAAGGGAAAGGAGAATCCATCAGGACCTACTTATCCCGCTTCAACCAAGAAGCAGTTCAAGTAGAAGACTTCAACGCCGCCGTCGCTATAAATATATTCACTAACGGGCTGCAAAGCAGAGCATTTTCATTCCATTTAAGAAAACAACGACCGAAAACCTACCTAGAAATGGTAGAAACAGCTGCTGACTACGTGTGCGTCGAAGAAGAAGAGATCGCCCAAGGCAACAATCTCGTACATGGAGGACAACCTCACGAACCAGAACGCCAAAAAGGTTATCCCAACAAAGGGAACAATGACCATTTCAAAGGAAAAGGCCCCAGAGACGACCGCTGAGAAATCAGGAACCTGCAGCGAGAAATGACGATGCCAGAAGGAGGATTTTATAGATATACGCCCTTGACGTGAGGACAGGAAGAGATACTGTCAATCGTACAGGACAAAGGGATAGTAGCTTGGCCTGGAAAAATGACATTGGCACCCAAAAACGAGATAAGGATAAATACTGCCCTTTCCACCGTGATCATGCCCACGACACCCCTAAATGTTTCCAACTTAAAGACCACATCGAAAACTTGATCAGAGATGAACATTTGAAGGAGTTCGTAGTGAGGAGGGATAACGATCACACTCAAAGGCAAACGAGGGGATCAACTGATAAAAGCAGGAGCGCCCAAGAGGACCTGCAAAACAAAGTCACCTCCGTAGCCCCAAAAAGCCTGACAGGCAATCGGAGAGCCCAAAAGCTAGTCCTATCAACACCATACATGGCGGCCTGGGAACAGGCACTAGCAAAAGAGAAAGAAAGTCCAAAATCCGAGAAGCATCCCAACGCAAAACTTTCAACTGTGAACTCAGTGCAAGGAGGTGAGAAAAGAATGCGAGAAGGGTGGGACCCATTTCATTCATTGCAGAAGATGGTTTAGGAATAAACGCCAAACCAAATGACGCAATAGTTGTGGAACTCCAAATCGCACACAGGAATGTGCGCATAATTATGATAGATAATGGGAGTTCCGCCGATATCCTCCACTTCTCCGTTTTCGACCAACTAGGTCTCCAGCGCAAAGACTTGGAACCGTTTGACACGCCACTCCGGGCATTTGGCGGGTCAAAAATCAGGCCATGGGGAACAGTGATGTTACTAGTACGAATTGGGACCAAACCTTGCAGAAAGACGGTTTTGCTGGAATTCGTAGTGGTGGACATACCCAACTGGCCCTACAATGCACTATTGGGGAGACCTTTCCTTAACAAGACAAAAACAATAACCGCCACCCTCTGCTGATGCGACTTTTTTTGTACCCGCAAGTATACGGGGTCGGCACAAGTAATAAAATGATGAGTAAATTATCGTCTCCACAGGGATATTTAGGCGTTGAGTACTAAAATTAACCAAGCCTATTTCTATTTGGATAATCGAAAGATATTAAATGATAAAAATATAAAGACATGAAAATAAAGCAAACAACCAATATGAGAGATTAGTTAGGGTATTTGAATTCACCTATTCCATCCAATTGAGTTCCATGAAAGCACATTGTTGAGGTTTAATTATGCATGAAGATGACCGTGTTTATCTAATTTATCCAAAGTCTCCTCTCGAGGTAAATCGGACCTATTCAGCATACACTAATATCCTATCTCTCGATGGTATATCCAAGTGCATGGAAATGCATTAATCACTATAAACACCCTATGTGATCATACAAGCAAATTAGTATATCTCTATCCAATTCTACTTGTGGTGGACATTATATCGAGCACGTGGTGGGCGTCTCCTCTCGGTACATAACACACAACCAATTTATCATTTAAATGTAGGCCTTCACATTCAAAGCATTAAGCACAATAAAACCACTCAACAACACAATAATCAACCGCAACAAAGTAAACATTCATTTCATTCAATCAACATAGAATAAGATCCATCAAAACCCCAACTCACAAGTTTAGCCCATTGATTACGCCCAAACTTGTCAAAACAAAGCGATCGATGTAGAGTAGATTGGGCGGTCGTATCCACAAGGAGATGACAAAAACAAGTACGGAAAGTTAGTAGATAAATAACTCTAGAGATAAATAAAAGGAACAAAAGAGAAAGAAAAAATAATTTTATGAATTTGAAGCAAGAGAATTTGATGTAAAGAAAATTCGGTAATAAAAATCGGTGAGGTGTCGAGAATCCCTTATATGCTTTGTTCACCTATTTGGATTTGACTCATAAAATAACTCAATCGAAAGTTTCACATCCCAAACAATCAATCGGAAAATAAAGAATTGAAGAACATATAAATCAAAATGTATTTAAGTAAATCAATTTCTTACATTTGGCACTTGTAGAAATTCATCTTATGAGAAATCCAAAAATGACAATATACCATAGGCAATATTGTAATAAAAGACTACTCATAAAATAATTACAATATATCAATATAATTATATCATGCAAATTTTCACATAAAAAGAGCTTGACTAGATTTATATGAAAATTGACAACACAATTTTATTAATATAAAAATTGAAAAGAAGAGATAGAAGAAGAATAATTTACTCAAATTTCTAAACCTTGCATAACATTAGAGACTTAAAATCCAAATAAGATCACTACACATATAAGATCATCTCTAACCTCACCATAGAACTCTAGCCTAGCTTGCTCATGTTTCCACAAGTTCTATAGAGAACATGTGAAAAACAATTACAAGAAAGAAAGCTCTCTTAAAATTGAAGTATATATCTCTCTCTTGGCTCAATTGGCTCCCTCCATCAAGCTTCCAAGGCACCAATATATAGTGGAGGTAAGGCTTGACTTTTCTTCAAAGTTTGGCAGCTCCTGTCCCGCATCCGACACTTCACACGCAATTTCCACTATCTTGCCGACAGATTTTAGGACAATGGTCAACATAAGAGTTGTAGCCCTGCATCTTATCGTTCCACAGCCGCAAGAATCACCTAATTTAGACTTTTGTAGAGAAAGTTATGCCCAAACGAAGGGAGTATGTTCAGCACAGCCGCCAATGTTGAAAACATGTTGTTTTATTTTATGTTTGGCCGAATTTGTTTACTTCTCTTGGTTAGTTATGTAAGAAACCATTCCTTCTTCAAATGGAAAGTTGATTCATGCATGGGCTAGAGTTTCTTGGACTCTTCTTGATTTATTGATGGATTCTACAAGCACAAAAATAATATAATTAATAAAAATCAACACTTATAAAATTACTATAGAATAATATCAATTTTAAGCTCTTTATTTTACAAGTATCAATTAATATTCATACTTTAAATATACTTTTTGTACTTGCATCACAACCCCCAACCAGCTTATTGCTAGTCTCTAGCAATTCAAGCGTAAATAAGAAATGTGGCATAGTGAATAGACTAATTTGAAAACAAGATAAACTATTTAAGTATTTCAAACAAAAGGTAGTTAAAGATCACACTTGCTATCAAGATTTATTCGATCATAACTTCCAAAAAGTGTGTGTGTGCACTAAGCCAAAACCTTCATACCACAAACCACAATACATATAGCTTTCGAAAGATTAACCAAAAAAAAAGGCCTCAACTCCATTTCCTCACGGGTAAAGTGTTTCAATTTTAGAGATATGGATTTCACTCAAGGAGTTGGAAAATCGATAATCACTCAAAGGAATAAGCAATATTTACGGACAGACAAATGAACAAACATTGATCCAAAGATAGGAAAACTTAACTCTTTAGAGGTCACATTCTTTTCAAAAATTAGCTTTTAGATTTCAATTGGTCATTATAAACAATAGAGCCATGTAAAAACTTAAAAAGAAATAAAGACTTGTCTCCTATAATGACTGATGAATTTATTGAACAAATGATACAATCTTTTTTTTTTTTTTTTTTCTTTTTTCTTTTTTCTTTTTTTTGATTTTTTTTTTTTAGTACTTTGAATGAATACAAATAAATTGACACAAAGTTACATACAAATGACTCATGGCTCAACAAAACAAACTTCTAATTTTGACCAATATCATCCTTTATTTTTAGTTTAAAGAATGTTATTCTAATTAGAAATTAACCATTTCAAAAGATCAATGTAAGTTCATAAGCTGTTTTCTCAATCTCTCCACTCACTCACAAAAGATGTGTGAGTATAGAAAATATGCACTTAATCTTGGAAGTCTTCTTAGCTATATACATTGAACATCCATCTTACCACAAGGCTTAGTAACGTGCACAAAACTTAATTTTGGAAGCTACTCTCTAGTAATCAAGATAGAAAAGGTAACTAAAACCCATAATTTTGAAATCATACCTAAATAGAAAATCTAAAATTTCAAATTAATCCTTTCACACATACATTATAACCTATTTACGTATGAATTACCAAGATAAAAGCAACAAAATTTTTTTTTTTTCGTGCTTCGTGCAAGCATGTGAATGTGCAAATAATGAATATGCCACCACCCCCAACCTAAAGCTGACAGTGTCCTCACTGTCACAAAATGATAAAATGCAAAGAAAACAAAAGACAAAGGACAACTGAAATGAGGCAAGCAAGGCTAGAGATGATTTAACTAATGAAAAAAAAAAAAAACACACATATGAAAAGTAAAACACACCAAAAAAAAAATAAAAATAATAAAAATAATAATAAAAATAATAAAATGCATAAAGGAAAGATAAAACCTGATCAATCAAGGTAAATAGGAGCTACAAGTGGAATCTCCTCAGGTTGGTCTACCCTCTCCACAAAATGTTTTAACCGTTGTCCATTTACTCGAAAGATTCTCCCATCGTTTGGATCTTCAACTTCAACAGAACCATTGGGAAAGACTTGTCGCACCATAAAAGGACCGGTCCATCTTGATCTTAGCTTCCCAGGATGAAGATGTAAACGAGAATCATAAAGATATACCCGTTGGTTCGGTTCAAAATTCTTTCGTAGGATTTGTTTGTCATGAGCTGCTTTCAATTTAGCTTTGTAAATCCTAGAGTTGTCATAAGCATCATTCCTTAATTCTTCTATTTCTGACAATTGTAATTTCCTTTGAAGACCTGCAGCATTCAAATCAGAGTTAAGTGCTTTAACAGCCCAATAAGCTTTATGCTCTAATTCTACAGGTAAATGACAAGCTTTTCCAAAAATAAGTCGATAAGGAGACATCCCCAGAATAGTTTTATAAGCAGTGCGGTATGCCCAAAGTGCATCAGAAAGTCATAAAGACCAATCTTTGCGTGTTGTGTTAACTGTCTTCTCCAAAATCTGCTTAACTTCTCTGTTGGCTAGCTCAGCTTGTCCATTGGTTTGCGGATGGTATGCATTGGAAACTTTATGAATAACACCATACCTACGCAGCAAAGCCTCAAAAGAACGATTACAAAAATGTGTCCCTTGATCACTAATAATAGCTCGAGGAGTACCATACCTAGATAATACATTTTCTTTTAAGAATTTTACAACAGTTGCATTATCATTAGTACGACAAGGCACAGCTTCTACCCACTTAGACACATAATCAACAGCAAGAAGAATGTATAAATAACCAAAAGAGGATGGAAAAGGTCCCATGAAATCAATGCCCCAACAATCAAATATTTCAATAACAAGTATCGGGTTAAGTGGCATCATATGTCGACGGGACAAAGCACCTAACTTTTGGCAACTGTCACAGGAACGACAAAAAACATTAGTGTCTTTAAACAAAGTAGGCCAGTAAAGACCACATTGTAAAATCTTTGCAGCAGTCTTTTTTATAGAAAAATGGCCACCACAGGCTTCAGAATGACAAAAGGTTAAGACACTAGTTATCTCAGTTTCAGGAATGCATCTTCGCATGATTTGGTCAGGGCAATACTTATACAAGTATGGATCATCCCAATAGAAATTTCTTACCTCAACCAAAAACTTACGTTTATCTTGTGCACTCCAGTGTGATGGAATTTCACCAGAAACCAAATAATTGACAATGTGTGCATACCAGGGAAATTGGCTAACGGTGAAAAGATGCTCATCGGGGAAGTTATCTTTAATAGGTGGACCATCAGCAGAATCATTGAACTCCAAGCGGGACAAATGATCAGCTACAACATTTTCAACACCCTTCTTATCTTTTATGGTTATATCAAATTCCTGCAACAAAAGAATCCACCGAATTAAACGAGCCTTAGAATCCTTTTTGGATAACAGATACTTAAGAGCTGCATGATCAGTATAAACAGTTATGGGTGAACCAATTAAATAAGAACGAAATTTATCTAATGCAAAAACAACAGCTAGTAGTTCTTTTTCAGTTGTTGAGTAATTCATTTGAGCAATATTTAAAGTTCTACTAGCATAATAAACAACAAAAGGCTTTCCCTCCCTTCGTTGTCCAAGAACAGCTCCAACAGCAAAATTGCTGGCGTCACACATAATTTCAAAAGGCAAAGTCCAATCCGGTGACTGCATTATAGGGGCTGTGGTGAGTTTGGCAATGAGTGTTTGAAACGCTTTCTCACATTCAGGAGTCCAGTTGAATTCAACATCTTTGACTAGGAGGTTACATAAGGGCCGAGAAATAGCAGAAAATTTTTGTATAAACCTCCTATAAAAACCAGCATGTCCCAGAAAAGATCGGATATCTTTTATTGTCTTGGGAGTGGGAAGTTTAGCGATCAACTCAATTTTTGCTTTATCTACTTCTATCCCTCTTTCAGAAACAATGTGACCCAAAACAATTCCAGAAGACACCATGAAATGACATTTCTCCCAATTGAGCACAAGTCCTTTTTCTTCACACCTACTCAAAACAGATTTTAAGTTAAGCAGACATGAATCAAAAGAATCACCAAAAACAGTCACGTCATCCATAAAAACTTCCATGTAATTTTCAACCATGTCAGAGAAAATACTAATCATGCAACGCTGGAAAGTAGCTGGTGCATTACACAATCCAAATGGCATCCTACGAAAAGCATAAGTACCAAAAGGACACGTAAATGTAGTTTTTTCTTGATCCTCCAAAGCTATTTCTATTTGATAATATCCTGAATACCCATCTAGAAAGCAATAGAAAGGATGACCAGCTACGCGTTCTAGGATTTGGTCGACAAAAGGCAATGGAAAATGGTCTTTACGAGTGGCCGCATTTAATTTTCTATAGTCAATGCACATGCACCACCCTGTCACTACCCTAGTTGGAACAGGAACCCCTTTTTCATTTTCAACTACAGTTACCCCAGATTTCTTAGGGACTACTTGAGTTGGACTTACCCATTTACTATCAGATATTGGATAAATTATACCTGCATCTAATAGTTTTAAGACTTCTTTCTTAACAACTTCTTTCATTGTGGGATTAAGTCTTCTTTGAGGATCACGACGAGGGTGAGTTCCTTCCTCTAAATGGATCCTATGGGAGCAAACTAAGGGAGAAATACCTTTAATGTCAGCTATGGTCCAACCTAGTGCAGACTTATGTTCTCTTAACAAATTTAGCAATTTTTCATCTTGTTCAACACTAAGTTCAGAAGAAATAATAACAGGAAAGGTATCACCTGGACCAAGAAATGCGTGTTTCAAACCCTTGGGTAGCGGAGATAGATCGACCTTTGGTGTCTCCATGATAGATGGTTTCGACTTTTCTCTTTCCAATGGCAACTCCTCAAAGCGTGGTTGCCAGAACTTCATTGAATTATGCTGACTGTTATTTGAAATAGAAGAAGTGTTAAATGCATCAACAGAAAAAGACAAATTTTCAAAATCATCTTCAAGAAGAAGATACTCTAAAGGTTCAAACTTATCTTTCAAGTGTAGTTCTTCCGGCATAAGTGAATCTATCATGTAAGTGTGATAACACTCATCTTCTTGATGTGGTTGTCTCCCAATGTGGAAAATGTTGACCTCCAATGTCATGTTCCCAAATGTAAGCTTCATCAAACCATTTCTACACTTGATTAAGGCATTTGCAGTAGCAAGAAATGGTCTTCCTAAGATCAATGGGATTTTTGACTCCATATCAACCATAGACTGTGTATCCAAGACTATGAAATCAACAGGATAATAAAATTTGTCAATTTGCAGTAGAACATCTTCTACTATCCCTCTTGGTTTTCTCACTGAACGATCAGCTAGCTGCAATACCACCGATGTTGGCTTAATCTCTCCAAGACCTAGGCGCAAGTAAACTGAATAAGGCATGAGATTAACACTTGCGCCTAAATCTAATAAAGCCTGACCGAACTCATGTGTCCCAATGTGACAGGCGATTGTAGGACAGCCTGGATCTTTGTACTTGGGCGGTGTTTTCTGCTCAATTACTGCACTAACTTGCTCAGTCAAGAAAGCAGTCTTTTTCACATTATGCTTCCTCTTCACGGTGCACAAATCCTTGATCACTTTGGCATATGCCGGTACCTGCTTAATCACATGTAACAAAGGTAGATTAACTTTAACTTGTTGAAGATGTTCAAGGATCTCACCATGATTTCCAGGTAATTTTCTCGTTTGTAGAGCTTGGGGAAATGGTACTTGTATTGGTGGCTTCTTTTTCTTTTCTTCAAGAAGAGCATCATCAGGATTAGTTAAACTTTTGTTGACCGGAGGACTCGGTAGAGTTGGTTCGTCTAGAACTTTTCCACTTCGAGTTGTGACAGCATTAACCCCTTTTACATTTTCTGCACTTTTAGAGGTTTCTGCCATGTGTTGCCCCTTCGGATTTGGATGAGGTTGAGATGGGATCTTGCCTCGCTCCTGTACAGAAAGAGCACTAGTCAACTTAGTAATTTGACTTTTCATCTCCTTTTGATCTTCCACCACTTGTGTGAGAATAGTTTCAAATTTCTGCAAAGTTCCCTCCATAGAGGATCTTGGTGGTAGGGCATTGTAATGCGATAGAGGATAGGACTGTTGTGATGGAGGTGCCTCAGGTTTCCAATGGTTATTGTTGGATGATGTAGGATTGTTGGCATCATTCTTCCAACTAAAATTGGGATGGTTTCTCCAGCCAGGATTGTAGGTGTTAGAATATGGTGAGAAAGGTTTTCTATATGTTCCTAGGGAATTACATTGCTCTTCATAAACCCCTCTCATCTCACTAAATGTTGGACAAACCTGAGCTAAATGATCCACTCCACCACAAACGAAACAATTATCCTGTGACTCTACCCTTGCAACTGTTTGAGGTATTTTACTATCCTTGGTTTCTAAGGCTTGTAATTTCTTAGACAAGACTTCTACCTGAGATTTGAGATTGTCTTCTTCCCTAAGATAGTAAATACCACCAGCTTTTGACCTGTTAGTACCATCAGCAATACTAGGTCCAGTCCATGTGTGGGCTTTCTCAGCTAAGTCATTCAGGTAATCTATGGCTTCATCAGGATCCTTTAGAAGAAAATCACCATTGCACATCATTTCTATAAATTGGCGCTCCCTAGGTGTGAGTCCCTCATAAAAATAGCTAACAATGCGCCAATTTTCGTACCCATGATGTGGGCACATATTCAACAACTCTTTGAACCTCTCCCAGGCTTGGTATAAAGTCTCGCTATCTTTTTGGGAAAAGGTGGAGATCTGTCTCTTAAGGTTGTTAGTCTTATGATGGGGAAAATATTTGTTGAAAAAGGCTTCGGTCATTTCTGCCCATGTACCTATGGATCTAGGTCTCAAAGAGTATAGCCAACTCTTTGCTTTGTCTTTTAAGGAGAAAGGGAAAAATTTTAGCCTTATTGAATCGAGGACATTGGGTTGGCTATGAAAAGTAGCTACTACCTCCTCAAATTCCCTAATGTGCAAGTAAGGGTTTTCACTATCTAAACCATGAAAAGTGGGTAGGAGTTGGATCATACCCGGCTTGAAATCTAGTTGTGGAATGTTTGCGGGAAACATGATACATGAGGGAGTGGCTGTGCGGGTTGGGTGTAGGTAGTCCTTCAAGGATCGTACAGGGTTGTTTTCTAGTGGATTCATGGTGGCAATTGTATTAGACAATGCAATACTTGACCAAGAGTCAGACGAAGCTTTACTAGCTGTAGGACTTAATGGCTCAGATTCAACTCTTTTTACAAGCCTACCAAACTCATTTCTCTGCCAATTCATACACCCAAACAACAAATTTTTTTTTTTTTTTTTCAAATGTTAAAAGGATAATTATGTAACTATGCAAAAGGTTTACACCAGAAATGTTCCCAGGATGATTGGGAAGGTTGCCAAGGTCCCACTTCAGGCCCACCTTTCCTAGACAGAACTCCCCGAGGTTCCCAGGAAAGTATGGAGGGGAACGCTATCACAAACCTTATTTTTGTAACCAATCTTCCTTAAGCATATGCTTTTTTTGACAGAACAATCTTGGTTTCTACCAATTACAAAATCACACAACTATTCTCAACATAATTTTTTTTTTTTTTTTTTTAGAACAAAACAAATGATAAAAGAAACAAGAATAAAACAATCCTAACAAATAGACAAAATTAAATAGAAGCAAAACTACAAAAATAAAAACTAGTAACAATAGAAAATGAAAAGACAAACCAAAATAAACTTTTTTTTTTTTTTTAAGCGATTGTTAAATGAAAGCTAACTAACACAAGACAAATTAGAATTCTCACAATCCTAAGACAACACAAAGAATAAAAGTAAATATAATTACTTACCTCTTTGGCTAGAATATCTACTTATCAAGCTTACTTGTTGCATCTCCCCGGCAACGGCGCCAAAATTTGATTACGCCCAAACTTGTCAAAACAAAGCGATCGATGTAGAGTAGATTGGGCGGTCGTATCCACAAGGAGATGACAAAAACAAGTACGGAAAGTTAGTAGATAAATAACTCTAGAGATAAATAAAAGGAACAAAAGAGAAAGAAAAAATAATTTTATGAATTTGAAGCAAGAGAATTTGATGTAAAGAAAATTCGGTAATAAAAATCGGTGAGGTGTCGAGAATCCCTTATATGCTTTGTTCACCTATTTGGATTTGACTCATAAAATAACTCAATCGAAAGTTTCACATCCCAAACAATCAATCGGAAAATAAAGAATTGAAGAACATATAAATCAAAATGTATTTAAGTAAATCAATTTCTTACATTTGGCACTTGTAGAAATTCATCTTATGAGAAATCCAAAAATGACAATATACCATAGGCAATATTGTAATAAAAGACTACTCATAAAATAATTACAATATATCAATATAATTATATCATGCAAATTTTCACATAAAAAGAGCTTGACTAGATTTATATGAAAATTGACAACACAATTTTATTAATATAAAAATTGAAAAGAAGAGATAGAAGAAGAATAATTTACTCAAATTTATAAACCTTGCATAACATTAGAGACTTAAAATCCAAATAAGATCACTACACATATAAGATCATCTCTAACCTCACCATAGAACTCTAGCCTAGCTTGCTCATGTTTCCACAAGTTCTATAGAGAACATGTGAAAAACAATTACAAGAAAGAAAGCTCTCTTAAAATTGAAGTATATATCTCTCTCTTGGCTCAATTGGCTCCCTCCATCAAGCTTCCAAGGCACCAATATATAGTGGAGGTAAGGCTTGACTTTTCTTCAAAGTTTGGCAGCTCCTGTCCCGCATCCGACACTTCACACGCAATTTCCACTATCTTGCCGACAGATTTTAGGACAATGGTCAACATAAGAGTTGTAGCCCTGCATCTTATCGTTCCACAGCCGCAAGAATCACCTAATTTAGACTTTTGTAGAGAAAGTTATGCCCAAACGAAGGGAGTATGTTCAGCACAGCCGCCAATGTTGAAAACATGTTGTTTTATTTTATGTTTGGCCGAATTTGTTTACTTCTCTTGGTTAGTTATGTAAGAAACCATTCCTTCTTCAAATGGAAAGTTGATTCATGCATGGGCTAGAGTTTCTTGGACTCTTCTTGATTTATTGATGGATTCTACAAGCACAAAAATAATATAATTAATAAAAATCAACACTTATAAAATTACTATGGAATAATATCAATTTTAAGCTCTTTATTTTACAAGTATCAATTAATATTCATACTTTAAATATACTTTTTGTACTTGCATCACCCATAATCATGGTTTTCAATAATTAAACTAAATTAAATTAACTAAAACAATTAATATAAAACGAGACGGATTCAATGGAGGATAATGCGAGGTGGTCACACGGTTCCAATCGCGGAAATGGAAAACATATTGATTATTATTAAGCACATAATATCATGAGATAAATCACATAAAATATATTCATAAACAATAAAATCCAAATCCGTTCACGGTTCCGAAAATCACCTAACAATAGTTCTAACAACTCATAATCATAAATGAACAATTAAGGAAGATAAATGAGATGAAATACAACCCATCGAAGCTCTCAAGACTCGAAGTTCTGCTTTGGTCCGGCTTGAACTTCTCCGCTTTCGATCTTCGTCTTCTTCGATGAACACTTACGATCTAGAGATGTTGTGATGATTTGTGATGCTTGGGATGTGTTTGGGAGGAGCAAGGAGGGTGGAGATCACCCTTGGAGCAGCTTGGAAGCTGCTGGACTGCACTGCCACGAGCTCTCCCTCCCTTGCCCAGCTGCTGCCATTTTCCTTTTATAGCAGCCCGTTAGGTCGCGATTTTTCTTCACCGTGACCACCACCGCGACCTGTGGTCGCGGTGGCTTGGTCGCGGCCTTTACTGGCCTGCTTAAAGAGGCTGGAACGCGAGCTGCACCGCGAGGAGCACAGGTCGCGCTCAAGCTCGCCTTGCCCACTGGTTTGCACGAAGTTTCTGCACCGCGAGCTCCCCACGCGAGCACAGGTTGCGCTCGGTCCTCGCGCAGCTCACTGGTCACTTCTTCTTCTGCACCGCGAGGAGGGGCTGGTCGCGGTCCAGCTCGCGCTGCTCACTGGTTGGCCGCAGGTTCGTCTGCAACGCGAGCGAGGGCGCGAGGGAGCTGGTCGCTATGCATGCAACTGGGCTTTCATTTTTTTTGTTTTCTTTCTTAACCAAAACGACGTCGTTTTGGACCATGCTTTGGTCCAAAACGACGCCGTTCCACTAAACTCAAATTCCTTAGGTGCAAAACGCACCGTTTCACTTAAGTTTGGTGGAACTTTCTAAAATTACAGTTTTACCCCAGAACTTTACTATTCTTTCATAGATGCCCTTCCCCAATGTTACTGAAATTACACATTTTCCCCAAAAATATATAAAATCATCACTTAGGTCCCTAAACCTGCACACTCAAGGAAAACACATCAAAAGCACCAAAAAATACTCAATAATACAATTAAAAGATACGGTTTAAGGGTCGTAAATATATGAAAATAAATGACCGATCAACTGCCTCAAAGTCAAATTCCCCACCGAGAACGGAGTCGGAAAGATAAATGGCTGTCAAGGGACCGCCAGGCAAACTAACCTATCTGCTTTCAAAGGAAAAAGAAAAGCAGAAGTTTGTCAGATCACCAAGAAATTATAGCAAT
This sequence comes from Xanthoceras sorbifolium, assembly GCA_003430845.1. Classification (NCBI taxonomy): domain Eukaryota; kingdom Viridiplantae; phylum Streptophyta; class Magnoliopsida; order Sapindales; family Sapindaceae; genus Xanthoceras; species Xanthoceras sorbifolium. The sequence goes on from CM010615.1 coordinate 5,665,382, forward strand.
CAAAGATAGCAGAAGAAAAGGGACATGCCAAAGTTCCCAAAGAGTTCGCCCTAGACTTGCGAGAACCTACAGCACGGGAAAGTGATAGCGAGGTGGAACCGACCGAAAATGTAGTACTCGACGAAAAGTTTCCCGAGAAAATTGTCAAGATAAGAGCAAAACTGAAGTCGGGAGTAAAAAAGGATCTAAGGAAACTGCTCCAAGAATTCAAAGATGTTTTCGCATAGAGTCACGCTGATATGCCGGAAATTAATCCTTCCACCATCTCTCATGGGTTGGCGGTGCATCGCGACGCGAAACCCATAATCTAGAAGAGGCGCCACTTCAACCCCGAAAGGAACTCAGCCATAAGGGAATAAGTTGAAAAACTCCTTGCCGCAGTTTCCATCCGAGAATCACACTACCCCTCTTGGATTGCAAATGTGGTGTTGGTAAAAAAGAAAAACGGGAAATGGAGAATGTGCGTAGACTTCACTGACCTGAATAAGGCCTGCCCCAAAGATGGCTTCCCCCTCCCAAAAATCGACCAACTGGTGGACGCTACAGCCGAACATGAACTCCCCAGTTTCATGGATGCCTACTCGGGTTACAACCATCAAAATGCACACCCCAGACGAAGAGAAGACAACATTCACCACATATCAATGACTATATTGTTACACAGTGTTGCCTTTTGGTCTAAAAAATGCGGGAGCCACCTACTAAAGGTTAGTCAATCATATGTTCGCCAAACAAATAGGGCGAACTATGGAGGTGTATGTTGGCGATATGCTGACAAAAAGCCTCACAGCAGAAGAACAAGCCGATAACCTGCGAGAAACGTTCGAAGTTCTCCGGCAATATGAGATGAAGCTAAATCCTAAAAATGGGTCTTTGGCATGTCTTCAGGCAAATTCCTAGGCTTCTTAGTACACCAACATGGAATTGAAGCGAACCCCGAGAAGATATATGCTCTTATCAAAATGAAGCCTTCCAAGACACTTAAAGAATTCAAACGACTCACAGGATGCCTAGCTGCTCTCAACAGATTTATCGCCAGATCTACTGACAAATGCCTCCCATTTTTCAAAGCCATCAAGAAAGGGAAAGGAATAGAATGGACTGAAGAATGCGACCAAGCTTTCCATCAATTGAAGATCTACCTCGGTTCGGCACCAATGCTTTCGAAACCACTGCCCGGAGAAATTCTATATGTCTACCTATCAGTGACAACCGCTGCGACAAGCTCTGTCCTCATCCACGAAGAGGAAGGATCCCAAAAACCAGTATATTATGTCAGTAAAGCTTTAGTCGCCGCAAAAACAAGATATCCCAACACTAAAAAGGTGGCTCTAGCCTTAATCGTAGCCGCACGAAAACTCCGACCTTACTTCCAGGCACACAGCATCGTGGTACTAAACAATTGCCCCTTGAAACAAATACTGCAAAAGCCAGAAGTCTCCGAAAGGCTAACCAAATGGGCGATTGAGTTAAGCGAGTTCGACATAAGCTTTAAGCCACGAACCATTATCAAGGTGCAGGCGGTCGCCGATTTCATCGCAGAGTTCACTGAACCTCTAATCGATGATGCAGTCCTTACTGATTTCGGAGAAGAGGATAGTATTTACCCTTGGAAACTGCACGTTGATGGATCCTCAAATTCACATGGGAGCGGAGTTGGGGTGATCCTTACAACGCCAGAGCAAGACGAAGTAGAATGTGCTCTAAGATTCGATTTCAATGCCATAAAAAATATCGCAGAATATGAAGCCCTACTCGCAGGATTAAGAGTAGCCACTGCCTTGGGCGTTGACAAGATAGATATCTACAATGACTCACAATTGGTAGTTAACCTAATATGCAACGAATATCAAGTAAAAGAGGAAGGAATGATCGCCTACCTAGAGAAAACCCAGCAAGCTCTCAATAGATTCACTGAGTTCAGAATCACACAAATACCCAGAGGAGAAAATCTGAAGGCTGATGCCTTATCAAAATTGGCGCCCGCCACTAATGTCCTGTTATAAAAAACAATACCTGTAGCCCACCTCTCACAACCAAGCATAAACGGAGAAGATGTTCCTATGGTTGATGAAGTTAATTTCGTAGAGATAACATAGATTACCCCTATACGAGCATACTTGGAGCAGGGAATCCTTATCGCAGATAAGAATGAAGCCAAAAGGTTAAGGTATCGATCCGCGAGATATACCATGCGAGATGGTGAGATGTACCGCAGGGGGTTCTCTAAGACCCTACAGAGGTGTGTCAACCCACAGGAATCCGTTAGGATTTCACAATCTATCCACGGAGAAGTCTGCGGAAACCACTTGGGAGGAAATAGCTTGGCATACAAAGCCCTTCAACAAGGTTTCTATTGGCCAACCATGTTCCAAGACGAGAAAGAAACGGCTTCCAACTGCGACAAATGCCAACAAATCGCTGATAACATTAAACAGCCACCCGAAAAATTGAGAAACCTCACATCTCCATGGCCTTTCGTACAATGGGGAATCGACCTCATTGGACCTATGCCTGCAGCAACAGGACAAGCCAAATATGCTATCGTAGTTGTTGATTATTTCACTAAGTGGGCGGAAGCAGAACCTCTAGTTTGGATCACCGAACAAAATACCACTGACTTTGTAAAGAAGTCCATCTTCTACCGGTTCGGAATACCAGATACCATCATCTCCGACAATGGCACGCAGTTCGATAACCTCAACTTTCTAGAATTTTACAGGAGTTGGGGGATCAGAAATTATTACGCCTCGGTAGCCCACCCACAAACAAACGGACAGGTCGAAGTAGTAAATAAGATCATCGAGCATACGATAAAAGCAAAGTTGGACTTCAAGAAAGGCAAATAGGCTGAGAAGCTTCCTAAAGTACTTTGGGCCTACCGAACAACTGCGAGAACATCTACGGGTGAAACGCCATTTGCCATGGCTTTCGGAGTCGAAGTAGTAATCCCGATTGAAATGAGAGTCTAATCACCCAGAGTAGCCATGTACGATCAAACTGACAACGTCACTGCTTTGGAATCCAACCTCAACGAACTAGAAAGCTTCCGAGATAAAGCCCAGATAAGAAACACAATGTATCAGCAAAGAGTCGCCAGACACTACAATTCTAAAGTAAAGGAAAGAAGGTTCCAACTTAATGATTTAGTACTGAGAAAGGTGTCACTGAACACCAAGGACAAAACTGCAGGCACCATGGCAGACAAATGGGAAGGCCCATACCAAATCATTGGACAAGTAGGTCACGGCTGTTACAGGATTGCGCGACCAGAAGGGGAAATGATTAACCATCCATAGAATACGTAATATCTCAAAATGTATTTCCTATAAGAAGAAGCAAACATATACTCTTGTAATTTTTGAATGAAATACAAGGAAGATTCATCGATATTTATTATGCTTACACATCAAATAATGGCGAAAATGCCTCATTAAAATCGAATTTGAGAAAAGTTAGAATAAAACTCTCTCGCAGAAATTCAGTCTCGGCGCAAAATGCCTCATTAAAATCGAATTTGAGAAAAGTTAGAATAAAACTCTATCGCAGAAATTCAATCTCGGCGAAAATGCCTCATTAGAATCGAATTTGAGAAAAGTTAGAATCAAACGCTCTCGTAGAAATTCGGTCTCGGCAAAAACACCTCATAGAAATCGAATTCGAGAAAAGTAAAAATACAACTATCTCGCAAAAATTTGGTATTGGTGGAAATGCCTCTATTTTCTAAGACAAGTTAAATAAAAACTCTCTCGCACAGATATCGCTGCATCATCAAAATATTATCAAAGTCGTTTTAAGAATCACGCGATCACTTTTACAACTGACTTGCCTGATTCGGGGGTATAAAGCAAACGACAAACAATGTAAAATACTAAGGTAAAGTATAAAGCGTATATCTTGTCATATTATATCTTATGATGTCACAAGTACCAACAGGATAAAAAGACATCTGAACAATAAGAGAAAATTGCAAGACCTCAGCAGTTAACAAAAATCTCTAAAATAATATTTTATTAGAATTGTTTGGGGGTAAAATGGTAATCACAAAATAAAATCAAAAGTAGATTTATTTACTAACATCCAGCCACCTGGCCCAAAGGGACCGTAAGGAAACAAAGCCAGAAGGGAAATCTCGTGTTTTGGAGGTTGGCATATATTCTATAGGATGAACTGGGTTTCGAACTTTATATGTATGGAAAGATATAGGTGTATACTTTCCCATGCATTTTATGGTTCATGATTTGGAGTTTTCTAGACGACGTTATGCTCGTTTTCGTAACAGTGCGCAATGCTGAAATTTGGAGCACTGAGTATCGCGACCAAACGTCGCGACCGTTGGTCGCGATACGCCGGTCGCGACGATACATCAATTTTCTGGCAGTGTGTACCGCGACCAAAGTGTCGCGACTGTTGGTCGCGACCCACGGTCGCGATGGCATCGTGAAATCCCTAATTTCCAGCGCCTATAAGAAGAAAAATGCAAGAGAAAGAGGGGAGCTCGCCTAGGACAGAAAAGAGCAGCTCTTGGCTGCCTCCAATGGTGGATTTCCACCATTCTTTCACCTCCTCATCACCACACATCATCTCCAAACATCATTCAGAGGCTAAATACTCGGATTTAATCGATTGTTCATCAAAGAAGACGAAGATCGAAAGCGGAGAAGTTCCAGCCGGACCAAAGCGGGATTTCGACTCTTGAGAGCTTCGATGGGTTGTATTTCATATCATTATTCTTCCTTTGATTGTTCATTGATAATTATGAGTAGTTAGAACTCTTGTTAGGTAGTTTTTGGAACTATGAACGGATTCGGATTTATTGACTATGAATATATTTTGTATATTATTTCATGATATTGTTTTTGAGATTATTTGAACATTATCTTATTGTGTTTGATTTATGGTGTTTTGCGATTGCGAAAGTAGATTGCATGCCCCGTGATGAGAACCGATTTGATATTTACTGTAAGAGATTATATTGATTTTGAGTGTATTTTATATTATTACTTTGTGCTTGATTTATGGTGTTTTGCGATTGCGCAAGTATATTGCATGCCCTGTGATGAGAACAGATTTAATATTTATTGTAGTATTATATGAGAAATCATTGAAATTGCAATCGAGCTTAATTGACTCTAAAATCAATACTAGGTTAGTTTCGATAAGAAATTACTTAATTAACCTAGGCATTAGATTAACTATGGTTTTCGATTAATTGCACTCTAGGACCAATAGGTGTGGTTAACCGAATTCACATACCATACCATTGCGGGAGCAATACAATGTGGTGTGGCCTTAGTTAAATTATTCTTATCATGTTAATAACGTGCTTCATAATAGTCAATATATTTCCTTATTCGGAATTGGAACCGTGAGACCACCTAGCATTATCTTCCATTTAATCCGTCTCGCTTTATTTATCGTTTTAGTTAGTTAATTTAGTTTATAAAACAAAAAACCAAAACCTTGATTTATTTTACCGCTGTAGTATAATCTTTAATTTATAGAATTAGTTCCACCACTTCCTTGTGGATTCGACTCCGTAATCACGGAAATATTATTACTTCGACACATCCTGCACTTGGGATTTATTCCCACGCGTTTGAGCGTGTCAGGCCACCTGCGAGGAGAAGAGAGAAGGAGGAAATCCAAATGCCTATATATACCTCACTATAGCAACTCAGATGGTAAGTATTCTTGAGTCTAGAAAGCCCTTAGTATGCAGGAGAAAATCTAAGTGGTGTTCTTCTAAAAATACTAGTGTGCATGCATTCTACGACTACTCCTCACATCAGTAATATCTCTATGTGCCTCATTTTCTATCTGGAAACCCCCTTTAACTTGGGCGTCGGAGGGTTTTCACCGGTGACCCCTGACCTCTGTTTTCTCTATTTCCTTGCAGCAAAGGGGATCAACAGGTCCGCTGAGGTCAGAACACATAGAGACGGATGCCATTAGCGAGGGAATCTCTCAGTAACATCCACAGAAAACCTTCGCCATTAGGCCCGAAGGGGCCCTATGCCACAGCATACCACTGTTATCAAACGAAAATATCTTTATGTAATTTCCATCAGTTGGTTTAAGGCCCTCGCACCATAAGAAGATTTATTACAAGTGTTCTTTTGTAGAACCATCATTTGTAACTAGATCTATTAGCATTATTAAATCACGTGTACTAAGGGAAAGCCATTTTCTAGTATCAACAGTTGGCACCATCTTCCACCTAGGGGCTGAGAATATTCCAACCCTCTTTGTTGTTTTACACTTATCGTTTTTGCAGAAAATAACCATCTTAGGAGGCTCATGCTTGGAGGTCGTGGGAGCTGGAGGTTCAGCGGAGGAACCAACGCTTGGTGAAATGGTCAGAATAACTCGGGCCAGAATGAGAGCCGTGAAGGGACCAAACGGTAAAGAATCTGTACGCGACGATACTTTAGTAGTGAACCTCGAGCGCGACATGTAGGTGGTCATCCAAGGACAACAGCAGCTAAGGGACGAAATTGGGCGTATGATGAATGCTGTCCGCGAAGCTCTAGCCACTCAACCGCGTCCAGAGGACTGCTGAGCTCGGAGCCACAAACCTTGCTGCCTCACGTCCGTTTCCAGATGCAGCTCGCTGAGGGTGAACAATCGTCGCCAACCCAGAATCTCCCAGGAACAGGAGATGCCGAGAACCAGACCAGCCCTGTGCAGATGGCAAAAGCAAACGACCCTGACCATCTCCGTGCTAATCAGCAGACCACGTCTGTGGAAGCAAGAAGATCTAGCAATGTAGGAAATCAATCGATGGCAGAGTTACCAAGGAACCAGCAAGTTCTCAACCATCTCGTACTTGGAGCCAAACCTTAGAAGCAAGGAACCAGGATTTTCGGAACACCCTTGGTAGGATCTGTCGAACGGGAACTGTAGGAGATAAGTGAAAGAAGTTTTAGAAAAACTTTTGATTATCGTATAACATGCAAAATTGGGTTTCAAAAATTTTTCTTATATTGAAAACCTTTTTCAATCAGGAACGAGTTCATGTATATACTCAAAAAAAGATTTCATGAACTGCATAACTTTTTCTTGATTTTCCTTTTACTGATTTCTCGATCTACCACCAGATCTTCCGAGCTATGACCCGCGGTCTGACAACGTGTGTGTGGGCACGTCACGGCAAGAGATGGAGGTCACGTGAAAAGAACACTGGCCGAATCCTGCAAAAGAGGGGAGAGTCAGAAAAAAACGTTTTTTTCTTTTCTCTCTTTGGTGGCCGAACTCTCTTTCTTTTTCACTTGTGTGCTAGGTTAGGTTTTTTCTAACTATATAACACTTATATAGTAGTCATTTAGGGTTTTAGCTTGACCAAGTCAAAATAGGATTCTAAATCCTATTTATTTTTAGTCTCCCTAAAGATTTGAACCTGTGACCTTTTGGACTTTTAAAATAATCTAATTATTTTAATTCTTTTGTCCTAGTCATTATTTAATCACATGACCTCATATTTAATAAATAGAATTAATAATTCATAATTATTAATTTCTATTATTTTATTAAATATTTAATTAATTAAATAATCACATTATTTAATTATTCTCTTTTATTTAAATCGTATTACTTTCGTAACACTATTAATTGGACCATCCAATTAATCTACCGTGATCCTCGTTAGCAACAACCATAAGGGCTAGCAAGGGGACCTAATGGACCCACAGTTTTGAGCTCAAATAATACTTAGTAATATTAATTAAAACTCTTTAATTAATATTTCACGATTATTAACCTCGGAGTTATTTCACTAAAAACCCGAGGCTGCACTCTCAAAACTGTAGACGTGTTTATACCATCTGAAGTCTCAGTGTCCATTGATATAGCTAATTACATATAGTGTGATCCTCCACAAATAGTTTATAACTAGAGCTGGGTTATAAAGTCCGTTATACCCCTCTAGAAATATCTTTTCCTTTAAGTACCATTGATTCTCTAATGAACAATTAAATCCTGTCTTCCTCACGGAAGAAGGAGAGCGCTTATAATCGTTCAATCCCCGAATCAACCCTTAAGGGAACTACTCATCTACTTCAATCAAGAAGGAGCGGATTCCACTATTGTGTTCAAACCTTCCCAGCCACAAGCCAAACCGCAGCTCCAAGATACGGAGGTATTGGTCGAGATTCTTATCAACCTCACTCATGGTAAATCAAAAGTCACGATCTAACCTAAAAGAGTCGATAAGACACTCAGGATTAAGATCACCTATAAATAGCCATCGTTTATCGATTATATATCAATCTCATCTACTAACGGATCTTGGTGAGAGATTCATATAAATCGTGGCTCAGTCCTATATGATCTCATTATATAAGGTGCCTCCATTCTCATGTCAACTACATGAGCGGTCTAGGATAAGACCACCGTACTTTACAGAATGGACCGCAGCAGTAGATCAATCACAAATAAAGTACCCAGCTTTGTTCACTATCTACGGACTCTTTAGATTGCACGTCTCAAAATGAATCCTCTATGTATATGACCATCATATACTCATTATGAGATTACATCTTACAATCTAGGATGTTCTTGCACAATACGAATGTATTACTGAATATAAAATATTTTATGAACTTGAATGATAATCTGAATAATTCTTATTATTGTCTTTAACCATTTACAATTACAAGCTTTAGAACATAAATCCCAACAATCTCCCACTTGTACTAAAGCAGTTGGGACATGTCTCGTAATCCTAGACCCTCTAGGTGACCTTCAAACACTTTAGCCGTCAAGGTCTTTGTAAATGGATCAGCCAGGTTATCTTGCGACGCAATCTTCGTCACGACCATATCTCCTCGCTGCACTATTTCTCTGATGAGATGATATTTTCTCTCTATATGCTTCCCTCTTTTGTAGCTTCTTGGTTCTTTGGAATTTGCCACAGCTCCACTATTATTACAATAAAGTGTCATGGGCCTATCCATATCTAGAACAACTTCCAGATCACTCAAGAACTTTCAGAGCCAAACAGCCTATTTAATTGCTTCACAAGCTGCTACATACTCGGCTTCCATAGTGGAATCACCAATGCAAGATTGCTTGATACTCCTCCAAATTATGGCTCCACCACCAAGGGTGAATACTGACCCAGACGTGGATTTCCTTGAATCCTTGTTTGACTGAAAGTCAGAATCTCTATATCCCAATAGAATCAAATTCGGATGGGAATAGACAAGCATATAGTTTCTTGTTCTCCGAAGATACTTGAGAATATGCTTAACAGTAACCCAATGATCCAATCCTGGGTTGGGCTGATAACTACTGGTTACTCCCACTGCGAAGCAGATGTCAGGTCTTATGCATAGCATAACATACATAAGACTACCTACTGCGGACGCATAGGGAATCCGTCTTATATCCTCAATTTCTTGAGGTGTCTTAGGACACTGTTCCTTAGACAAGTGAACTCTATGTTTTGAAGGTAAACTACCTTTCTTGGAGTTCTGCATGGAGAATCGCACAAGTATCTTATAGATATACGATGCTTGAGACAACGCTAACAGTTTGTTCTTACGATCCCTTATCAATTGGATCCCAAGAACATAACTTGCCTCTCCCAAATCTTTCATTTGGAATTGGTTAGCAAGCCAACCCTTTACCTCTGACAATGTTCCTACGTCATTCCCAATGAGTAAGATGTCATCTACGTAAAGGACCAGGAAAACTACTTTCTTGTCAATGATGCGCTTGTATACACAAGGCTCATCAACGTTCTGCTAAAGCCATAGGTTTTCATCACCGTATCAAACCTAATGTTCCAAGATCTAGACGCCTGCTTAAATCCAAAAATGGACCTTTGCAGTTTGCAAACCTTTTGCTCTTAATCTTGGGATACGAATCCCTCTGGTTGTATCATATATATGCTCTCATCTAGATTTCCATTCAAGAATGCAGTCTTGACGTCCATTTGCCAGATTTCGTAATCGAAATAGGCAGCTATGGATAAGAGTATCCTAATAGACTTAAACATAGCTACAGGCGAGAAGGTTTCATCATAATCAATGCCTTCCTTCTAGGTGTAACCCTTAGCCACTAGCCTTGCCTTAAAGGTCTCTACCTTTCCGTCTACTCCTCTCTTACACTTGTAAATCCATTTACATCCTATGGGTTTTATCCCATCTGGTAAGTCTACAAGTTCCCAGAATGAGTTGGAATACATGGACTCCATCTTGAGATTCATGGCTTTAAGTCATTCCTCTTTATCAGGATCTTCCATTGCATGTCTAAATGTCAATGGATCATTCACACTATCATTAGAAATGACACCCTGTGCCTCTCCAATGCCTAGGTAGTGATCAGGTTGTCGAACAACCCTTCCACTATGCCTTGGCGGTAGTGTATCCTGACTAGAAATTATCTGATTATCAGATATGTGTGGAATAATAACATTGTCTACAACTTTTGTTGACTGAGCACTGGTCGTACCAGGTTCTAGCTCCTTTAACACAATCTTACTACGAGGTTTATAATTACTTATATAATCCTCCTCAAGAAACGCTGCGTTGTCAATACAAACACTTTGTTTTCTTGTGGATTATAAAAGAATCCACCTCGTGTTTCCTTTTGGTATCCTACAAATAAACATACTTGTGAACGAGATTCCATCTTTCCACTCCTATTCTTCAGTACATGTACTGGAAATCCCCATATGCGAAAATGTCTTAAACTAGTTTTACGACCATTCCACAACTCTAGAGGAACAGATTTGGATGGAACTACATTCAGTATGTAAGTCACTATTTGTAGTGCATATCCCCAAAAAGAATATGGTAATGATGAGAAACTAATCATAGATCTCACCATTTCCATCAAGGTCTTATTTCTCCTCTCCGCAACACCATTCTGCTGTGGTGTTGCTGGAGCTGTGAGTTGGGATACTATCCCATACTCAACCATGTAGTCTTCAAACTCTTAGTCAAGATACTCACCTTCACGATCTGATCATAGTGATTTGATTGTTTTGCCTAATTGATTTTCAACTGCAGCTCGGAATTCTTTAAACCTTTCAAAATTTTCCGACTTACGTTGCATTATGTAAACATACGCGTATCTAGAGTAGTCGTCAATAAATGTGACATAATACTCATAACCACCTCTAGCGCTAACATTCATTGGTCCGCAGACGTCTGAATGTATAAGCTCAAGTGGTTGCGTGGCTCTAATCCCTTTTCTTATAAAAGGTCTCTTAGTCATCTTACCTTCCAGACAAGATTTACAGATAGGTAAGGTACCGATCTCTAACTAACTTAGATATTCGCTTTTTACTAGTCTGTTTATCCTATCATGATTTATATGTCCAAGTCTTAAATGTCACAGATACGTGTCATCAACTGGAGAAATCCTTTGTCGCTTTATTTTAGGTTTTTCAACTTTAAACAATTCAGTATTAAGCAGTGTTGTATGCATTAACGGTCTTAAAACATATAAGTCATTTTCATTTATTTCAGAACAATCATTCATTCCATTTCTTAAAATGATAACTGATTTATCATTTAAAAAACTTTATGAAACTTTTTCATGTAATCTGGATACATAAGTCAAATTCCTTGTAAATCCATGAATGAAACATACATTGTTCAATAAAAGAAAATGAATAATTATTTGTAGTCTAACTACTCCCACTGCTCATGCTGGAACGACATCCCCTATTCCAACGTGCATACTGAAGGACCCCTCCTCCAGCTTTTGCCAATAATCATTCCAATGTAAAGAAGAACAAAATTAGTTAGTGCCCCTGAATCTACTACTCAAGATGAAGAATCATCTTCCACTAAATAAAATTTAATGATAAGTAAATCTGATTTACTTTTCACTTTCTTTTTATTGGAGAGCTGTTCGAGGTACTGTAGATAGTTCCTCTTCCAATGACTAACCTCTTTGCAATGGAAACATTTTTCCTTTTGCTTAGTCAGTCGTGGTGCTATTTATTTTTGGCTTAGACTTTACTTTACCAGTAGACCTCTTCGTCTTCTTGAAATTAGAAGAATATGGCTTAGCAACATTTGCTTTGCCGGTCTTACCCTTGGTAATTGGTCATGTGTTGGTTACAGGCTCTGGAGGACATTCCTCCATAAGCATAGATTTAAGGTCTATGCTGACCATGATTGCGTTCATATTGGTTCCACTTAATAAAGTTATCCCGGTTAATGTTTTGTTTGCGAAGAAATAATAATGCAGAAGATAATGCTGATATTTAAGACATAAATCTAAATTAATATCATTCATTCATAAATTCATATCAAATGCTATAGTTCGGCATAAAATTAAACATGATGCATGAGCATATTTTAATGAACTAAAAAATCCTTAAAATTAGTTGCTATGCCACGATAATCCAACATCCCACAAGTAAGTGCCTAGGTAGGCTAGGTCAAATCCCTGCATGTTAGATTGAGACATTCTCAATCGGATAATACACTAGAATAACTCTTTATTCTTATATTATCCAACCATCGCTTTGATTTAGTCAGGACAATAAATTAACAACTTAATTAAGTCCTTTATGAGTGTGACCCATCGTTTCAGAATTCATGAACTTAACTAGAGAGTGCCTAGGTAGGCTAGGTCAGTCCCAAAATACATTCCGAATACCTATCCGTTAGGAAGTCAACCTTGGTATTGACTCTTGTGGACACCCTTCGTAGGGAGGACGAAAGCAAAGCCGTCACAAGGCGCCACTCAACCTCACGGTGTTGAACTAACAATGGAAACTGTGGGATATAATGTCATATATTCCTCTCCCACTCACTATTTGTAATTTAGGATTTTCTTTAAATTAAGAGTTTTTAAAACTCTATGTTTCTAGTCTTTACTTAGATTCTACAGCTAATATAAAATCTAAGTTTACTAGTTATAATAAATTATTCAATTTTAACTCTTAAAATATAATTTATTATTTCAATTTCTAATTTACATAAACTATTTAAATAAACTAGAAATTAAATGTGAAATTACCAAGTTTTAACTATTAAAACTAAATCACATTATTTGGTCCAATTATGTCATTAATGTTTAATCAAATTAAATCTAACATTAAATGGACCTAACTAATCTAATTAAATACTTTAATATATAGATTAGTTATTAATGAGATTTACCAAGTTTTTATTCCTAAAAACTAATCTCATTATTTATTTTTTTAATTAAGTAATTAATCTTAATTAATGTAAGAACCTAACTAATCAATTTTAATTAAACTCTTTAATTAATAGATTAGTTAATATAATGAGAATTACCAAGTTTTTACTTTTAAAAACTAATCTCATTATGTAACATCCCCTGACCCGACCCGACTGGATCGACCTAGGGAGCGCTACCGGGTTTTCAATACTTGACTTGACTCACTTTAAAATTTGAAAACCATTGAAAATCAAATAAATTATATTTTTAAAATACTTTTCTAGTGAGCCCATTCAAAAACTGTTTTAAAAAATTTTGCCAGAGTTTTCTCTGTTTTTCTGATTTTTTAAAAATCCTGTTTCAATAAAAAAAAAAAAAAAACTCAAATAACATAAACATCAACACTTCAAATTCATTTATCAATCATAATTTAATATTTACAAACATTTGGAAATAAAAATATAAACTATAAAACAAATACATAACACTTGTACACATTTCTGTATATGCATGCGTAGCAGAATATAATATACAAAACTATATAACTACCCAAAGTTTGGTAACTCTGATCCTCAGTCTGCATCTCATTATTCGATTTTTTTTAATTAAGCAATTAATCTAATTAATTTTAATTAATACAAAGAATCTAACTAATCATAAATATCATATTTACATACTTAAAAATTAATTCAACCATACGTTTCAGATTTATTTGAAATTAGGGATGTTACACATTATTTGGTTATTTTTTAATTAAGTAATTAATCTTATTAATCTTAATTAATGTAAGAACCTAACTAATCATTTTAATTAAACTCTTTAATTTGTTGATTAGTCAATTAATGGATATTACCAAGTTTTTACACCTAAAAACTAAATCCATTATTTCATTGCCATTTATGAAATTGTTTCTTACTTTAATCACATTAAAATAAAATAATATAATATGACAATTATGCATAACATATTATTATGCATAACATAATAGAATTCGGCCACCAAAGAGAGAAGAAAAGAAAAAATAGTTTTTTTCTAACTCTCCCCTCTTTTGCAGGATTCGGCCAACGTTATTTTCATGTGACCTCCATCTCTTGCCGTGACGTGCCCACACACACGTTGTTAGACCGCGGGTCATAGTTCGGAAGATCTGGTGGTAGATCGAGGAATCAGAAAAAAGAAAATCAAGAAAAAAGTATGTAGTTTCTAAAGTTTTTTTTCACGTATATACAGGAACTCGTTCCTGATTGAAAAAAGTTTTCAATATAAAAAAAATTTTTGAAACCCAATTCCGCATGTTATACGATAATAAAAATATTTTCTAAAACTCCCTTCATAGTTTCCATGTATCATCTAACAATGAAGTTCCTTGTGGGAGAAGGAATTGGATCCGTGAAAGGTAACCAGCATGTCACAAAGCGGTGTTATGTCGTTTCGTTTAAGGAATGTGCACAAGTCACTACCTTAGACCCCTGAGAACCAACAAAAGAGAGGAGAGGTGAACCGGAGGAGGAATCGGAGCTGGTCCAAATCCGCGAAGGGGACCCCTCGAAGGTCATAAAGATTGGGGCTTTGCTGCCCGAAAAAATCAAGGAAGAATTGGTAGAACTCCTCAGAGAATTCTCGGATGTCTTCGCATGGATGCACGAGGAGATGTAAGGCATCGAGCCGCAGATCATATCCCACCGGCTAAACATTGATCCAACCTTCAAGCCCGTTAGGCAGAAGCGAAGGGCATTCGATCAAGAAAGATACGCCGCCATTAAGGTAGAGGTTGACAAGCTTCTGAAAGCTAGATTTATTCGTGAAGCAAGGTACCCAGACTGGGTGGCAAACGTAGTCTTAGTAAGGAAAAAGAACAATAAATGGAGGATGTGCGTTGACTTCACGGATCTCAACAAAGCATGTCCTAAAGATAGCTTCCCTTTGCCGAGAATTGACCAGCTAGTTGATGCCACCGCCGACCACACCTTACTTAGTTTTATGGATGCCTTCTCCGGTTACAACCAGATTAGAATGCATGATCCCGACCAAGAAAAGACAGCTTTTGTAACCGACAAGGGGCTATTTTGTTATAAGGTTATGCATTTCGGCCTCAAAACGCTGGAGCAACATACCAAAGGCTTGTAAATCACTTGTTCAAGGATCAAATTGGTCGAACCATGGAAGTATACGTTGATGACATGATCACTAAGTCTATGGTGGTCAAGGAATGCCGACACACCTTAGGCAGACCTTCGGAGTTCTTAGAAAATATAATATGAAGCTCAACCTGAACAAATGCACCTTTGGAGTGGCCTCTGGAAACGTTTTGGGCTTCTTAGTCCACCAAAGGGGAATCGAAGCTAACCCCGAAAAAATTGAAGCTGTAATTGGTATCGAGTCACCAAAAGATACCAAGGGCATCCAATCCTTGGCTGGACGAATAACAGCCCTCAACAGGTTTGTGTCAAAAGCAACCGACCATTGTCTTCCCTTCTTCAAAGCTATGAAAAGGGAAAAAGGGCGAGGCTGGAACGAGGAATGTGAAAAAGCCTTTCAGGAGTTAAAAGTATATTTGCGCAGCCCACCACTATTGGCGATGCCGCAAAGGGGCGAAGGGCTGCTACTGTACCTAGCAGTATCCTGTATCGCCATCAGTGTAGCTTTGGTACGAGAAGGTTCAGATAAAGTCCAGCAACCAGTTTACTATACGAGCAAGAAACTGCAGGAGGCGGAAAAAAGATACCCCAAGGCAGAACAGCTTGCTTTTGCACTGATAACTGCCTCATCAAAACGCAGACCTTATTTCTTAGCTCACACCATTACTATCATCACAGACTGCCCCTTGGGACAAATCCTCCAAAAGTCGGATATCTCAAGGCGACTAGTAAAGTGGTTGTTAGAGTTAAGTAAGTTTGACATCAAATACCAAGGACGGCACGCCATCAAAGGACAAGTCTTGGCAGATTTTGTGGCAGCTTTCACCTGCGACAGGGGCGAAGAAGACTGTGACAAGAGTAATAAAGACGTTGACATTGAGGGGGTAGCAACGTGGGAAATATTCGTCGATGGATATGTAAGCTCTAACGGTAGCATAGCGGGATTAATCATCCTTGACCCCAATGAAAACGAAACCAGCTTGGCCCTAAGATTTGGTTTCAAAGCCACGAATAATGAAGCAGAATATGAAGCATTGATCGTAGGACTAAGGGTCGCACAGAGCATGCAAGCCAAGGCTCTTCGTATCAAAAGTGACTCCCAACTGATAATGAACCAAATCCGGGGAGAATACCAGGCCAAGCAAGAGAACATGACCGCATACCTTGCAAAGGCTAAGGAACTCATAAATCATTTCGAAATGTTCGAAATTGTGCTGATACCCAGGGGGAGAATTACGAGGCGGACACTATCGCCAAATTGGCCTCGAATCCTTGCGGACTGCTTCCAAAGACTGTCCCTTTGGAAATCATCCCAAACCCCAGCATTGAGGAAGAGCCACAGGTACTTTGTAATGATCTAGGGCCGTATTGGATAAACCCGATCCAACAATACTTGGCTTTAGGAAATCTTCCCGTGGACCCTTTGGAGGCAAAAAGGTTGAAACGACGATCCATCAGATTTTGCTTGATCGAGGGGGTTCTGTACCGAAGGGGATTCTTTCTACCCTTCCTAAGGTGCTTACACCCTGAGGAAGCTAGCTACGTCCTAAAAGAAATACACTAAGGAAACTGCGGGAACCACTCAGGAGCAAAGTGTTGCGTCAAGGGTATTTATGGCCTACGATCCACAAGGACGCAGAAACAGTGGCAAGATCCTACGATGCCTGCCAACGGTTGGCCACAATCCCTGAATAGCCTTCGGAATGGTTAACATGCTTAAGTTCCCCTTGGCCCTTCGCCTAATGGGGGATAGATCTCATCGAACCTTTACCTAAAGGCAAAGGTGGGATGAAATACGCAATTGTGGCAGTGGTTTATTTCACCAAGTGGGCGGAAGTCGAGCCACTTGCCAACATCATCGAATCTAAGACTACTAGTTTCATATGGAAGTCAATAATCTGCCGCTACAGCATCCCGGAAGTAATCATCACCGATAACGGGAAGCAATTCGACAACGCTAAGTTCTGGGATTTTTGCCAAAGCTATGGCATTGACAACTGATACTCCTCGGTGAACCATCCACAAGCTAATGGTCAAGTGGAGGCAATGAACAAAGTGATCAAAGGACTCATCAAAAGGAAGCTGGAAACAAAAAAGGGGGCTTGGGTCGATGAACTCCCAAGAGTCCTTTGAGCATACCGCACCATGGACCGAACAGCCATTGGGGAAACCCCATTTGCCATGGCCTTCGGAACAGAGGCAGTCGAACCAGCCGAGCTAGTACTGTCAACCTTTCGTGTCAACCACTTCGAGCAAACCTAGACATCATGGAGGAAAAGCATGAACAAGCTAAGGTGCGGGTAGTGACATATCAAAGACGAATTGCGCGATATTACGACAAAAATGTTAAAACCAGAGGATTCAAGGAAGGCGACTTGGTGTTAAGGAAAGTAACAATAAACACCAAGGAAAAGGGAGCAGGGACCCTAGGTCCAAATTGGGAAGGGCCATACCGGGTCAGGCACATTCTAAAACCAGGTACTTACAAGCTAGTTTATCCAGACGGATAGACCATGAAGTATGCATGGAATGCAGACCAGTTGTGAAAGTACTACCCCTGAACATGGACCAAAGAAAGAGGGTGCTATCTTGTTATTTGAATTCCAAGAAGTGTTACGATACACATCTGTCATCTATTAGAACTTTAGCAATTTTCCCAAGTCCCTTCGCAGGGATGCCAAGGTCTCTTGTAATGACTCTTTTATATAATGAAATGAATGTTCCAAGATGCGCACTTGTCCATCATTAGTACCATTAAAGGGCAAAAGTCCTAGAGAAAATCCTAAGTAAAAAAGAACTTACGTTTGCCTAAGGGTCACATACCTTCAAAGCTTCCAAGCTGGGTTCCATGACCTTAGTGCCATTAAAAGGGCAAAAGTCCCTGAGAAAATCCTAAGTCAAAAAGAACTTAGGTCTCCCTAAGGATCACATACCTTCAAAGCTTCTAAGCTGGGTTCCGTGACCTTAGTGCCAATAAAAGGGCAAAAGTCCCTGAGAAAATTCTAAGTCAAAAAGAACTTAGGTCTGCCTAAGGATCACATACCTTCAAAACTTCAAAGCTGGGTTCCGCGACCTTAGTGCCACTAAGAGGGCAAAAGTCCTTGAGAAAAGCTTAAGTAAAAAAGAACTTAGGTCTGCCTAAGGATCACATACCTTCAAAGCTACAAAGCTGGGTTCCGTGACCTTAGTGCCATTAAAGGGCAAAAGTCCTTGAGAAAATCCTAAGTCAAAAAGAACTTAGGTCTGCCTAAGGATCACATACCTTCAAAGCTACAAAGCTTGGTTCTGTGACCTTAGTGCCATTAAAGGGCAAAAGTCCCTGAGAGAATCCTAAGCCAAAACGAACTTAGAGTCACATACCTTCAAAGCTTCAAAGCTGGGTTTCGTGACCTTAATGCCGCCAAAGAGCAACAGTCCCTGAGAAAAACCTAACTCATAAAGAGCTTAGGTCTGCCTAAGGGTCACATACCTTCTTCAAAGCTAGGTTTCGTGACCTTAGAACCACCAAGGGGTTTCAAAAGACACATTCATACATCATAAGGGCAATGGATCAAAGGGCTTTGGAATGAAGAAAATAAGGAGCGAAGGGTTTTAGAAATTAGATCCACGCCTAAAAATAGTACGCATTAAGTAAAAATGAAATGCATTAAAAAGAGGGCAATACAAATCGTACAATAGCCCCAATCAGTTCAAAATCATCCCGAAAAGCCAACATAAAAGAAAAAGACATTAAATAGAGTTTGTTTGCCATACAGGGCACCAAAACAAATCTTCCAAAAAGATAACAATAAACAACTAAACATCAGGAGAGCGGACAACATCGTCGGTATCTTTCTTGCCCAGGGAAACCTCCTTCGTAGCATTATCTCCCTCTTTTTGGGATTTGCGAGAGGAGGAAACAGCGTCTTCACCAATTGAGTCATCCTTTTGGGTAGCTAAGTGAGTCACCCTCACATTTTTTAAAGCTCGCTCTGCCTCCTCCTTATCCAACGGAAAGGACATGAAGCCCAAATCAATCTCGGGATGATTAAAAAGGAACTCATGCTGTGCCAATTTGTATCCCTTTCTGATCGTGTCTCCTGCCATGGCCTCAAAATGAGCACACTTAACAGCCAAGTCATCACGGTCAGATTTGATTGACGCAAGCTCCCCCTCCTTAAGATCAATATCCTCCCTCAGGGCCAATACCTCCTTCTTCGAAGATGATAACTTAGTATTCAAATCTGATATCTCTGTATTCAAGTCGCTAACCTCGGCTCGAGATCGCGACAAAGAGACCACATTCCTAGAGCTTTCCTCGAGGGAGTCCATGGCAAATCGCCGACTGCATAAAGCAGAGATGGCACTCTAGCAATAAAAAACACATCTGTTACAAAACTGCATCAAAGAAAATGCACAAAAAAGGAAAACAAAAAGAAGGCCTCACCAAACAAGCGAAGGTGGCAGCTTTGTCGAACAAAAAGAAGGCCTCACATTCGCGATCGAGTCAGGAGTGATTGACTGGCTCACCAAACAAAAAGAAGGCCTCACCTTCGCGATCGAGTCAAGAGTGATTGACTGGCTCACATATTTTATGAGTTGACGAACGGGTTCCTTATTATCATCCTTTGCAGGGGCTGACATTTTCCCTTTGCCGTTTTGACCTGCTTCCCCTTTGCTACTGAACTTGGCCATTTGCCACTCGGTGAAGCATCAACTGGTTTCCCTCCAAAGGGGATAACCCCAATGGGGGTAGCTTCAATAGGAGAAGAACGGGGCTTTGAGGAGCCAAAACCAAGTCCCATAACACGCATGGCCTCCTTCATCTAGTTGTCATCATCCCCTGCATCTTCAGACTTTCTTTTTTGGGGGGTTTGCTTTACAGATTTTCCTGAAAAATATTTACCAAATGGATGGTTAGGAGAAACGATAACAATAAATAGAATGATCCTGAAAAGAAGTTGAATCTTACGAGAAGAGCTAATGAGGCCTGATTTTGACATTCGATCAGCACTCAGAATATTCCCTCCGCGAAGCTTGGTAGTAGCAAGGACGGCAATCTCGATTTTCCTCCTTGAAGGAATATCAATCTGCTTGTTCCGAATGAGCACATCTGGACCATAAAATAGACACATTGTCAGATAAACGCAAAACAAACGACTACCATCAAAAGCCCAAGAGGGTAGAATATGAATAAGAGACCTTCGTTATTCACCACCGAAGGGACAAAACACCTTCGATCACCCAGCCTAGATTCTGACCCCTGTTGGCTCCATTTGTTGATAAAAAATGGGCCTTCATTAGTACATTTCTTTACCTTTTTTTGTCCCATTCACTGGTATTTATTGGATGTTTTGATGTTTTCCTTGAGTGTGCAGGCCTTAGGTGAATATTAAGGAAGATATAACAAACTTGGAAGAATTGAAGATTTCTCACTGCAGACTAATTATGTTTCGGAGGCGGCCATAAATTCTAGAGGATGAACTGGGTTTTGAGCTTTATATGTATAGAAAGATATAGATCTCTACTTTTCAATGCATTTTATGGTTCATGATTTGGAGTTTTCTAGAGGAAGATATGGTCATTTTCGTAACAGTGCGCAATCTTAAAATTTAGCTCAACAGGTCCCGCGACCTCCAACCGCGACCTGAGGTCGCGCACGCACCTCGCGTGCACTGATCCAACAGCATCATAGTGTGTAGCACGACCCAACGCACACTACCTTGGGTCGCGCCTGTCCCTCGCGCGTGCAAGAAGCAGAACATCACAGTGTGTAGCGCGACCCAGCTCACGCGACCTTAGGTCGCGCTTCTCTTGCGGCGATGTTAATTCCAGCAGCCCTAGCTGCACTCTTTAAATAGAAAATGAGGGGGAGAAGAGAAGGAGTTTGGCTAGGGCTCTAAGGAGAGGACCAAGAGGAGGCCAAGAGAGAAGAGAAGAGGCAAAGAGGGGAGAAGAAGATCATCTTGGAAACAAGAGGGTTTGGATTCAATCCTTGAGCCAAAATCTCACCATCAAGTTTGGATTTGGAGAAAGTGGAAGCTAGACAAACTCACAAGAGGAGGAGGACGAAAGTTCATCACACCTAGAGTTTTTCTATCCCTTTCCTTCTTTATTTTCTTGCTTGTAACTCTCTTTATTAATTAGAAAACATGTTTAGTTGTGAATATTTGATTATGAACTAAACTTGTAAGTTAGGGTTTTGATGGATCTTATTATATGATAATTGAATGAATTGATTGTTTAATTTGTTGTGGTTGATTGTTATGTTGTTGAGTGGTATTATTGTGCTTAATGCTTTTAAATTTGAAGGCCTACATTTAGATGATAAATTGGTTGTGTGTTATGTACCGAGAGGAGACGCCTATAACGTGCTCGATGTAATGTCCACCACAAGTAGAATTAGATCGAGAGATACTAATTTGCTTGTGTGATCATACAGGGTGTTTATTGTGACTAATGCATTTTCATGCACTTGGATATACCATTGAGAGATAGGATATTAGTGTATGTGGTAATAGGTCCGATTTACCTCGAGAGGGACTTTGGATAATTTAGATAAATACGATCATCAACATGAATATTTAAACTACAACAATGTGCTTTCATGAAATTCAATTGGATGGATTAGGTGAATTCAAATACTCTAACTAATCTCTCAATTTGGTTGTTTCTTTTACGTTTTATGTTTGTTAGTTTTATCTTTCGTTTTCTCATTTTAAACCTTTCAATTATCCAAATAGAAGTAGGCTTAGTTATTTTTAGTACATAACGCCTTAATATCCCTGTGGAGACGATAATATACTCATCATTTTATTACTTGTGCTGACCCAGTATACTTACGGGTACAAAAAGGCGTAACAACCCCCAATCACTAGAAACCAAAAACCATTTACGGTGCCATTCTTTATCATTATTACTACTGTATGGGACGGGATGAAGGGAGTTTTAGAAAAAATTTTGATTATCGTATAACATGCGGAATTGAGTTTCAAATTTTTTTCTTATATTGAAAACCTTTTTCAATCAGGAACGAGTTCCTGTATCTACGCAGAAAAAAAATTTAGAAACTACATACCTTTTTCTTGATTTTCTTTTTTCTGATTCCTCGATCTACCAGCAGATTTTCCAAGCTATGACCCGCGGTCTAACAACGTGTGTGTGGGCACGTCATAGCAAGAGATGGAGGTCACGTGAAAAGAACGCCAGCCGAATCATGCAAAAGAGGGGAGAGTCAGAAATAACGTTTTTTTTCTTTTCTTCTCTCTCTGGTGGCCGAATTCTCTTTCTTTTTCACTTGTGTGTTAGGTTAGGTTTTTTCTAACTATATAATACTTATATAGTAGTCCTTTAGTGTTTTAGTTTGACCAAGTCAAAATAGAATTCTAAATCCTATTTATTTTTAGTCTCCCTAAAGACTCAAACCTTTTGGACTATTAAAATAATCTAATTATTTTAATTCTTTTGTCCTAGTCATTATTTAATTACATGACCTCATATTTAATAAATAGAATTAATAATTAATAATTAATAATTTCTATTATTTTATTAAATATTTAATTAATTAAATAATCACATTATTTAATTATTCTCTTTTATTTTTATCGCATTACTTTCGTAACAGTATTAATTGGACCATCCAATTAATCTACAGTGACCCTCATTACCAACAACCGTAAGGGCTAGTAAGGGGACCTAATGGACCCACAGTTTTGAGCTCCAATAATACTTAGTAATATTAATTAAAACTCTTTAATTAATATTTCACGATTATTAACCTCGGAGTTATTTCACTAAAAACCCGAGGCTGCACTCTCAAAACTGTAGACGTGTTTATACCATCTGAAGTCTCAGTGTGATCCTCTACAAATAGTTTATAACTAGAGCTGGGTTATAAATTCCGTTATACCCCTCTAGAAATATCTTTTCCTTTAAGTACCATTGATTCTCTAATGAATAATTAAATCCTGTCTTCCTCACGGAAGAAGGAGAGCGCTCATAATTGTTCAAGCCCCGAATCAACCCTTAAGAGAACTACTCATCTACTTCAATCAAGAAGGAGTGGATTCCACTATTGTGTTCAAACCTTCCCATCCACAAGCCAAACCGCAGCTCCAAGATAAGGAGGTATTGGTCGAGATTCTCATTATCCTCACTCATGGCAAATCAAAAGCCACGATCTAACCTGAAGGAGTCGATAAGACACTCAGGATTACAATCACCTATAAATAGCCATCGTTTATCGATTATATATCAATCTCATCTACTAACGGATCTTGGTGAGAGATTCATATAAATCGTGGCCCAGTTCTATATGATCTCATCATATATGGTGCCTCCATTCTCATGTCAATTACATGAGCGGTCTAGGATAAGACCACCGTACTTTACAGAATGGACCGCAGCAGTAGATCAATCACAAACAAAGTACCCAGCTTTGTTCGCTCTCTACGGACTCTTTAGATTGCACGTCTCAAAATGAATCCTCTCTGTATATGACCATTATATACTCATTATGAGATTACATATTGCAATCTATGATGTTCTTGCACAATTTAAAGCATAAATCTCAACACGGGAGTCATTGACGAATTCCATGAACGGATATAATACAGAACCTCGCAATCAGGATTGGCGTTCATATTGAAAAGGAATCTTAGTTCTTCAACTGAAGGATTCCCCCAACCCTGCTCCTGCCACAGAACGTAGCAGCCCGACACATAACGCCAAAAGTTTGGGCTAAGTTGAATGGGAGCCATCCGAAGACTAACGAGCAATTCTCTGAAAAAGGGCTGGATGGGAAGTCGAAGACAAAACTCTATGGCCCAAAACGATATAGCCACCTCCCCTTTAGGGGGATGTAGGGGATTTTCCCCCGCTGAGGGAAGCCTCAAACAGATAAAAGAAGGAATGTCGAACCTAGTCCTAAAACGATCCAAATCAGCCTGAGATAAAAGGGAATCACAACCAGAAAGGAAGACATCCGCTTTGGGCGCATCACCATCGCTAAATTCGGCCATTGAGAAAGATGACCTAGGCCTCATAACGCTACGAGTTACAGGGCGTCTAAAACTCTCTGACGAGTGATAATCTTCGACTATGATGGGAGAAGAACGCCCTCCAACAACATTAGTTGCTGAACCTAAGTCCAGGTACGGAACATCTTCTGACCCAGGAACAGACCCATCGGAATAATCTTCCTTCAACTGGGGGCTAAGGCTACCACCATAACCCTACCACTATTTAGCCTTAATAGTGTGCCCCTCTCCGGACTCGATACCTTCTACGAATGGAACAAACTCGTTAGGGTCGAGTTCTAAAGAGTCCGATGACATCTTGAGAGGAAAAGATTACGTTGCTAACCAATCAAAAGGGCCAGTAAAGGCTAAAATAAGAGTCGTACCTTAGAAGGATGGTCACGGCAACTCAAGGAACAGTCGCGAGAGAGGATCTCTTTCCAAGAAGAAGAACTGATCTGAAAAACAAAACAAAGGTCTTTTGTTTCCTTCCTCAGCTATAGAAATCAGAGCTAGGGAAGATGAAGCATTTAATAAGAGCAGTAAATGGCTTAAACGGCATTAAAAAATAAATTTGAAAAAACATGCTATGGGAACAACAAACGAGAAATCAGTTCCCAAAGCCAGTGTTTTCAAATTTGAAAAAACCCATCAAATAAGGTGAGATTACCATTGTGCGATTTGACTCCCAAGCCCTTTGTGCAAGAAGTCAAAGGGGCTACTGTTTGGGGGTAAAATGGTAATCATAAAATAAAATCAAAAGTAGATTTATTTACTAACAACCAGCCACCTGGCCCAAAGGGACCGTATGGAAACAAAGCCAGAAGGGAAATCTCACGAGCTTCTTGGAACCTCCACTCCCATGGTGTTAGGACCGTCATAGGATAACGAACCATCTTCAGCACCACCTGGAAGAGTCCCTAGAACAAAGGAAAAGAGAGCCTAAAAGACAACCCAACATGAGCTGGAATCCATGGTAACGCGGAACGCTAGGGCTGATGACACGACTTTTTGTACCCGCAAGTATACGGGGTCGGCACAAGTAATAAAATGATGAGTAAATTATCGTCTCCACAGGGATATTTAGGCGTTGAGTACTAAAATTAACCAAGCCTATTTCTATTTGGATAATCGAAAGTTATTAAAGAATAAAAATATAAAGACATGAAAATAAAGCAAGCAACCAATATGAGAGATTAGTTAGGGTATTTGAATTCACCTATTCCATCTAATTGAGTTCCATGAAAGCACATTGTTGAGGTTTAATTATTCATGAAGATGACCGTGTTTATCTAATTTATCCAAAGTCCCCTCTCGAGGTAAATCGGACCTATTCCGCACACACTAATATCCTATCTCTCGATGGTATATTCAAGTGCATGAGAATGCATTAGTCACTATAAACACCCTATGTGATCACACAAGCAAATTAGTATATCTCTATCCAATTCTACTTGTGGTGGACATTATATCGAGTACGTGGTGGGCTTCTCCTCTCGGTACATAACACACCACCAATTTATCATCTAAATGTAGGTCGTCACATTCAAAAGCATTAAGCACAATAAAACCACTCAACAACACAATAATCAACCGCAACAAATTAAACAATCAATTCATTCAATTATCATATAATAAGATCCATCAAAACCCTAACTTACAAATTTAGTTCATAATCAAAGATTTACAACTAAACATGTTTTCCAATTAATAAAGAGAGTTACAAGCATGAAAATAAAGAAGGAAAGGGATAGAAAAACTCTAGGTGTGATGAACTTTCGTCCTCCTCCTCATTGGGAATTTGTCTAGCTTCCACTTTCTCCAAATCCAAGCTTGATGGTGAGATTTTGGCTCAAGGATTGAATCCAATCCCTCTTGGTTTCAAGGTGATCTTCTTCTCCCCTCTTTGCCTCTTCTCTTCTCTCTTGGTCTCCTCTTGGTCCTCTCCTTAGAGCCCTAGCTGAATCCCCTCTCTTTAGAGCCCTTTTTCTACTTATAGACATTGGAAATAAGGTTTCTCGCGTCGCCATCGCGACCGTGGGTCGCTACCGCTGGTCGCGGCACTGTGCTTGCGGTGCTTACTGCCAAAAAATTGATGTTTCATCGCGACCAGTGTATCGCGACCTACGGTCGCGGTGCTCACTGGTCCAAATTTCAAGATTGCGCACTGTTACGAAAATGACCATATCTTTCTCTAGAAAACTCCAAATCACGAACCGTAAAATGTATTGGAAAGTAGACATCTATATCTTTCCACACATATAAAGCTCGAAACCCAGTTCATTCTCTGGAATTTATGAAGGCCTCCGAAACATGACTCCGAAACCCAGTTCAATTTAATCCACCAAAACTCTTCAATTACCCACAAAACCTTATTACCTGTACACTAGAGGAAAACACGTCAAAAGCACCAAAAATACTCAAGAATACAATTAAAAGATATGGTTTAAGGGTCGTAAATATATGAAAATAAATGACCGATCAAATACCCCTAAACTTAGCTTTTGCTTGTCCTCAAGCAAATCGGAACACACCACGACTAAAAGCAAAGACAAAAATAACTAAAACTAATCAACAAAAACGAACTAAGCTATATCCATTTTCGTAGGATGCAACGATGGCACTTAGCACGTGCCACAAGCCTTTAAAACCCTAGGTGGCCCTAGTGGACGAGTTATAGTCTCGTGAGGGTTTACCAGCTACGATACCCACAAACGTCCTAAGCTAACCACACACATAGCTCAACATCAAATTAAGTATATACACAAATGCAAAGGTATAAGAATAGCACAAAATCAGAAATCCAAAATGCTGTCAATAAGTCTAATACACCATATATCATACAAGACACTGACATGCAACACATTTATAATCATGACACCTTCCATATCAATAAACAGCTGATATAATTCGCCTCGACTCTAGTCTCACAAGTTTTCACTCAATAGCACTCAGAACCTAGGTAATCACACTTTCAACTGCATACGACTGGAATTAACGAGCAAAGGATTTCAAAATATGTCGTATTCATCAATAATTAGAAAGAACGCACAGATTAAGCAAAGGATCTCATGAAAGATATCAAATGTTAAGAACGGAAAAATCAATATACATACATGTCAAATATTACAATTAAGTTTCCTAAGGAGATCAACAGGTCTTTATTTGGTTGTAGGGCTTAGGGTGATTGGCTCAAAAAGAAAGGAAATCGGGCTCAACTTACTTGGAAACCTATTGAGAGACTTCATAAAATTTTCAAATTTTGCATTTTCTCTCATGACTACCAAATTCATTCAACTTTTCTTCCAAATCTTTTTCTCGCGTTTCTCCTTCAACCTCATTTTCAACATTTTCTTAATTTTTTTTTTTACTTTGTGCATTTCACTCCTTTTTTTTCTCATTTTAGCCAACTCTTTTTTTATTTTATTTATTATTTTTAATGTTGGCTATTCTCTTTTTCTGCACATTACCCATATCCATATCATCTCTTCTACTCCACTCCTTCTTCCTCACTCAACACTTACACATTTTTCTTTTCATTGCCTCTAGTTTCCAAGCGTCAAAGGTAACGTCTTACAATTTCGGGTAGGATTTTTGGACATGTAGGTCATACAATAAAAGGCTAATATGCGAGTGTTTGGCCGCGAATGGGATAAGGAGCACGCAATTACGGATAGGAAATCAAACTATTTAGGAATTCACACACAATGCCTGGATCATATCTCCAAAATCTACTCAATTGAACATTCAGCACAAACATACAAGATTCTTATTATGCAGTTCATTAACATCCAATGCAAACCTATAGAGATCAATCTAATAACAATAAAGCTCAAGAAAGTGTTTAAGAGTAGAAACTAGAATTCTCTCAGAATAAATACGCAATAATCTCAAAATCTCACTAAGGGTAGTCTCCACTATTAATTAGAGCTATTAATTGAAAGTTGTCACATATTACAATGCAAAGACGTCAGCCCTATATGTTTAGATGCAAAAACACTACCGGCATTATTCCAAATAACAACTTTGTACACTCAAATGACCTAAGTATTTACATATTATTACTCAATTATCTGTAAAGCATGCATATGGTTTCGCTATCCTAATACAAACACAACAAAACACGAAAATACAATAAAAGACTCAAAAACTGGTGTACGTGGCATTGTTATACCTAAGTCTTCCAAACGCATTGCGTGTGAGGAAAGTCTAGGTTTCCAGCCTATATACACCAACAAGACACAAACACAAAAATACCAAAAAATACCCCCAAACTTAAAATAAACATTGTCCTCAATGTTTTACACCTTACGTACGAAGAAAAGGGGCTTATAAAGAAATAAAAACAAAATAAAAACTAGAAATAAAAACTAAAAACAAAAATAAATAAGACACAAAAACAAAAACGCACAAAACAAATGAACACAAAACAACAGTCCTAATATCCACAACTAACAACCCTAGATATCCACAACTAACAAATCTAAATAGACACACAAAAACAAACAAAAACAAAATCAAAGAAATCAAACACTTCAAAAATATGTACATCCAACCAAACTTCCCCCGAACTTCAAAATTTTCAACTCAAAGCACAACACTTCTAAAGGTTCATGGGAGAGAGTTACGAAACACAAGAAAATTTAAACTAAAAAAAATAAAAATAAAATAAAAATAACAATAAAATAAAAGAAAATATGTACAAGTTTTTACCTCATCGCTTTAGCTTTCGCCCACCTGCCCCATGATTGGTATCTCCTCATCAACTTACCGTACCATCCTAACCAAATGACTGGAAGAGAAGACGACTCTCCCATCACTGCATACCTCGAATGCGAAGGTATCTTTTTACGGCCCAAGTGCGGGTTCTGCTCAAAAGGCGGATGCGGTTTGGGCTTCCCTTCTCTGAGGTCTACAGAAACGAATGTATCTTGGTGGCTTTCATCTTTCGCAGTGGCGCTATGGACTAGACATAACTCAAGTGGTTCTGGAAGGGTAGATGCCTCATCTCCATAAAACAAGTTCTTGCTCCCTTCCATCTCTACTTGATCAACCCAAATATGGTGCTCAATTTGCTCTTCGATTTCCATGGCTGTTTCATTGCATTGCACCATAGGATATGGTTCGTGCTCTTGCCATTGGATCTCTGTAGCTAATTGGCCGATTTGAATCTCCAAGCGTTGGGTAGCTGCTTGAGTATGTTGAGCAACTTGATCAAGTTTAGCTTCCAGCTTCTTCAGGGCCTCATCTTGGGAATCCATTCTTTCATCCAGCTTTATCATGAATTTTAAAATCATGTCTTCCAATGCTGGATCAATTTCCTGATGTTCCTGCTGGTTGCTCCAATGAGATTCGGAATGATTGCTCCACCCAGGATTGTACGAGCTCAGGTAGGGGTTGTTCTGCTGATAATGTATATAGCTCTCGTACTGCATTTGCTCAGAATGGTTCTCAGCAAACGGATTGCCCACCTGACAATCAGTACTCACATGTGGCCCCCTACATAAGAAACAACCCAAAGGTGCTTCGTAGTCTCTAGCCGCCACTTCCTCTGTAAGCTCCTGCGCCTCATACCAAGGATACATTTTCTGCACAGAAAAAGAAAAACAAAACTAATAAAAATAAAATATATACAAATCCAAAATAGCTATAGACCTAATCGGTATTAATATCAACACAACTAAAATAACCCCGGCAACGGCGCCAAAAACTTGATGCGACTTTTTGTACCCACAAGTATACGGGGTCGGCACAAGTAATAAAATGATGAGTAAATTATCGTCTCTACAGGGATATTTAGGCGTTGAGTACTAAAATTAATCAAGCCTATTTCTATTTGAATAATCTAAAGATATTGAATGTTAAAAATATAAAGACATGAAAATAAAGCAAGTAACCAATATGAGAGATTAGTTAGGGTATTTGAATTCACCTATTCCATCTAATTGAGTTCCATGAAAGCACATTGTTGAGGTTTAATTATTCATGAAGATGACCGTGTTTATCTAATTTATCCAAAGTCCCCTCTCGAGGTAAATCGGACCTATTCCGCACACACTAATATCCTATCTCTCGATGGTATATCCAAGTGCATGAGAATGCATTAGTCACTATAAACACCCTATGTGATCACACAAGCAAATTAGTATATCTCTATCCAATTCTACTTGTGGTGGACATTATATCGAGCACGTGGTGGGCGTCTCCTCTCGGTACATAACACACCACCAATTTATCATCTAAATGTAGGCCTTCACATTCAAAGCATTAAGCACAATAAAACCACTCAACAACACAATAATCAACCGCAACAAATTAAACAATCAATTCATTCAATCATCATAGAATAGGATCCATCAAAACCCCCACTTACTAGTTTAGCTCATAATCATGGTTTTCAATAATTAAACTAAATTAAATTAACTAAAACAATTAAAATAAAATGAGACGGATTCAATGGAGGATAATGCGAGGTGGTCACACGGTTCCAATCACGGAAATGGAAAACATATTGATTATTATTAAGCACATAATATCATGAGATAAATCACATAAAATATATTCATAAACAATAAAATCCAAATCTGTTCACGGTTCCGAAAATCACCTAACAATAGTTCTAACAACTCAAAATCATAAATGAACAATCAAGGAAGATAAATGAGATGAAATACAACCCATTGAAGCTCTCAAGACTCGAAGATCCGCTTTGGTCCGGCTTGAACTTCTCCGCTTTCGATCTTCGTCTTCTTCGATGAACACTTACGATCTAGAGATGTTGTGATGATTTGTGATGCTTGGGATGTGTTTGGGAGGAGTAAGGAGGGTGGAAATCACCCTTGGAGCTCTCTCTTTTTCACAAGTTTCTGCATTTTTCATTTTATAGCAGCCCGTTAGGGCTGCGTTTTTTCACTCGCCGCGACCACCACCGCGACCTGTGGTCGCGGCCTTCACTGGCCTGCTGGAAGTGGCTGGAACGCGAGCAGTACCGCGAGGAGGACACACCGCGCTCGAGCTCGCCACCTTCACTGCTGCCATTTTCTTCTCCATCGCGAGCTGCTATGGTCGCGGCTGTCCTCGCGCTGCTCATTGTCTGGTCTGGGGCATCATCGCCTCGAGGAGGGACGCGAGCTGGGGTTGATCGTGCGAAGCATCGCGGTGCTCACTGGTGGTCTGGTTCGTCTTCAACGCGAGCTGCTGGACGCGAGGAGAGGGCTGGTCGCGCATGCATGGCGAGACTGGGTTTTTATTTTTTTTTGTTTTATTTCTTAACCAAAACGACGTCGTTTTGGACCAAAGCATTGGTCCAAAACGGCGTCGTTCCACTTAAGTCCCAAGGCCTAAGGTGCAAAACGCACCGTTTCACTAATGGCTGGGGGAACTTTCAGAAATTGCATTTTTGCCCCAGAACTTTGCTATGATTTCATCGATGCCCTTCCCCAAAGTTACTGAATTTACACTTTTTCCCCCAAAAATATATAAAATCATCACTTAGGTCCCTAAACCTGCACACTCAAGGAAAATACATCAAAAGCACCAAAAATACTTAAGAATACAATTAAAAGATACGGTTTAGGGGTCGTAAATATATGAAAATAAATGACCGATCAAATACCCCCAAACTTATCTTTTGCTTGTCCTCAAGCAAATCGAAACACACCACGATTAAAAACATAGACAAAATTAACTAAAACTAACAACAAAAACAAACTAAGCTATATCCATTTTCATAGGATGCAACGGTGGCAGTTAGCACGTGCCACAAGCCTTTAAACCCCTAGGTGGCCCTAGTGGACGAGTTATAGTCTCGTGAGGGTTTACCAGCTACGTTACCCACAAACGTCCTAAGCTAACTACATACATACCTCAACATCAAATTAAATATATACACAAATGCAAAGGCATAAGAATAGCACAAAATTAGAAATTCAAAATGTTGTCAATAAGTCTAATACATCCTATATTATACGGGACACTGACATACAATGCATTTATAATCGTGACACCTTCCATATCAATAAACCGCTGATATAATTCGCCTCGACTCTAGTCTTACCAGTTTTCACTCAATAGCACTCAGAACCTAGGCAATCACACTCTCCACTGCATACGACTGGAATTTATGAGCAAATAATTTTGAAATGTGTCGTATGCATCAATAATTAGAAAGAACGCACAGATTTAACAAAGGATCTCATGAAAGATATCAAATGCTAAGAACAGAAAAATTCGTGTATATACATGTCAAATATTACAATTGAGTTTCCTAAGGAGATCAACAGGTCTTTATTTGGTTGTAACGGGACTTTTTGTACCCGCAAGTATACGGGGTCGGCACAAGTAATAAAATGATGAGTAAATTATCGTCTCCACAGGGATATTTAGGCGTTGAGTACTAAAATTAACCAAGCCTATTTCTATTTGGATAATCGAAAGATATTAAAGGATAAAAATATAAAGACATGAAAATAAAGCAAGCAACCAATATGAGAGATTAGTTAGGGTATTTGAATTCACCTATTCCATCTAATTGAGTTCCATGAAAGCACATTGTTGAGGTTTAATTATTCATGAAGATGACCGTGTTTATCTAATTTATCCAAAGTCCCCTCTTGAGGTAAATCGGACCTATTCCGCACACACTAATATCCTATCTCTCGATGGTATATCCAAGTGCATGAGAATGCATTAGTCACTATAAACACCCTATGTGATCACACAAGCAAATTAGTATATCTCTATCAAATTCTACTTGTGGTGGACATTATATCGAGCACGTGGTGGGCGTCTTCTCTCGGTACATAACACACCACCAATTTATCATCTAAATGTAGGCCTTCACATTCAAAAGCATTAAGCACAATAAAACCACTCAACAACACAATAATCAACCGCAACAAATTAAACAATCAATTCATTCAATTATCATATAATAAGATCCATCAAAACCCTAACTTACAAATTTAGTTCATAATCAAAGATTTACAACTAAACATGTTTTCCAATTAATAAAGAGAGTTACAAGCATGAAAATAAAGAAGGAAAGGGATAGAAAAACTCTAGGTGTGATGAACTTTCGTCCTCCTCCTCATTGGGAATTTGTCTAGCTTCCACTTTCTCCAAATCCAAGCTTGATGGTGAGATTTTGGCTCAAGGATTGAATCCAATCCCTCTTGGTTTCAAGGTGATCTTCTTCTCCCCTCTTTGCCTCTTCTCTTCTCTCTTGGTCTCCTCTTGGTCCTCTCCTTAGAGCCCTAGCTGAATCCCCTCTCTTTAGAGCCCTTTTTCTACTTATAGACATTGGAAATAAGGTTTCTCGCGTCGCCATCGCGACCGTGGGTCACTACCGCTGGTCGCGGCACTGTGCTCGCGGTGCTTACTGCCAAAAAATTGATGTTTCATCGCGACCAGTGTATCGCGACCTACGGTCGCGGTACTAGGTCGCGGTGCTCACTGGTCCAAATTTCAAGATTGCGCACTGTTACGAAAATGACCATATCTTTCTCTAGAAAACTCCAAATCACGAACCGTAAAATGTATTGGAAAGTAGACATCTATATCTTTCCATACATATAAAGCTAGAAACCCAGTTCATTCTCTGGAATTTATGAAGGCCTCCGAAACATGACTCATGACTTAACTCTCGACATGAAAGTCGTGAGTCTGCGTACTATTGTGAAAATGAGCATAACTTTCTCTAGACAACTCGGAATCATGAACTGTAAAATTTTCCGGAAAGCAGACATCGTGACCTTTCCAGAAATATAAGGCACTCAACCCAGTTCATCTTGTAGAATTTATGGCAGCCTCCAAATGATGACAGCTGTGCACTCCCAAATCTTCAATTTAATCCACCAAAACTCTTCAATTACGCACAAAATCTTATTACCTGTACACTAGAGGAAAACACGTCAAAAGCACCAAAAATACTCAAGAATACAATTAAAAGATATGGTTTAAGGGTCGTAAATATATGAAAATAAATGACCGATCAGCTGATGACACAGTCTGGCGTGATAGCGACCTAACACGATATGATCAAGGTCAGAATAGACTGCGTCAGCCCTATTTAGACCACAAAAGCTGAGACAATAGCTGGCTTGTAGCCCTAACCTTGGACCTGCACAGAAAGCGACCTTGTATCCTAGGATCTGTACTTCACCGGCTCAGGAGCAACCCTTGGGGAGGAATGTCAGACGAAATCTCCAGCCATCAAAGGAGAATGTGCCATGTGTCAAGATGAAGATAAGACCTTGACATCTCCTAACAGGCCACCTGCGAAGAGAAGAGAGAAGGAGGAAATCCAAATGCCTATATAAACCTCACTATAGCAACTCAGATGGTAAGTATTCATGAGTCTAGAAAGCCCCTAGTATGCAGGAGAAAATCCAAGTGGTGTTCTTCTAAAAATACTAGTGTGCATGAATTCTACGACTACTCCTCACATCAGTAATATCTCTATGTGCCTCATTTTCTATTTGGAAACCCCCTTTGACTTGGGTGTCGGAGGGTTTTCACCGGTGGAACACCAGTGACCCCTGACCTCTGTTTTCTCTATTTTCTTACAGCAAAGGGGATCAACAGGTCCGCTGAGGTCAGAACACATAAAGACGGACGCCATTAGCGAGGGAATCTCTCAGTAACATCCACAAAATACCTTCGCCATTCGGCCCGAAGGGGCCCTATGCCACAGCATACAACTGTTATCAAACAGAAATATCTTTATGTAATTTCCATCAGTTGGTTTAAGGCCCTCGCACCATAAGAAGATTTATTACAAGTGTACCTTTGTAGAACCATTATTTGTAACTAGATCTATTAGCATTATTAAATCATGTGTACTAAGGGAAAGCCATTTTCTGGTATCAACAAGAATCAGCAGTAAATACAACGACTCATTACAAATTGCAAAAAGAGACTAAGGATCGGACGAACCGGGATCACTGACACCTTTCCCCTCCTTCGGCAAACCACTCAAATTCAAATAGTCATCAGGATCGGTCTCAAAGGAAGTGGAAGGCTCCCTATCGCTAAGTGCAATCTCCTCCTCCCCTTCGGAGAATGCATAATCAAAACCGGGTTTTGGACCAGTATCTACCTTATACCTAAGAACGCTAGACCCAGCGTTTCGATTACCGAAAAATTTAGAACGCCCACTCTGATCAAGTATCTCTAAATGCATATCGAAGATGGGCAACTTTCTGAGCCGACAATGAGAACGCCATATCTTCCTGGCCTCTTTAAGATCTGACAAGGATTTGTCCTTATTATGAGTAACAACAAGATCCAGAGTTTTTTGCATCTCAGGACTAAGGTGACCCTCCACAATCCGACGGCATTCATTGATGCCATTTCTGAGCTCCTTGTGCATGAAGGCGTCAAAAGCAGGAGAGACCTTGTAACGATCAACCGCTTTAATCTCAAGCTCCATTTTCGCCCCATCTAAGTTAAGGCGAAAAGCATCCACCTCACTGTTCAACTCTGTTATCAACAAGTCTTTCCTCGGCCTCCGCTCGCGCAGCAACAGCAGCATCAATGAGACTATTGGCATTTATAACAGATTTGTCCTTCTCGGAGGAGAGAACCACCTTTTCAGCCTCGAGGCCCTCTACCTTATCCTTCAATATACCAACCCTTTCCTGAAGAGCCGGTCTCTCAGAGGAAAGCATCCTCACTATACCCTCAAGATCGTCCACTCTCTCCCTGAGAATATCCCGCTCCTTGGCGACCTCCATACCAACCCCAGCTGAAGTCTTCTCAGCCTCGAGCTCAGCAAGACGATACTGCAGACTCTGTCTATCTCGTGCAGCGGCGTCAAACTTTATCAAAAACTGCATTACAAAAAGAAAGAAAGTTAATGCTGACGACGAATTGTTAACGAACAAAGAAAAGAGTAAAGTAAAAATTACCGAAGCAGCGACACTGAAAAAAGACTAGAGTTGCCTCTCGACGAATTCCCCTAAAAACCTGTCCGCTTTACCTCGTACCTCGGAGCGCACGTCTTTGCTCAACACCCGCATAAGTACGGCCTCCAAAGAAGGATGAAGCGACGCCGATGCCTCACCACACGTCTCGCCACTAACCCCAACAGGGTGGGTAAAAGTCCCAACGCCTTTCTTGCCGGATGGGTAGGCAGGGTTCTAACCATCCCCTGTGACCGCCGAACTAGGGAGCTCCTTATCTTCCAAAATGGCTTTGCCCTTACCCTTCAGGGATGAGTGGCGTGTCAAGGGCTCCTCCTCCAAGTCTTCTCCTTCAAAATCAATAATGGGTTGGACCCTTGGCTCTGGAGTAACTGTCGAAGTGGCATCAGGAACACTGCCAGAAGGAGGAGGAGGCACGTAATTGACAGGTTCAACATGAGTAGGGATCTCCAAAGTGCGAGACATTCTCCTTGCCTGGCGAGGAGGGCGCCTCGATGGGACATGCTTCACTAGAACTCTTCTAGCGCCCTTCTTTTTCGACCTTAAACCAGGATCATTAGGGCCGCCGACCAACCTAACCCTTTTTATTGGAGTATCAGGGGTAGGATCACGGATCCCCTCACCGACAGCCGAAGAGGTTCCCAAATCATCAGACAGGTGCTTCACCGGAACCGATATTCTCTCCCCAGCGTTAACTTCTTTTTTTACGGGGGAACACTTCTTCTTCTCATCACCCTTATTCCCCTCCCAACGAGAAGCATCCTGGAGATTCTTCAGATTTCTTACTTCTCGGCTGGATACAGGATCATCCTCCTGAACTGCAATAAAAGCAAGTGAAAGTAATTATGTCTCGTTTAATGTGTTAGCAAAGCGAAGTATCAGAATATCTCATATACCACGAGGACGGTTAACGGGGTAACTCCCAGCCACATTATGGAAAGCGCTGAAGGCACACTGGGCCAGTGCCTGGTCACAACAAAGTGTACCTGCACGCCGATCCTTCGCGCGAGCAGTGACAGCTCGCAGGACATACTGAACCTCTTGCGAATTCAGTATCGGAGGCTCACTCCAAGTATTGAAAAAAGAAAATTGTTAGTAATGCGAAAACACTACCTTTACAAATAGACAGGATATGCGAAAAACATGAGAGTACCTGGCTTTGTGAAAAAGCGAGGAACATACACCTCGCGAGATGACCCTTCTTTGTCGACGGGAACCCTACGTCCCCAATCTCCTCCGATAAAGAACCACGCTCCCTTCCAGAATTTGTTGGAAGAAGGAAGCCCCCACATGATCCCTCCTTTGCCTTCGCCAGTAATATCAAGCCTACCGGAGATCCTCCCACCATCTTCGTCGACAGACAACCACTGGGCAGAGTTGAAGGATACAAGGTAATATGACCCCGCCCCATACAGTCGAAGCTTGTAACAATGACGTATCTCCCTGGGGGTGGGATCCGAGTAGCCCAGCCTATGCCACAAAGCGCATAAGGCTAATAGGGTCCTATAACTATTGGGCGCCAACTGTGATGGAGCAAGGTTGATGTCGTCGAGGAAATGTGTGATAAAAGGTTACAGTGGCAAGGTAACCCCGCAATTCAGCATGTAGCCATACACTGCCGCGAAACCCTTGG
Organism: Xanthoceras sorbifolium; assembly: GCA_003430845.1. Taxonomy (NCBI): domain Eukaryota; kingdom Viridiplantae; phylum Streptophyta; class Magnoliopsida; order Sapindales; family Sapindaceae; genus Xanthoceras; species Xanthoceras sorbifolium. The sequence continues at coordinate 5,703,222 of CM010615.1, forward strand.
GCAGATTCCACGTTGTTCTTCCCTCTGGCAACAAAAGTTCCACCGAGCCTGGGATCTCGTAGTACTCCCTGTAGCGTTGCAGATGCTTCACTATAACAACGTTAGGCTCAGTGTCGAGGAAGCTCGGCTCCGATAGCGAAAAATTGTGCGACCTACTCTTGTAGGCACTATTATCGGAGGGATCTGGTCACTGTTCCTCGTAAAGAGATGATCGCTTAGCCATGTCTATCTCAGGTACAGTTGTTCTTGCCGGAGCAGTTCTACGGAGAATCTCGGATATGTTCAGTGACGAAAACGAAGACGAACTAGTCGACGAAAGGATTATAAGATTGATAGGACCCTGTACATGTAAGAAATCAATATTTAAAGGAACAGGGTTCCGACGAGCTATGGAGATGAGGAAATCGCCCCCTTCAATTTCCTCCAACACACGCATTCCCCTTAACTACGAATCCATAACAATGAAGTAGGAAACTCAAAGGAAAGAAGAGAAGCTTACCCGAGGAGCGAAAACGAGATGAACGTCGAGGGAAAGATTCACGCAGGAGAAACTTCAACGAATGACAACTTCTCTAGAGAAAAATCTTAAGAAGCTTATCAGGATGAAAAGAAAGAGAGAGTAAACCTAAAAGTTAAAGAGTGAGCGGGTATAAATAGACCCCATCAACGCAGCCCCAACCGTTGACCTCCCACAGATTGAACGACGCGAAGGACGTTTCGAAATGACAAAAGTAAATGATTAAACGCCTCGTGCAGAGAACCTGCAGTAAATGAAAATCGTTGGGGAGATGCCACGTGTGCAAAGAAAATGAAACAGCAGCAATTGTTTTGAAAAAGAATAACGCACGCGGGAGATGTAAAACCAAGCGCCTATTTCCAGAACAGACGCTTCATTAGATGCCACGTTAGCAAAAAACTAAAATCTCTAAAGAAAATAGCCATCTAATTGACAAGCCTATTTTGTACCCGCAAGTATACGGGGTCGGCATAAGTAATAAAATGATGAGTAAATTATCATCTCCACAGGGATATTTAGGCGTTGAGTACTAAAATTAACCAAGCCTATTTCTATTTGAATAATCGAAAGGTTTAAAAGAACGAATTAAAAGATAACAATATAAAAGACATAAAAATAAGCAAACAACCAATATGAGAGATTAGTTAGGATATTTGAATTCACCTAATCCATCCAATTGAATTTCATGAAAGCAAGTTGTTGTAGTTTAATTATTCATGTTGATGATCGTGTTTATCTAAATTATCCAAAGTCCCCTCTCGAGGTAAATCGGACCTATTCCACATACACTAATATCCTATCTCTCGATGGTATATCCAAGTGCATGAGAATGCATTAGTCACAACAAACACCCTATGTGATCACACAAGTAAATTAGTATATCTCTATCTAATTCTATTTGTGGTGGACATTACATCGAGCACGTTGTGGGCGTCTCCTCTCGGTACATAACACACAACCAATGTATCATTTAAATGTAGGCCTTCACATTCAAAAGCATTAAGCACAATAATACCACTCAACAACATAATAATCAACCGCAACAAATTAAACAATCAATTCATTCAATCATCATAGAATAAGATCCATCAAAACCCCAACTTACAAGTTTAGTTCATAATCATGGTTTACAATAATTAAACTAAATTAAATTAACTAAAACAATTAATATAAAGCGAGACGGATTCAATGGAGGATAATGCGAGGTGGTCACACGGTTCCAATCACGGAAATGAAAAACATATTGATTATTATTAAGCATATAATATCATGAAATAAATTACATAATATATTCACAAATAATAAAATCCAAATCCGTTTATAGTTCCGAAAATCACCTAACAATAGTTCTAACAACTCATAATCATAAATGAACAATCGAAGGAAGATTAATGAGATGAAATACAACCCATCGAAGCTCTCAAGAGTCGAAATCCCGCTTTGGTCCGGTTTAAACTTCTCCGCTTTCGATCTTCTTCTTCTTCGATGAACACTCACGAACTAGAGATTTTTTTGGTGATTTGTGATGTTGGGTTGTGTTTGGGATGAGTAAGGAGGGTGGAAAATCACCCTTGGAGCAGCTTGAAGGCTGCTGGAACTGGTCTGCCATGAGCTCTCTCCCTTCCCACTGCTCAGCTGCTGCGTTTTTCTTTTTATAGCAGCAAATTAGGGCTGCATTTTTCCTTCACCGCGACCTGTGGTCGCGCTGGCTTGGTCGGGATGCCCACTGGTTTGGTTGGAGTTGCTGCACCGCGAGGAGGGCTGGTCGTTCTCGAGCTCACTGTGCTCACTAGTTTTCATGGTTTCTGGACCGCGAGCTCCCCACGCGAGCACGGGTCGCGCTCGGTTCTTCGCGCTGGTCACTGGACGCCGTTCTCTTCTTCACCGCGAGCTGGGGCTGGTCACGGTAGTGCTCGCCTTACTCACTGCTGGGTTGGGTCATCTTCATCGTGCGCTGGTGGACGCGAGGGAGCTGAGCTCGCGTTGTGCATGGCTGCTGGTTTTTATTTTTGTTATCTTCTTTAACCAAAACGGCGTCGTTTTGGACCAACTCTTTGGTGCCAAAACGGCGCCGTTCCACTTAAACCCAGCTGTCTTAGGTGCAAAATGCACCGTTTCACTTAAATTGGTTGAACTTTCTAAAATTGCAGTTTTGTCCCAGAACTTTAACATGATGTCATCGATGCCCTTCCACAAAGTTACTGAAATTACACTTTTTCCCCAAAAGTACATAAAATTATCACTTGGGTCCCTAAACCTGCACACTCAGGGAAAACACGTCAAAAGCACAAAAAATACTCAAGAATACAATTAAAAGATACGGTTTAAGGGTCGTTAATATATGAAAATAAATGACCGATCAGACACGTCGTTGCACGAAGACATTAAAAGCCTCTCGGAAAAAACAGAAAACCTTTTGCGCAAATGGGTATTTGTTGAACTATGGAAGGTGAATCCCCATCAGAAAGGGTTTTGTTATAGATAAAATCTTTTAAGGAGCTGCCACCTCAGCAGCCAACCATAGAGAAAAAGCAAAAGGATGATCCACTTCCAATGTCCTTCAAAACCGCGTCGTTTAGCTATAGAGGTCACAGGAATGTTTCAGCTTACTGCGAGAACTATTCCTACAACAATAACATCTTCCCGAAGAATCCTCGAACGTACAACAAGAACACAGTCAACGCGCCAGGTCTGAACCTGGATACTGTAGCGCACCAATTAGACACTTGTCACGAGCACAGTCGATATCAGAAACCTGTCATCATAGGCAACAGATGAATTAAATGCCCAGACAGCACAGGTTACTATTCATTTTACCATTCTTATCTCAACCAGACGATCTTCTATAGGAAGTCAGGAATTACACGTTTAAGGAAACGATCTCTTGACCCCCTCTTGAAAGATGATCTGAACATTGCCAACAAGGTGGAGGACGTTCAGGATATAAATAAAGAAATTAATAAAGGAGTTGGTAAGCTATTAATTACTATCGAAACCCTGAAAGAACTTTGAATACTTTATCTCTTTTATTTGAAGAGATAACTGACTTAATTGTTTGATTGCTGGCTTAAGTCCGGCACCTCTCACGATTTTCTCTTCCTTGACAGGTAGGGAATCATAGAGACTTACTTCGAGAAGTCTACGTGTCCTACAAGAACTCCTTTTGCAAGATTATCCCAGATAATCTCACACAACTCACTCAACTAAACCATTAAACCGCTTTACGTGGCATAGTTGACTCACGTTGACTGAAGAAACTATTTTTCACCGTCAACAATTTTAAAATAATTTTATTATATTAAAAATTAATTTAATTTAGTCTAATTTTATTCAATTCTTTGAGGATGGGACACCTTATGAGGGAGTGCCCAGAAAATGTGCATAACGTTGTTGATGAGTCGCAGCTTTATTTTGATGCTTGGATGAGAGCGGGCAGTGTGGGTTATAGTACGAACAGGGTTGAGCGAAGTGGGCAGAATAGGGACTCCTCTCCTTCTCATACGGAAGAGTAATTTGTTGATGCTGATTGCAACATTAATCTGATTGGTGCTGATTGTAACAGTAAGGAGATTTTGTTGAAGAACATGCCGACTGGTGTAGAAACTCATAATGCTGATATTTTTTGTGTTGAGGGTACAGGGCTCTCTCAGGGAGATATTGTGCAGGGGAGTAGAGGTCTGGTTAAGGAGGTTCATGAGGCTTACCAGAGCAGCGATGATATACCATATATGTTTAAGGAACCCGAGAATGTCGCTGGTGAATAGAGTTGCTTCGCAAAATATCCTGGTAAGATAGTGGCAATCTCGGATCCTGTTGCGGACAAAAGGGCTGACTCTTTTGTTTCTAAGGGTAACCTTGAGGAGGGTAGGGGTTCTTGCAGTGTTGTGACACTGGCAGGATTTGGTGGTGGCAGTGTGATGTTTATAGGCAGCCTTGATCTTTCAAGTGATTTATCAGTGGCTCATCAGGAGACTAGAGGTGAGGGTGCCAGTGTGAAGGGAATTTTAGAAAATATTTTGATTATCGTATAACATGCGGAACTGGGTTTCAAAAAATTTTCTTATACTGAAAACCTTTTTCAATCAGGAACGAGTTCCTGTATATACGCAGAAAAAGATTTGAGAAACTATATACCTTTTTCTTAATTTTCTTTTTCTGATTCTCCAATTTACCACCAGATCTTCCGAGCTATGACCCACGGTCTTACAACGTGTGTGTGGGCACGTCACAGCAAGAGATGGAGGTCTCGTGAAAAGAACGCCGACCGAATCCTGCAAAAGAGAGGAGAGTCAGAAAAAACGTTTTTTTCTTTTCTCTCTTTTGTGGCCGAACTCTCTTTCTTTTTTCACTTGTGTGCTAGGTTAGGTTTTTTCCTAACTATATAACACTTATATAGTAGTCCTTTAGGGTTTTAGTATGACCAAGTCAAAATAGGATTCTAAATCCTATTTAATTTTAGTCTCCCTAAAGACTTGAACCTGTGACCTTTTGGACTATTAAAATAATCTAATTATTTTAATTCTTTTGTCCTAGTCATTATTTAATCACATGACCTCATATTTAATAAATAGAATTAATAATTGATAATTATTAATTTCTATTATTTTATTAAATATTTAATTAATTAAATAATAACATTATTTAATTATTCTCTTTTATTTAAATCGCATTACTTTCGTAACACTATTAATTAGACCTTCCAATTAATCTACCATGACCCTCGTTACCAACAACCATAAGGGCTAGTAAGGGGATCTAATGGACCCACAGTTTTGAGCTCCAATAATACTTAGTAATATTAATTAAAACTCTTTAATTAATATTTCACGATTATTAACCTCGGAGTTATTCCACTAAAAACCCGAGGCTGCACTCTCAGAACTGTGGACGTGTTTATACAATCTGAAGTCTCAGTGTCCATTGATATAGCTAATTGCATATAGTGTGATCCTCCACAAATAGTTCATAACTAGAGCTGGGTCATAAAGTCCGTTATACCCCTCTAGAAATATCTTTTCCTTTAAGTACCATTGATTCTCTAATGAACAATTAAATCCTGTCTTCCTCACGGAAGAAGGAGAGCGCTCATAATTGTTCAAGCCCCGAATCAACCCTTAAGGGAACTACTCATCTACTTCAATCAAGAAGGAGTGGATTCCACTATTGTGTACAAACCTTCCCAACCATAAGCCAAACCGCAGCTCCAAGATAAGGAGGTATTGGTCGAGATTCTCATCAACCTCACTCTTGGTAAATCAAAAGTCACGATCTAACCTGAAGGAGTCGATAAGACACTCAGGATTAAGATAATCTATAAATAGCCATCGTTTATCGATTATATATCAATCTTATCTACTAACGGATCTTGGTGAGAGATTCATATAAATAGTGGCCCAGTCCTATATGATCTCATCATATAAGGTGCCTCCATTCTCATGTCAACTACATGAGCAGTCTAGGATAAGACCACCATACTTTATAGAATGGACCGCAGCAGTAGATCAAACAAAGTACTCAGCTTTGTTCGCTCTCTACGGACTCTTTAGATTACACGTCTCAAAGTGAATCCTCTCTGTATATGACCATCATATACTCATTATGAAATTATATCTTGCAATCTAGGATGTTCTTGCACAATACGAATGTATTACTGAATATAAAACATTTTATGAACTTGAATGATAATCTGAATAATTCTTATTATTGTCTTTAACCATTTACAATTACAAGCTTTAGGGCATAAATCCCAACGCAGTGTAGCTAGTAATCCGAAGGGAAAAAAATGGAAAAGGTTGGCTAGGAGTAAATTAAAGGTTAAGTGCTTAGATGTCAAGCTTGTAGAGCTGGGGAAAAGAGATTCTGATGTGGTGATGGAGGATGCCCCAGATAAGAAAAGGGGTACATGTGTTGACTTGCAGTCTATTTTGACTACGTTGGTAGCTGCTGGAGTCCAGCGTCGCAGACAACAATGAAAATACTATGCTGGAATGTTCGGGGATTGGGGAATCGCTGAACATTCCTAGCCCTGCGGGACCTGATCCATAGGGTAAACCCGTCGTTGGTCATCCTTTCAGAAACTAGGTTGGTGCTCAGGGGCTTTGATTGTATCAGAGTTAGTTTAGGTTTTGAGGGCTGTTTTTCTATGGACAGGATTGGTACTGGAGGTGGTTTAGCTCTATTCTGGCGTGATGGTATTGATGTTAGAGTGTAGTCATTCTCTAAGGGACACATTGATTCTACTGTTTATTGTGATGGTCTGACTTAGCGGTTCACAAGTTTTTACGGGGATCCTAAACAGGCTCTTTGGAGTCACTCTTGGCTCTTTTTGAGGCAGTTATGTGCGTTGAATTCTCTCTATTGGCTTGTGGGAGAGGATTTTAATGAACGCCTTCGCGATGATGAGAATGAGAGGGGTTCCAACAAGAGCTTTCGTTTGATGGCTAACTTCAGAGAGGCAGTGGATAGGAGTTTGTTGATGGATATGAGCTTCAAATGTTGTAAGTTTACGTGGTCGAACAGGTAGGAAAGGGCCAATTTTGTGCATGAAAAACTGGATCGTATGTTGTGTAATATTCAGTAGAGGTCTTTGTTCCCTAGGGCTTGTGTGGAGCATTAAGAGTAGATTGGCTCTGATCATAGTCTCCTCTTGGTGTCTGCTATTGAGAATGGGGCTAATGGAGGAAGAAAAGTTGGAGTTTGGGGTGGTAGATTCCATTTCGAGGAGGCATGGGTGGGTGAGGCCGAGTGCAGGGACATTATTTCTGTAGCTTGAAAGAGTGACTTCAGCTCTAATAAGGTCAGAGGGGTTAGTATCAGTAATGCAAAGGTGGCTGCTAGTTTGCTTGTCTGGAATCGTGAAAAGAGAAGGAACAATAAAGCTGAATTAAATCAGCCCAGGGTGGAGCTATCAGGGCTGCAGGGGAAGGGAAAATATGTTTTGAGGCACATCAAGCATATTGAGAGTAAGCTGAATAACTTGTTGTGGAATAAAGAGGTGTATTGGCGGCAGAGATCGAGGGCTTTCTGGCTTAAATTTGGAGACAGAAATACGAGTTACTTTTACTCAAAAGCATCGTAGAGAAGAAAGAGAAACAAAATAGCAGGTCTATTGGATAACAGTGGGGTTTGGAGGGAAAATGAGAAGGAAATTGAGGCTATTGTGGCAGACTTTTACCAGAATCTATTTTAGTCTTCTTCTCCTATTTCTGAAGATATTGAGGCCATGTGTAGGGCTGTTGTTTCGAAGGTTTTTGTAGCAACGAACCATAAATTGGAGGTTCGATTTACTACTGAAAAGGTTTTGGCAGCCCTTAAGCAAATGGCTCCGCTCAAAGCGTCGGGTCCAGATAGTCTTCCAGCCTTGTTCTATCAGAGTTTTGGGATATTGTTGGGCCAAAGGTGTCCAGAGCTGTTCTTGCGATTCTTAATGATGGGGCTGAATGCGGGAAATGGGAGAGGCTTTTATAGTGCTCATACCTAAGGTTAAAATCTTCTTTTGCAATTCTGACTTTAGGTCTATTAGCTTATACAATGTAACCTATAAGCTGGTTGCTAAGGTATTAGCTAATAGGCTTAGACTTGTGTTTGATGATGTCATATCGGTAAATTAGAGTGCTTTTGTGCTAGGTAGATTGATTACTGACAACGTGGTGGTTAGGTATGAATGCTTGCACACGTTAAAAAATAAAAGAGTAGGGGGTGAGGGTTTGATAGCCTTGAAACTTAACATGAGCAAGGCGTATGATATGGTTGAGTGGTTATTTCTACAAACAATTATGGAAAGGCTGGGTTTTGGGGAGGACTGGATTCAGAAGGTTATGGCTTGTGTCAAGTCTGCCTCATATCCTTTATTGATTAATGGTGTGTCGAGAGGGAGGGTTATCCCTTTGAGGGGTTTGAGGCAAGGATGCCCTATCTCCCCTATCTCTTTTTGCTGTGTACTGAGGGTTTATCTGCGATGCTTTTGAATACTGAGAGGGAGGATTCTATTCATAGGATAAGAGTGGCCAAAGGTGCCCAATAGTCTCCCACTTATTCTTCGCGAATGATAGCCTGATATTTGTCAGAGCCTCTAGAAGTGAGTGTGTGTATGTCTCAAGGAGATCCTTCTGAAGTATGAGGTTGTGTCAGGGCAGTCTATTAA